>CM055209.1:8469742-8844742 GCA_029224185.1 Karalla daura | reverse complement strand
CTGTACATTATTGTAATTATCCCATGAGAGAGTCTGCCAGCTATTACAGCCAAAGTGGGGGCAGCTGAAACAGCAAAAAGCGGAGCCGCTCGTTCCTCGACCCCTCGGCCGTGACCGGCCCGGATCCGGGGGGCCGCAGGTTGACTTCTGGCGCTGAGATAGAGACGTTTGCGTTGAGGTCGCGCCTGCTGATATGAATGGTGGTGGTGGGGGTGTGTCGGCATGGGAAAGCAGAGGCGCGAAGTTTCTACAATAAAGTTTGAAGAGGGATGATTATGCGGCGCGGTATAAAGAGAGCAAACCTTTTCATCTGGGAAATAAGACGTTAATCTCCCGCGTCATTACTTGAAACAATGTTAGCGTGACCCGGCCTGAACAGATGTAAGAACAACCGTCTGAGGCGTCTGAATAAACCTTTTTTTTTGCCAAGCTTCCTCTGCCATAAAAGTGTCTTTGTTAAAAGTTTTAATCGGGCTTCGCGGTCTCCTCGGCGTAATTGTTTGCCGGAGGAAAACGGTCGTCTCCATTGTGTGAACTTTGTAGTAGTCTCATTAGCGAGGACTCGCTGTCATCGCTGCACTTATATTTCCTGCGAATGGGACTCATTAAGGAGTTCGACAATTCTGCTTTTGTCTCAGCTGACGGCTCATTATTGGCGCTGTCCTGCCTCCCGTCCTCCCCCCACTCTCGGCCCTCTCTTGCTCGCGCTCTTCCTCCCAACTCCTGAGCCGCCTTCCAACATCTGTCGTCCCTCTGATCTCTTCTCCTGCTCTGCCTCCTCCCCCTGTCACTTCCCATTTCTTATTTCTCTTACCAGACATATTTTGCCATTCCTGTTACTTTCATCCTTCTCTTTCACTCCACTCCGCTCTGTATCCCTCGTTTCTTAACATCTTTTCTCAGGGGATGGGCTGATTTTCACGTAATTCCCCCGCATTGGGTATCAGACGGATCCAGTTACCCATCCAAATTCCAGTACTCAGCTTGCACTGGACCGTAAACCCACCTTAAGTGAGCAAGGATGGTGACCCATTCAGATTCCCCTCCATTTCTTAGTACAAAGTAAGACTTTTTCAATTGTCGAGAACTGGATAGACAGGGCTGATCCACTCTCTGAATGTAGTTCCAGTCTGTAGTTCCTGGATCCAAAGTTCTTATTAAAGATGAGATTTCACAGAAATCTCTGCATTGGCTTTTGGACGGACCATCCTCTGGCACATCATCACATATTGTAGGATTGAAACATGTTGACCGATCGAGACCCCGCTCTTACTACTCTTCTTATTCTTACTACGATTAAGATTGAATAGTCTTGAAGTGGCAGCACTTCTCCAACAACGCTAATATCCATCCATCCATTTTCTTAACTCTCTTTTAGCCTCTTATCAACTTCCACACAGGAAAGCCTGCAGTCTGATCCAAGCATTGATTTCAGGTCCTCGCCATGAGGCAACGGTGCTGACCATCAATCCACCCAATAACGCTCCTCTATCGGTGGTTCAGCGTTTACGTATCTGAATCTGATCACAACAAAAAAAAACAATCACGTGGAATACGCCTCGTCCCGACTTTTCACACACAATGAGAGCATCCCAGGAGCATCACAGCTCTTCCCCTGTCCCGGCTCTCGTGTTCCTCGACAAAGGCTGTGTGTGTGTGTGTGTGTGTGTGTGTGTGTGTGTGTGTGTGTGTGTGGGTCTCCAGTTGATGTAAGTGTTAGACTGACTCAGTCCTTGTGACATTGACATCTCTCTCTCTCTCTCTCTCTCTCACACAGCGAGGCATTACTGAGACAGACAGGCACCTCTGCAGTAACCCTACACCCAGTGTGTGTGTGTGTGTGTGTGAGATGTTCTCACAGTTATTGCATCATTGGGTCATACAATCCAACCTCCATTTCTGCCTCCCTTGTCTTTTCCCCTCTCCTTTGTCTCCCTCTAATTCTGCCGTAGTCTGCACAGTTGGCTGCTCTTTAGCTGTCAAGGAAACCTTTTCTTTTCTTTCTTTTTTTTTTTACCTTTTTCTTTGTAATCCAAACCATATTTTTTCGCCCTGTGCATTCCTCGTCTCCTTACCTTGAAATTCTCTGTTAAATGTCACTATTGCAGATATGCAGGTTATTGCTTACATTTGCAGGCGTGTTCACAGCGAGGGATTGGGGGATATCTCTGCATTTTATGTGTGTGTATGTGTGTCCTGACAGGAAAAACCTCAGAGGATAAAAATGCCTATTTCCTCTTCATTCATCCTCACCTCACACACACACATCACTTTTGCTGTTCTCACCCCTCCTTGTTGCTCTGGTCATCATGTGTAAACAGCAGATTTTTGTGTATTTATTGTGTTTTCGCAGTTAGAATGACACATGTACAGGGCTCAGTTTACGTATATGCCCTGTTCTTTATCTTAAATGTACACGCTTCAAAACAAGCGCGAGTGGCCGAATTAGGGATCTGGAGCAAAAGTAGGAGAAAACTAGGCTAATGTCTTGTAACAGCATGCGTTTTGGCAGTAATGGACGCGCATCTGGAACGAATTTACCCCGAAACCTGCTCGTAACAAAACCACAGTCACTCATCAGACAGAAACACACATTGTGTACATTTGGTCGCTGGGCTTTTCTGGAGCCCGTCCAGTTGTCTGTCGCAGATTGCTTTACCTCCTAGCTCCGCGGCTGTATCGGTAGCCCGAATCTGTTTAACTTCTCCGGTTACCCTTGCGGAGCCGGAGCCCAAATCAGTTCCCCTCTCTCCCTCTCTCTCTCTCTATCTCTCTCTCTCTGTCTCTCTCTTCCCCTCTCGCCTCCGAGAACCAGCTGCGGAGGAAATATAGGTCAGTCCGAGGGGAGGAAAAGGGCAGAGAGACATGGATGGGAACATCGCCGGGTACTCAGAAACCGGCTATCGGAACATGGAAGAGGAATGCGGGACCGTTGACGCCCAAGTTTTCAACTTGTTTGTCGTCTTTTTTTTTTATTATTACCCCTCTCTCTCCCCCCTCCTCTCAGATTCGCCTCATTTCCACCCATTTCTAGCTCGTTCTCTGTCTCGCTCCCTCGCTCTCTCGACATGAGCTAATCCCCCTTTTATGTTTATTGTATAGACGGGACTTGCGGAGCGCACGTGGGTTTGTACAGTTTGTTTGTCGTACGCTTGCGTCTGTGTGTATATGTGTGTGCTACATCCCTTCAGGCTTTTTTTTCTCTTTTTTTTCGCTAATCTGTTGACATCCTCGGGGGTGTGTTGAGGAATTAGCGACAAGACTGCTGCATGAGCACACACACACACACACACACACACATCACTGACACGGTGCGTGTAATATTCTTAGTCAGTGCTTTCAGTTGTTTGTGCCAAAGCAGCACTGTACACATGTAAACGGATGGGTACTCTCACCAAGGTGGTGCCGAGTACTTAAAATATTCAGCACACTGTTTGCTGTTGCTCTCTGCTTTTAGTCCAGGCTGAAAATCTCCGTTTCTGTTGTAAACATACATTCGTAGGCCTGTTGCCACAAGTTGCAATACTAGTTAGTCTAGTTTTCATGGTTGTCTATCAGTTAGCAGCAGTATTACAAAAAGATATGGAGTGGTAGGGTGAAAAAATGCAATTTTTCTTTGAATTATGTCCCATAATGATGTATTTGACCCCCTCTATGATGAGAATCCAATCAATAATAACAATAGTATTGCATTTTATTGATACATTATTTAGCAATAGTAATAGTTTTAATATTATTAATAGTTTTTTTATTGATGTTTTATTTTATTTACAAACTTAACTCCTGTAGTTTAAGAAACAAAGGTTTTGTTTACAGTGAACGAAATCCCATTGCCTACTGTACTTACATGGGAATTAGAGGCTTATATAGACTACAGTTAAAGTAATACTGTTAATGCACATTATATGATACGGACACTGCTAAGAGCGTATACACAGATTAATTTTTAATCCGAGAAAACACGGTGAACGGGTCCCATTGGCACTTTGTCGTGTCTCCAATCAGCAGAGCTCCTTTTCCCGAGTGCATCACTCTCTAAATAAAGAGTGACAAATACCAAAGGTGAGCGGACGCAACAGCCTCATTCAAAGAAAAATATCACCCGATCGCTTCGCTCCGGCGTTGCCGTATCGCTTGCACCCGTACGCACCGAAACACTCGATCGGCGCTGGCGCGACCGTGTGTTGATTCTTTTTAAAGCGAAACTCAAGAAGTGTTAAAGTTCAGCCGGGGCGTTAATAGTGGAGGCCTAGATTTAATGGAGTGTAAAGGGATAGTCCTCGCAGATTATGCAATGGCTCTATCTGGGACAGCCCCGCTCCCCTCTTCTCTTCTCCCCGGCCCATCCCGCTGTTAGATCATCGCTTACTGTAACAGTGTCGGGACCTGGCCCGAAGATATCGCTCGCAGCCTACGAATCCCAGGGGAGGTGTGTGTGTGTGCGGATGCACGTGTATGGGCTACACATCAACATGTGGATACATAATGTGAATGCCCTCGGTAGCATATGGCGGTATTTTAGGAGACTTTAGCCAGGATTTCAGTGAGATGGATGTATCCACTTGCGCCCGAGCCACATGGACTCGCTCTGAAGTTGCGCTGCTTTTTTCCTTTTTTTCTTCCTCCATTCGCACTGTAACTCATTTAGCGGCAGTGAAAAAGATTTAAAGGCCCGTGATCCGTCCGTTTATGACGTGCTAACAAAGAGACGGATGGACGGACGCTATATGGAGACGGCAACCTTTTGCCGGCAAGCAGGCGAAACCGTCCGACGCTCGCACGTCGGAAAAAGTGCGCACACACTGCGCACACACTGCGCACACACTATGAGTTCACATGTATCAACGCGTGCAGAAGCAGTCGCGCTCGCTCTCGCCGCACATCAGCTGGGTCAGTGTCGCGTGGCCCGCTCCGAGGAAAAAGGTCAAATCCTTGAAAGTTGAAAAAGCTTTGCGTCCCTTCCAGCCAAGACAGGATAGCTGATCTATGACAGCCGTTGCGTTCCAGTGTCTCGTGTTTCAAATTAATCTTCGTTTAGAGTTCAAAGAGGGTTTTTACTGCCTAATCAATCAAACGAGTCACATGGAGGACGCACAAGGAGCACTTTTTACTAGGTGTCACTCGCCTTTTCAATAATTTGTTTTTGAGGTCCGGTTTGAGTAAGTGTTTCAAGTTGAATTTAGAAAGGAAGTGTTTCAAGTTTTTTTCAAGTTTGCTGTTTAACCAAATAAATTGATAAATCCGCATACTGAGAAATTCAATAAGTAGATATGTTCTATCAGTTTCAAACTTTTTTAACAGTTTAAACCCCCAAACAAATTTCTAGAATTGCTGACAGTTTTCTTGTAATGCTAACGTTATAAAGAAATCTGATGCAGATAATAAAGTTGGAGCAGTGGTACCTTTTTCAAAGAAAACATATTGAAAACTTTGAATTCTTGTTTTCCTTATTCCGTATTCTTTAGATGACAAAGGAGGTCATTGTAGGAGGTCATGTGTTATGAAGAAGGTGTGTGATGTCTTTAAAAGAGAGACTTTCAACTGGTGTTTTTCTACCTAACTAATATATTGAACAGATCAATAGGATTTCTTCCATTTCAAGCCCTTTAATCCATTCATTCCCATAACCATGGATTCCAGATTCATTCAGACCCAGTTTTCAAGATAACTGTTGACAATCTTCCAGATATCCTAATTAAGTCGGTCATGACCTCTTGGGCGAAAGACTTTGGATGTTTTCCTTCCTGTTTTAAAGACAATGGCGTTATTGTTGGTTGCTAATGATTTGAGGCAAAACTACAATCAATGAACAGAGCTTTAATAGGGTGCTGGATATTAGGGCAGGTCGGCTCACCTGATTTAGGATTTTAGCCTTTAGATTGGCAACAGATTATCACTCTTATAAGAAGAGAAAATGTGCAGTTAAATGAAGGAATCACCAGTTGTGAAGGTGATTTTTACATGTAAAATTTCATTATTTGAGACCTCACTTGGCCTGCGGCTGCCTCCGTGATCTTCGGAAGGCTTCGTTTTTACTCATTACTCTGATTCCTGGTATAATGTGGCTCTTTGTAAATGATGTTACGGATTAACACTTTGGAGGGGAAGAACTTAGCGCCAGAGGTTCGAGTCATTATCCTCAGATTTCCTCTCATTATCTTTGAATCAAGACGACTGGATCAAGTAGCCAGACTGTCGGCCGGGGATGGGATTTGGGAGGATGAAGGGCGTGTGTGTGTGTGTGTGTGTGTGTGTGTGTGGGGAGGGGGGGTTTTGGATCTAGTTTGTGTCATAGTGGTAGTGGGGTTTGGGGTGGGGGGGTCGTATGAATGGGAAATAACGGAGATGTGCAGAAGAGGGAAAAAAAAGTGAAGAGACAGGGGAGAGAGGAGGAGATGAGGCGTGACCGGCTGAGCAGCAGGCAATGAGTCGACTGGTAGGAGTGTGTGTGTGTGTGTGTGTGTGTGTGTGTGTGTGTGTGTGTGTGTGTGTGTGTGTGTGTGTGTGTGTGTGTGTGTTGTGTGTGTGTGTGTTTGCGCAGCCAGGCACAGAGGGTTGAGACAATAGGGTACACACTGAGCGGCAGGCTGAGATGGCACCTATTGTTAACACATGAGTACACAACATGCACACACATACGGGCGCGCACACACATTGGTGGTGTTATTGAGCCCGTCCCGATGAATGCCTCCGTTTGTAGCGCCCACTACAAATTAAACAAAGGAGCAAAGCAAAAAAAAAAACTGAGAGAGCACACTCAATATGTCGTCTCTACGCACAAACAATGACCCCGATCGCTTAGATTTAGTAATCAATAACATTTCTGTCGTACCTCATGAGAGCAAACATGTAAGGGGGGAAGAAAAAAAAGCCCATAATGTGTGTATCTCACCACTTTTTCTGCCACAACTAGGTCAGCTTACAATACGCACACACACACACACACACACACAGACACTGACACATGGCCCTGGTTACTGCAATATGTAGAGTGGTGATTGATGGGAAACCAAAAACCACCTAAATAGGAAGAAAGAAGCAGGGAGCGGCAGCAGGAGAAGGGGTGAAAGGGGTTTGGAGGGGGTAGGTGGTGGGGTGAAGGGGGTGAGAGCGGGGGAAGGATACGGAAAGCACACAGTCGGAATATAACAGCGGGGTGTGAGCGGCTTGACTCTGAATCTTGGTGTCTCCCCCAGTTTCTCCTGCACCGACATGTCTGGTTTGAATGGCTGGACCGGTCTCCATCCCTCTCCCTCCAACTTTTTAAGGGGAACTTATTCATCCTCTTTTCAATCACTCTTATTCATAACAGATGCTCCCTCTCTCTCTCTCTCTCTCTCTCTTTCTCTCACTCCCTCTCTCCCTCTCTCTCTCTCTCTCTATCTTTCTCTCACTCCCTCTCCCCCCCCCCCCCCCCCCATGCTGGCTAACCATAACAAGCTGTGGTAAAGGTCTTGGAGAGTTTTTGGTTTGTGTGTACCATATATATGTGTGTGTGTGTGTGTCTTTTTGTGTGCGTGTTTATAAGGTGTGTGTGCTCTCTGTGGGGTGGTGTGGGGGGGTGGTGGGTTTGTGGTTCTTTGCAGGAGAGTGTTTCCAGAGTGTGGGGGGTCTGAGAGGCGCTTTGGCTACTCACTGATGATGGAACACACCAGCTCTTTTTATGCACCTCTACACACACACACACACACACACACACACACACATACACACCCCAGCGTGAGCCCCCTATCCGCCACCGCTGTTCTGTAGGTCTTTACTGTATACAGAAACAAATCGGCTCTTTCACCCGAGCGAGAGGCTTAACGCAATAAAGATCCGCAGGTTCCTGATTTCGCTCCCGACTTACAGAGCGCCATTCTTCGATATTTGGGTCAGAACTCGACTCAGAAAGGTTGACCGGGGTGGGCGGGCGCCTGAAGTAGGTCAACCACAGGTTCTGGAGAAAACAGGGCTGAGAAATTTCAAGTTCAGTTAAAAGTGTCCAAAGAACTTCCAAGAAGTTCAGCCGAGTTCCCAAAAAGCACAGGAAAGGGTATTATCTTTCACACACCTAATTGTATTCCTCATCAGTCGAGTTTGCAGCTGCAGGCCTTGGACAGATCTCCGAATGCCTTCGGTACTGAGAACTTTTCATGAACGGGCTCTAAGAAATGATTCACTTTGCGCCCCACTTCTCAATTACGGCGGCACGTTGGTCGTCTGCACTGTGGCGGGGCAGTGGACAGCCCGAGAAGTATAACTGACCTGTCATTATGTCTCAAGTTGAAAATGATGACTGGATGGTTATCAGTGTGTGAAATTACATTAACTGTAAATCATCAGTCAATGCCGGAGCCTACAATGGTTGCTACTTGGTCATGAGTTAAGCACACAGCGGCGCTTGAAAGTTTTTCTTTGACTTATTTTAATTATACAAAATGAACCGCAGATAATTTCATTTATTCAATAACTGGCTGAATAGTAAACGTCTGTTTTTGCTCGACGGTGACACTTGGAATCATCCTGGTCAGACCCGGAGCCTTCAGTTTTCCACCAAACGTGCATGTATAGACTGATAGGACACCCTTAATTGCCCCTAGGTGCAAATGTGAGATTGAGAAAGGTGAAAAGACAGTCCGGTTGTCAAGTTCTAATAAAGAAAGTTTAACTTCAGAGATGTTTATGTGGAAATAAGATTTGGAGTTTGGAGATTGCAGTCCACACAAGCTCACACATGCTTCATTTCTTAGGTGCCTGGCAGCTTTTTCGACAGAAACAGGAACTGATTCAGCCGAGAATCCCAACGAATTCTCACTGTCAGGGTTGCGCACTCTAACAAAGGCTTGGGCTAGATAACAGAACAGTTTACTCAACTCCAGGATTTACTTCCCCCCTCCGGTGAAACCCAAAGAGTTTCAGAAGCCTTTGTAAATATACCAACTACTGAGGCCCGTCAGAGCCGTTTCTTCCCTCTTTGTCTCTCTTACATAAACAACTTTAAACTACTGTTATATAAGGGAAAGCCTGAGAAGCAGACGCACACGATCATATGCGACGTTTAGCTATATTTAGGCTCTCGCTGTCCCCTGGAGAGAAGAGGCCCTTTGGAGAACATCCTGTGAGTTTGGCAAACCACAACTTTGAAAATCCACCTCAAACTATGTCGTTGTGATACATTCACTATCACCGGTGATTGGACAAGTGAGCAAGAAGGTCCCTGGTTTGTCCCTCCAGGTACTCTGGTCCGCCCCCCACAGAATTGCACCAAAATGTGTTTTTTTTGTGCCTAAGTTTGTCCTTTGATTGGACTGGCCACACAGTCAAAGTTCAAAGCACAGGTAAGCTAATGGGATGGATGGACTGGTCGCTGTCCAAATTATGCCATCTTGTGTCTCCATCCATCTGGTGCTGCACAAAGCCGGAGGAGACCAGAGCAGACGATTGCAGAGCGTCAAAGCGCAGCGGGACGTCTAGACTAGATGAGTGGATCGGAGGGTGTCAGCTTTCAGCTCCTCCGCGGGAGGCCGCATAACGCCGAAACACTGTAGGTTCTGTCTGTACCGGCTCAGTCTGGCAGCCCAGCACTGTGTGTGTGTGTGTGTGTCCTCGGATGGCCGTTACGGTACAGAAATAGGGCGCGCAGATTTAGAGCCGTCACACGGCACACGGAGGGGGGATGTAAAGGTGGCTTCTTTCACGTCCTCGGATAGGGAGTTGGTGGGAGAGGGAAGCTGGGTTTAGAGAGTGAGAAATGTGAGAAGAAGTGTGTGATTGTGTGTGTGAGTGTGTCAGATAAGAGGCTACAGATGTGAGTGTATAGGCTCCTTAAGTCTGTGTTTGTGCGAGAGGGAGAGAGGGACTTTGGTTGGTTAGCGAGAGGGTATTTTTGAGTCTGACAAACTCGAGTCTCATGATGTTTTGAAGCTCGGAGCAGAAAAGAAGGGATAGACGGAGAGAGAGAGAAAGAAAACAAAGTGCTCTCAACCGGACAACTTGATCGCCTTAACTAGGCGCATCCCGACGGCAGCTGCAACAATTTGAATAAATCAAAATAAGTCACCGGCATAACGTCTTAGTCCCGTTCTGAGAAAAATGTGGATTCTTTCGAGTTTCTTCATCTTAAATAGCTGCACGAGATGCACTTTTAACCTCACTATGACAAGTTATCCAACAAATGGCTAATAACAACCCGATCGATCGATACGGAAAATTCTAAACATGCGTTTACCCTCTTTCACATTGACTGTATTGTATTGTGCAGCCATTTATACCCAAGAACGAAGAAGGAAACATTAATAATGTATGAGGAAGCCCCTGTAGACTCGCTGTCTGCTTTCTCTGCTCACATCTGTGGGCACACACATGTGCACACACTCACCCACTCAGCAGAAAGAGGACAAAATATATTGTTTGTGTGTGTGAGTGGGGGTGGGGGTAAACCTTCTGGTGCCCTCGGGGAGGTGTCTAACAGTGATATGGGTGGTCAGGGTCCTCTCTAAGTGCTGCTGGGAAATGGACTGCTGTCTTCCAGTTGGTCAGGTGACCCCCGCCGCTGTCGTCATGTGACCAGGGGGGGGGGGGGGCGGGGTCATGTGACCGCAGCGTGAATAAGCGAGCGACTGGAGCGAGCGAGCAAAGTGAGCAGGCGGGAGCGCACATACATGGAGGTTTGTGTGTGTGCTAATGGGCCGTCATCAGCGAAATGGTTGCTGCAGGATGAACAGGATGAAGGGATAAGCTGTTACCACACACACACACACACACACACACACACACACACTCTCACACATTAATGCACTTAGAAACGCAGAAGCTTTCAGACCTTGTGTATTTGTCTGGGTGTGTGTGTGTGTGTGTGTGTGGGTCATATGATATAGATGAGGCCCCTGGTTATACAATATGACAATATGAGATCATCACCTCAGAGATCGTCCTAATCTCCCAAGTCGCTCACAAGGTTTTTAAATGGCTTTTGTAAGCACTCATAGGACTGACGTGGCCTGGACTTTTTTTTTTTTGGGGTCGACTAGCTAGCGCGGATCATAACAATGTTATAACATGTCTTAGTGATGTCATACCCGCACCTGTGCATTCCTTGTTTGTGTCAATCGGGTTTGTTTTTTTTTATGTCGCTACCGCTTTAAATGCCATGAATGATTGATGCTGAACCCGTGCTTCACCTTTCACCACCGCCTCTCCTCCCAAGCACGCTTCATATTCACAGTGCTCCCAAAAACAGTACTGACGTTGTCTTGAAGTCGGTTGCCGCGGCAACGACCACCATAACATCACTAGTAATGGCCGTCAAGGCTTTTTTCGTTAGCCCTCGTCTCGGTCTTCCTCTGGAAGTTTAGCTATTTTGATGCCGCGATGCTCTTACCGTGTTTGTCCGCTCACCCGTCTGTTTGCTCACTTGTTGCCGTTTTTTTTTTTCATCCCCTTAAAAGGGTCAGGGGTGTTATAAAATATTCTGGGATGTGTGTCAGGCGTTCCACTCAGAGCGCACATTCCTCTTGTTCCAGGTTAATTGAAACAGACTCGGTCGTATTTGTTTTTAATCTCTGTTTTTTTGTTTGGGTATCTGGAGCAACCTACGTGTCGCTATGTAATCGCGTGCAGTCGTGGAGGAAGTTGCAACCACATTTGGGCAGAAATCTGGCAAACCCAGAGATTTTTGTCACTTTTTTTTTAATCATTGTAGGGCCGCTCCGATTTTTGTTTATTTTTGGGGTGGTGATGTGCTGAATGTGTCAGCTGTGGTTAGACACAGAGCTCCTGAAGAAACTGGAAGCACATACAGAAGAAGCTAATGGGCACATGCGCGCACACACACACACACACACTCACACACACACACACACACCCACACACACATTCACTGAAAAGCTGAAAAACACATTCTGCGACAGATTCAATTGTTAAAGGTGAACTGTAAATAAAAAACAAAACACTTTGGCCTTGTGAAGTTTAGACAACCAGATGGCAGGTGCAAACGCATCATCACGTCCTCATTCAAGTGTGAATAGACATGCAAATCTTTGATGTAAAATATCCGATTTCTCTTCTGAATCTGGCTCAAACACATGAGGTCATACGTGTAGGGGCTTTATGGCCGTATCACTCCAGTTTACCACTTTGTTTGGCAAGAAAAATGTGTTTAAGCAAGGAACGTAAAGTCGTGATTGTTCATGTGAGTGGCAGGAAAGAAAATCAGAGTAAAGACTGTGTGTGGTTTCCAGATAAGTTAAGCCAATGATCTAACAAAATAACATTCCCAGAGCTAAGAATAGTATTGTTGTTAAAAAGCACCTGAGACATTTCTGATGAAACCAGTTTTCCATTGCTTCTGTGTTAACACCAGTGAACAAGTATAAATACTTGGTTCAATCATCCTAGGTCCCCTTTAAAGTGAAGGCTTAAAAGATCTACGCCTACTATGAAGTAATGAGCCCTTTTTAGCCATTCTTCCTTTATGGTACATGCAAACTAGACATGGTTGAATGCTAGGACACTTTTTATACACGTGCACACAAGCCTTTACAAGGTCTGACCCACCACTACTGCTCTTTGCACACACTTTTATTGAACTATCAGTGGTAGACCTGGAATGCCTGTTAAACTGTTTTTACGTAAAAAAAAAAAAAAAGTCTTGCAGAGGATTGAAGAATGTTAGACCGTACCTTCAGTTTGGTTTCAAACATTTATTGGCAAAAAAAAGTTCACTCTTTCTGCCTTTGTGTGTAATTTTTACGTTCCATTCGGTTAAAGTCACGCTGAAAACGGCAAAAGGTAAACCAGCAAATATCAAGAAATATGGGAAAACCAAAATAAACACGCCGACTTATTTATAAATTACTTTTCGAAGCCTGTTTGTCGCAAGCACCTCTTGCAGCGTGCGCCGCGCTGATAAGAAAAAAAAAGTCATCAAAGTCGAGCCTCAGACTCACTCTAATGGATGTTTGTAGCTTGGGTGAGTTGAGATGAAAGGCACGGAGTGTTTTATCCTCCCTTGCATCCCTCTCCCGTGCTGTGTTTTAACAGAGTAAATGTGGCACTCTGTTTTCTGGTTTCATTCACCATCCCCGCATTTGTATTCCGGTCCGAGTGTCGATGGCGTGTAGGCATTTCTAAAAAAAAAAAAATGTGTTTTTGTTTTTATGTTGAAGCTTAATTAGCTTTCCTCTCCAGCCCTCACGGCCTCTTCCCGCTTAATTCGATTGAGATATAATTCGACACAATATTGTCGCTCTATTAATAGACTGTGTTTTGTTTGGCTAAACGCTTCTTCCTTCTAGATCTCAGATGAACAATGTGTCCATATCTCCTCATGTGTGGGTGTGTGTGTGTGACACAAGTTTTCCCTCTTCTGTCCTGCGTGCAGGATCGCAAGCTGTCCAAGTCGGAGCGTCAGCGATTCAAAGAGGAGGCCGGGATGTTGAAGGGGCTCCAGCATCCTAACATTGTCCGCTTCTACGACTCCTGGGAGGGCCCATGCAAAGGAAAGAAATGTATTGTTCTGGTCACCGAGCTCATGACATCTGGAACTCTTAAAACGTGAGTCCCTGAGAAAGAAGTGTGGAAACTTTACACACACACACACACACACACACACACACACACACACACGAGAGATCCTTCCACAGCTATAATAAGCCCGATCTGATCCAGTATCAATTCAGTGATCGACAATCCAGTACCATCGATCCAAAATGTAAAACATTGATCAGAAATCAATTTGTGAAACACGCTTTTATTTTGAAATTCCCCTGGCCCATCTCTTTTCCGCCTTTTCTTTCTTCTTTTTTGTTTTTGAAAACATGAGTCAATTGAAAAGTCATGATCGAATCAAAATCATGTAGGGTGTGTAGCAGAATTTGTGATGTTGGCAAACATCGAATCGTTGTCCAACTAATCAATATATCATCATGTTTAATCAACACCCCTAAAAGTTAGTACACAGAATGTACAAAATGTGAGTACAAAGTAATATGAAAGTATGCTGTTGTGAAATGTTTCCTAAACATTTCAAGCAACTTTCTTTGATGAAAGTCAGGGAAGGAATTGTATTGGATAGATTGGAATCAGATCAGAGGTTAAAAAAAAAGGGTAGATCGGCCCATACCTAGCGTACAGGAAATATGAAACACTACAAGCAACAGTACATCCGACTAATATCTGGTTTCCATACCAATAACCTCTGTCTGAACCAGATTTCCTCATTTCACTTATCTACCACTACGCACACACTTCCACTCATGCTACCGATGACTCACTTCCTGTCCTTTTCATTGAAATGTTAAAATCCTCGTTCCTGTCAGACCAATTTGCATGTATTTATTCTTTGTGTTTTTTAAATTTCACTCCCTCCGACATAAACCTTTAAAACAGCCTTTCACTGTGCAGTCATAAGCACCTCGTGTCCCGGCAGGGTGTTTGTGGGTCAGCCGGTGTGTGGGATTCATTACATATACATACAGTATATGTATGAGTGTGTGTGTGTGTGTGTGTCATGTGCATGATTTATGTGACCGACTTTAGCGCCTGTGCACACGTGTGCGATGAAGGTTACAAAATAAAATGCTCTCATTCGGGACAAATGTAAAACAACAGCCTAACCCCCTCTCACACTCCCTCAAACTTCACTGTGATGAATCGATGCTCCTGCGGCTGTCATTGTCCGTGGCCATGACGGCCGCGGCCTGTCTGCATAGATTTGGATACAGTGTCTGTGAATGCCATGGCGATTGTCGAGCCCCCCCACACCCCGACACAATAAAAAAAAGGGGGGGGGTCTAAATGTGGGGCGCGCGACGCACGGCGTGCCCCATGCGGTGCGTGGTGGGACACGGGCCCACCTGCCAGCTGCTGCTTCTGCTGCAGATTCCTCTCATTCCTGACCGAGAGAGAGAGACAGAGGCCAAATGAGGCATGTGTGTGAGCGAGGGAGGGGTGGGTGGGCGACAGACAGACAGAGGGGGAGAGGTGGAAGGATGACTAGACTGAATTGCAGCTGGTTTTTGGGCAGAGTGATAGACAGGGTGGTGGGAGAGGGGTGGAGGGGGTGGGGGTGGGGGGGGCAAAGTCAAAGGGGCCGATTAGCTGATAATGAGGCTGGCCAGACAACACAAATAAACAGACGGGTGGATGTGAAATAACTACAGGTCCACTTTGAAGACCAGGGGAGAGTGGATTCAACCCGGCGAGCCACTTGTCGCCGCCGGGAGCATTAATCCAGCGCTAGCGTGGGCAGTAGCGCCCTCCACTGGAGGACTCAAACACCGTCAGACCCCGACGCTGTCCGTTCTGCGGGATTCATGCCTGGTTTGTACGAGGGAGGCAGGGAATTGATATCACAAGGGTAGTTTATCTCATAGAGCAAAGGCAGGGAATAAAACACCCTGGACAGGTGCACAAAACACACACCATTCTCATTCATTCTCTCTCTCATACACACACACACACACACACACACACACACACACACACACCTAGGGGCAATTTCAAAGTCACTGATTGACTTAAACATGAGGGGAACAAACCAGACACTTGTGACCATCTGCTTTCATATAACGGTCTAAATAAGAGTCACATCATGCAGGGTGAATGCGCCTGGACAATAGCTTATATTAATGGGAGATGCATTACTCATCCGTGCCGACATGCTCTTTATTTGCATTCTAAAGAGGGAGCGATGACAGTATCTGCAGTTTCTCTCGAGGTTTTTTTTCTTTTTTGTCAGTTTTCAAGTATGCGTGACGTGTTGATGTACACTCATGAGCTGGAGTGAGTGAGGGTGGGCAGGGGAGGATGTAGGGGGAGGCGATGTTGGCTGTCATCCAGATGAGGACTCGGTAAGGAGAAGGGACTGCTGTACACTGAAGAGGTGGGATAAAAGAGGGAGGACCGATAGGGAAAGGAGGGAGATGGTGGGGATGGAAAAACTGACCGGCACTGGGCTTTAAGGGTATTAGAGGCCCCTTATCTGCGCTGTGTGTGTGTGTGTGTGTGTGTGTGTGTGTGTGTGTGAGAGAGAGAGAGAGAGGTGGAGAAACATAGGAGTCCCAGTCTGTCTATGAGTGCTTATCTGGTTATGCATGCATCTGTAAATTCACCTCGTATGCGTGCCTGTACCTGCAGCCTCCTCTATCTGTGTGCGATGAAAAGGGAGCGAGAGGCGCTCTGCACAGTGTTGCATGCCACAGAGTCAAACTTCTCTGTCAACGCCGCTCGGACTTCAGAGAGGAAGAGAGCAAAGGAGACAGACCAGGGAGATCGAGATAGAGAGAGAGAGAGGGCGAGAGAGAGAGAGAGAGTGCTGTCTCCTCCCTCAGAAATGAGAGGTCGCCTGCTGATGAGACGAGGGGGGATATGAGAAAGAGGCAGCAGCTCTGGAAGTTTTTAGTTTGAACACCTGAAGCTGTGCAGATGCACAGTGTGAGGTCGCTTCGCTCTTAAAGTTCCTTGAAGACGGTTTCCAACTTGTTAATGCGCCAAAAGGAAAGATACATTTATAAGCTGTGCAAAGTGATAAAGCACATAATTCTAGGTGCAATTAAAAAAGAGACAGTAGCAATGAGAAAACAAGGTGATTACATGGCAATAAAACATCAACATTTCTCTTAAAAAAATCAATGAAATCCCAAGATCCCAAGTCATTTCTTTTACTGCCAGACATATTTGATTATTTCATATTCACAGAACACCGGCAACTCTTGATTAGTCTCATTACTCACTAATTTGCCTTTTACCACTCTTCCTGTTCTCACTAGAGGCAGATTCTCAAATGGTACCATGTTCGAGCAGAAGTGGGACTGCCCATAATGCTGGATCCTGATTAACTGAAGGAGCATTTAAGTGAAAGAAAATTATTGAAGTTAAAATGCAAATAGCCAGAGAAAAATGGACTCAAACAGAAGAAGAACCTCACAACGTAAGCAAGAACTCGCTTTTAGATCTACTTCAAGTATCTCAAGGAAAAATACTTGCCTAATTCAAATTTTTTGAACTTGTTATCGTTCTCTTCCAATAACCTCCCTAACAACGTTTGCAAACGTAGGGCTGAGACTAAATTGTGTGCTAAATTTGCCCTCTGGCTATAAGAGGCGGTTTGCCTTTAATTGCCTTCATTAAAAAGAAATTGAAACTTCATAAATCATTTATTGTATGAACAAAACAGCCAAACTGACGCTATTATTTTGCATTTATTCATGGGCAATCTGACGAACGCTTCGCAATTAAGAAATGCACTGAAGTGCACAGTGCAACTGTGAAATGTACATTAATGGCGTGGAAATGACTATGATTTTCTGCAAAATTAAATGGAGTACATTTCAAAAGTATCTTCTATTAATAATAACTTAATAAACATGCAAATGTGTGTGGAAATGTACTTAAAAGGCCTTATTGAATGAAAGTCTATCACCAGCTAAAGATCAACAGCAGGTACAAAAACATCTCATTACATACATACATTAAATACATTATACTCATACACTCAATAAAAAGAAAAACCAGCAAATCCAAACAGAGACAAGTGAGATCCCCCACCTCCTCTTCTCCAAAGTGACATCATGTGAGTGACAGGCACGACAGCCAGTCAGCATGAAGCTCACATGTGGTTGCCAGACAAGCATGAGAGGGCACCAGATCTGTGCAGAAATGTACCAAATTCCCACACATAAATAGGACTAAATGCAATCTCATAAAGTAGTATCTGAGGAAAAGAAAATCTTCCAACGCTTCTTTATGTACAGTACCAAAGTATTTGTACTTGGTTGCATTGACTACCGCTGACACAGCTCTTCAGCGTGTTGCCTGTGAGGAGGAGGAGGAGGAGGAGGAGGAGCAGGGCAGCTGCAGCAGCAGCATTCTTCTGCTGGGTCACTGTGCACTGCAGTCAGCTGCCAGTCATTTACCGGGACCTCGGGGGAGATTTAATTGGCGCTTGGACATTGAATCAATTGCAGTAAATAAATCAGGTAGTGAGATCACTCTGAGCGCCGCCGACCGACACGCTTCGACGAGTGACGTAACAAAATGCTGAGAGAAGTTGCAGATCGTAGCAGAAAGAGGTGGAACAGTTGGTCAGTCAGTGGCCTGGACGATCAGGGGGTGATGAAGGAGCCCGCCCTGCCTCCATCGGCCTGGTCTAGAGTTTCCACGTCAGAGCTGAGACGAGACAGGCCGACAGTCCCCGGCGGATAACAGATAACGGGAGAGCATTTCAAACATTGACTCTGAATTATCCAAACAAGAGTGACAGTAACGTGGGTTTTCAGAGCTCCCGGGGAGACATTTCTGACAGGAGCCCTTTCATGGAATAATAATCTAATTACATCTCCTGAGTAAAATGAATAAATAAATAAAAGACTCCATGTTGTTGCTATTCGGCTAGAATCTGTCAGTGCGTGTGGAGATACCGTCGGGCAGCGCCTTGAAATAAAACAGTCCAGGATTCCTCTCCCGCTCTCCTCCCTGCGCTCCTGCGGGCTTTTCCTCCAGGTTTCCTCCCACATTCCAACGACGCGCGAACCAGTCGGACCTGAGGCTCGGCATCGCCCTCAGGTGTGGATCGGTTGTTGGCTCTGGCAGCTCGTCAAGCCTCCCCTCCGCTCCCCGCCCAGCAGTTCGCTGGGACGGCTTCCAGGCGCTCCTAGCTCCTGAACCCCGCTCGGAAAAGCAGGCCAACAAATCTCCCGTGACGTGCCTTACCGCGGCCGCCATTGTTTTCAGTAGAAGCTGCTGTGACTTTCACATGGAAGTTGTAATTGGTTGGTTGTAATTTTGCACAAACGGTGTGAGAGCGACAAAGGGACAATGAAGTCGCTGAGCGAGCGGCGCTTGGATAGTAAGACTGTAATAAATACAGTAAAATAGACTCATCTCTGCTGGATGAAGACAGAGCTGATGAGTCCGGGCTTCAGTGACTCTGCAGCTGCCATTTTCTGATTCACAGACACCAGGATGTCTGTCAGTGTGTGTTTTCATGCACGCGTTCATGTCTGTGTGTGTGTGTGTGTGTGGGTACGTGCGATGCATCTCTTTCAGCTAGAATTGTCTGCCGGTAATCCACTTTGGTTGTGCAAGCTTTCATCTTTAATTGAAGCATTATCCACGTTTCAGCCACTCTTATCTGGTTATCGCCGGCCTCTCCATGCCTTGCTTTGCAATAATTTTGTTCCCCTTGTGGTTGGCTTGCAGTGTCCTCGAAAAAACACGAAATGACGCTACATGTCATGAGATATGACATGGACAGGACGCCTTTGTTCCTGTGTTTATACTAGCCGGCATTTGTGTCATGCCACTGGAACATGATGAGAGGATGTGGCACGGTCCAACCTGCTCCTCGTACCCTAGTTTATTTTGCTTTGTCAAAACGGCGTGCTCCATTGTTTACGTATCATCTCTTTGTCCCCTCCCCCCGCAGCTACCTGAAGCGTTTCAAGGTGATGAAAATCAAGGTCCTGCGCTCCTGGTGCCGACAGATCCTGAAGGGCCTTCACTTCCTGCACACTCGGGCCCCGCCCATCATACACAGGGACCTGAAGTGCGACAACATCTTCATCACGGGCCCCACGGGGTCCGTGAAGATCGGAGACCTGGGTTTGGCCACGCTGAAGAGGGCCTCTTTCGCCAAGAGCGTCATAGGTGAGGGGAAGATGCATGTGTGCCCGACATAGAACCATTCATACCCAATGGTGTAATGGGGATGTACTCATGGAATACCTTACACAGATCACCAGTCTGTTCCCCGACACACATATATTACATTCACTCTTGCATTTGCACCTTGGGACAATTTAGGCTTCAGTCTGCAGGCAAAAGTGTCACAAAGAAACGAGCCTTTTTTTTTCTTTCTTAACTTTGCTATCAGCATGTGTTTGTCAGTTTTGAAGATGCTGTGCAGTCTGAGCCATGCGTAGCATCCATAGCATCCAATCTCCAAACCTACCGTGTCTTCTTCTGCACATGCTGGTCACGTCATCAGGGCCACAGACTGTTTTCATTGGAGTCTGACTGCAGAAAAAGTGCATCTTGGTAAAGAAAAAAAAATTGGAACTGAATTCCAATCGACTTAAACATGCAAACAGGTTTTCAGCTTTGCCTGGACGTGGAGAGAATACGCAAACTCCACCCAGAAAAGCCTTGAATAACGTGAGATTTACACAGAACGGTAGCTGCAGTTCGCGCATTCTGCACCTCGGCACATGCCTTCTGTAGACTCGCTCCACCGACTCCAAAACGTCTGGTTGTAAAAGCGAAACCGCAGGCATCTGAAAAGTGAAACGCGGTCGGTCGGCCCGTTCCTAAGCTAGGATTAAGCTGTCTGGGGATGTTTTGGCTGCGTGCGCGCTCTCTCTCTCTCTCTCTTGCATGTAGCGCACACGCGCGGGCTTCAAGCGTAAGAGTGACGGGCAGCGCTCCATAGGATATCCTGGCAGGGGCGTCGGTGCGGAGTGAACCACAGGCACTCCGCTATTCACACATCTCTTCGCACGGACATACATCACCACGCATATTTCCGCGCACTCGAGGCGAGAACGAAGTGCTTTGTAAATCTCACAGCTGCTTTGAGGCAGCTTGGCAGACCAAGCATTTGGATACACACACACACACACACACATATATGTGCACACCACAAGGCCACTGCCCGGTAGCAGCGATTGCAATCCGACACTTCCAGCTGTGTTTATGGGTTTTTTTTTTCTCTGCTTTTGTAAGACTTTTATTACGTGCTACATAACCAAACCGAGCCAGTTAGGTTTTTAAGTATAGTGTCGATTAAACCTCACCAGGTCTAATCGGTGCTGATGTGCTGTTTACGAGGGAACGTGCACGCGTCATGGAAAAAAACCCAAAAAAAACACTTAAAGCCGTTGTTTGCCCCCCCCGGAGCAGCTCTAGTGTTTCTCTCAAAGTGCTGCGTAATAACTCGTGTGTTGTGTCGTCCTCCCCTCGCCAGGAACCCCGGAGTTCATGGCTCCGGAGATGTACGAGGAGAAGTACGACGAGTCCGTGGACGTGTACGCCTTCGGGATGTGCATGCTGGAGATGGCGACCTCGGAGTACCCCTACTCCGAGTGTCAAAACGCCGCCCAGATCTACAGGCGGGTCACAAGCGTAAGTTCCTCCCTCCAATGAGTCCTAAAATTGTCATGCAGGTGCTTCCGCTGCCGATGAGGAAGTGGACATGCGAAACATTTCGCGTTTTCATGGTTTTAATAGATTTTCTTAAAATTAGAATTTGTCTCTTTCGCCCCCTCCACATCATGTCCAGGAAACAAAAAGAGCGTCTCTGTGACACTTTTGCAGTACTTCCATGATGACAAGCCTGGAAAAAAAACACCTGACAGCATAAAAATGCTTTTGTTGTACTTTAGAGGTAACATGAAACATAAATGTTCCATCACCAGCATTGTTATTGCAATATTCAGATTTTGTGCCTTTCTAGGAATGATGGAAACACAGCTAGCGAGACCTTGGAAGAAGGACCGAAACCTTTTTTTCCTCTCTCCATATATTGTATCTCAAACCTTCATCTCCCTCCGTCCGACTCTGTGCCGCCTCGTCCCTGCCAGCCTGTGCTTGTTTACTGACTGTATTAATAAGTTTGGCATGAGCCACAGGAGATCTAGTCATATGACTGTGTTTTTGCACTGATTAGTTACTCTTGCTTATTCTCCCTCCGCCCCTCTCCCCTCACATCTCTCTCTCTCTCTCTCTCTCTCTCTCTCTCTCTCTCTCTCTCTCTCTCTCTCACTCTCTCGCTCTGTGGAAAAGTTTAAGTTTAAAAAAAAAAAAACAACCAGAAGGACGTTTGGAAGACATTGGCTGCATTTATTTTCTCCACCACTTGAGGCTAAGACTTATAATAATATCAGGGCAAAACAAATGTTACCTCAAAGAACTGGGTTGGCCGTAGGCAAGGCACGGTAACCGCAGCGCTTCTCCCAGAAACTTTGAGCGTAAAAACAGGGGAAATGGGAGACATTGGTGGGGAATATCCAGTGACCTTTGGCAGATTTCAGCCTCGCGGGGTGAAAGCTGCGGCCGCCAAACAGGGAATCTAATTTCTAACCTGACCTCGCTACAACAAGACAAAAACACACTCAATTTAAGAAATCCCCCTCCAGTGTGGCAGCGTTTGCTGAAATTTGGACGACATTTGGCTGGAAACACAAAATGGCTAAAATCCAGGCGCAGAGAACAACAGATGCAATCAGAGGCGGTTTTAAGTGGAGTGCTGCTGAGGTCATCACCCCAGCGTGTGCACACACACACACACACACACACAGAGGCAGGCAGATGAGAGCTGTCTCTCCTTTTCCTCTCACGGGACTGAGTTGTGCAGGCTGACAGTGATGGTTAATGGACTAGTGGGAATGATCAGAAATCTCTCTATTTCTCCTCCCTCTACTGCCTCCATTATTGCCACTCTCTCTCTCTTGCGTTGCATTCGGTTAAAATGTTGATGTGGGACGCGGGCAAGCACGTTCGTTTACTTGGTTGAATATAATTCTCGTGAAAAGCATTAATTGCAATTGACTGCTGTTATTCCTAAATATTTGGCAGCCATGACAACAGAAACACTGTGTTTTTATTGCTCCAGAGTGCAAGAAAACAAGCGCTTCAGAAGACATTAAAATTTAATGCAACCTTAGACGCACTGGCAGCGGTAAAAGGTTTTTTAATGTGTACACCCAAAATTAAAAAATCAAAACTGTGTTCCATTTTCTGTTTTAGATAATCATAAAAAAGAACGGCCTGCAAAGGGTGCTTGTGATTAGACTTAACCAATTGCACTTTCTCTGTTTTTTTTCTCTTAAATCATTTCTATTTGATGTGCTGTAAAGTGTCTCAGCTCAAGGTTATCAGTCCTGAGTGTGACATCTGTTATGTTATGTCTGATTTTATGCTAGTGTGTTAACAGCAGGCAAAGTGTGCAGCCTGCTAACCTAAGCTAGCCTGTCCCAGCCCTCCACATACAGGGGGGTACAACTTAAATGCTAATAATGACCAATGTTGGGGTGCAACTTCGCTGTTTTGGTAGAGCAGGCACACCTGAACGTTGTAGCAACAACAGTTTGAATATCAGCCATGTCAACTCTCAGCTAGCTAGCTAACAAGCTATCCTACCTTAAAAATACCAAAATAATGTAAACATTTAAAACTCAAAAATCGTACCAAATGTTCTGTTGCAAAAAGTACCACTACACCCCGTAATAATTACCACTGTCTTGATTTTTCCTAAAGTTAAAATCAAATGGTGAAGCCTACTGACAGACCTGTTGAACTTTCTGTGCCTACATGATAACTGAAGCCACTTCAAGTCAAAGTCAGTGCTTACTGACAAACCTGTTGTTCCTCCTGTGGTTCAGATGAATGATGTTACATTGAATCTGCAGCAGTAGCAATCATTACATAGTGTTGGATTAACTGTATCATCAGGCTTTAGGCTCAGCCTTTGAAATAGTTGTTGTTTTTTCTTTATCACATTAATGTACATTGGGGTTGGGGTTCATTTCCCACCCAGCAACAGAATTGGTAAGATGTTCTCGTTGGACATCATTTCCATCTGCCAGGCCAATCAAGTGCACCCAAAGCATACAACTAATTCAATCAGCGTAATTTAATCGATACGCCCATCAGTGACAGTCTCTCTTTGCTTCGTCTTTGTCTCTCTTGCAGCGACACTGAAATCACCTCCGCCCGCTTTAATTGAGCTCAAATCGATTAGCGCCGTGACCTCGGCTTTAGCCTGGGTGAAAGCGAACAGCGATGAAGGAGAGAGAATTATGGCTTCTCCAATAGTTTTATTCACTCAGCGAAACACGTGGTCGGACGACCAGGATCACTCGTTTGCGTCTGTCACTTGCACAAGAAAACACACACAAAGCACAGACACACACACACACACACACACAGCCTTGTGACAACCCCAGGGTGCCCAAGTCACCTGCTTCCCTTCTTTTCACCACCTAATCCATGTGCACAGCTTTCCACCCTCCGTTTCTTCCTTTGAATTCAGACCTCGGCTGCACCCGAAGAATGCGCTGTAAAAAAGACCAAACCCTGAATATGAATTTAACTGTAAGATATAACCTAAAATTAATACTATGAGTACTTTTAACTACTCAGACACCAGAAATTGTCATAAAAATACAAAAGTAGAGTAGAATAAAGACATGAGGGAAAACGGAAGCAAACTGAGATATAAGTAGTCATCAAATCAATGAGGATGATTTAAGGGAGTCATTATTAGCTATATAATGTTGTGTGCCATTACATGAATGTGTTATTAATGTTAGTGAGACAGCCAGAGGTCACTAACAGTGTTATCCTCTCAGTGTGTTTAACGGAAACCTGATTCCTCTTATCTACCTTGCCGTTTCTGGACAATTTGGAGCCTTATTGGTCCTAATAGTTGGATGGCGAACAAGCGAAAACTTTGCACAGTGGTTCCCAAAACCTTGTGGCGGGATTAGAAAATCTAATTGAGACAATTCACAGGACAGGAAAGCATCAAAGATATTTTTTTTTATACATTCTTTCTCCCCTTTTTTCAGGATAATTTCATCCCGTCACACCTCTCAAATCCTTAAAGGGAAAACAGGACTTGGAATAGTCGACACTCGTAAAGAAACAATGCTGTTTGTTCGATTGTGTCCTTATTTAATACCAATATAAGGTTTAAGGCCTTGTTTTAACTTTCAAGGTGGCTCCCCTTGTAATACCTGGATATACGACGTTGTTTGCGTAGCTCATGGAAAATTCCACACCTCCAATCATCCTTGTTAAACCGAAATCGTGCGTCCTCGCCCGCTCTCCCTCCTACATCCTCCCTTCGTCTGTCAGACTTAATACCATTACTTCCTTCATCAGTCCTAACTTTGTTTGGCCCTGGAATCTCAAACCCTGTGAGCGTGTCCGCACATTAGTGTGTGTTACAGTGTGTACGTCGGAGAGAGAGAGAGAGGGAGAGAGAGGGAGAGAGAGAGAGAGAGAGAGAAAGGGATGGAGGGGTGGGTGGTTGTGTAATGGTGAAACTGGGGGCTGCAGGAGAGGAACGGGCCAAGAGAGTGAGGAAGGGAAGAGGAGGCTGCGGGGCGAGAGCAGAAGGAGGTGGTCAGTCTCAGAGACAAAACAGGTTGAGATAAACAGTCCGGCCTTTGTGTTCGCCAACGAGGCACAGTCGTTCGCAGGACCGTCTCACTCCTTTCCTGGTGAGTGGCAAACTCTTTATTCGACTTCTCTTCAACCTGTTTCCTGCCTTTTGAAGCGCCAGCTACGTCTTTTGTCACTCGCAGTCTGCGCTCGTCTTTGTGAGACCCTTTTGTATGTTTCGGTATTCGACGAATTGTGTTTTTGTCCGACTGGAGATGATGGACGGCTGCCAGGAAATTGTTTGGCGCTTGTTGATTATTTCATTATCTGCATTTGATAATCGCATTTCCGGTCGGGAGCTACTCGGCCAAAACCATTGGCTCTGACTCGACAAGCATCTCATTGATTACATTCTACATACACTCTGAAGTCCATAGTCCAGGGGCATAGTCTCCATGCAGCAGCTGCAGACAATGTCGTGTTTTCATGTCATCATTCTTCGACTCGCCTCCATTCTCTTAGAAATATAACTTCTGTTCCGCTTCTGAATAGCGGGAGAAACGATGTGAAGCGCCTGCAGCGGTCTCTTTGAATTCGCTGTCACATTTTTCACCTTCTTCTTTTATCACAAACTTCTAACACCAAAATTTCATGTCGCTGCATCACGTCGAATCACATGCCGCTCTGAAGACATTCTCCTTTCTCCCCCGCATCCACTTGCTGCTTTTTTTTCTTTTTTTATTGCTGTAAAACCTCGCTACTTTTCCTAAAATCTGGCCTGGCAGAGGCCGGTTACTAGAATGGGTCCCTGGTGACACTCTTTATAGGTGTGATCCATCAAAACGGGGCTCTCGGTGCCTTCGCTGAGGACATCTGCGTGCATGAGTCCCTCTCACTGTGGGGACGTCCGACCGTCTCACGCTGGAGCAAAACGCTCTAATTGAATTCCTCGTAAATTTCAATTACCGAAAGGGTATTTCAGAGTTGTAATTCAGTTAAATCTAATTAGCATCAGTTAATCCCGCAGTATATCATTCGCAGTATTGGCAGTTGAGCGTTTCCTCTTTGCGACAGAGTTCACGCTGTCCCCTCCTGTACGCGATGTGCCCCGCTGACCGTTTTACACATCTGAAGGATAATGTTATTGTTCAATTACACGCAGACATAAAACAAGACCGGCGCGGAAAGGTAAACACATTTCTCGGAACAAATTGAATTGGTCTCGCGTGAACCGACTAATAAAGTGACCACGAGTATGTAGGCGACTGTATCGGGGACTGCGCGGATCAGAAGGTACAAGATACTTAACTCAGAAGATACCGAAAACTGTGTGAAATGTGTGTGAGTGGTCGAGTGGGAGGCACATTGTTCTGGGAGTGAATGGGTCGATGTGACTTTGAATGGTCCTGAAGACTAGAAAAGTGCTTGTCCTTGTGTGTGCGTGAACTAGATTTCAGCCTGGAGCAAATACACGAATGTGCGAGTGTCGGTGTGTGTCCTTCTCTGAAAGGTTCTTCATCATCCTCACTCTCCTCCTTTGTGTGTGTGCAGGGAGTGAAGCCTGGCAGTTTTGACAAGGTAGCCATTCCCGAGGTGAAGGAAATTATCGAGGGCTGCATCAGAACGAACAAAGACGAGAGGTGAGACACACACCAACACACAAACGAAATGTTATCTCAGCGTTGGTCTCTGGTTTTATTGAAATAACGACGGCTTCTTGTTTGCTCCCACTAATCCTCGATGGGCGAAAACTTCTGGAGCCTGTGTGTGTGACTTCACTTAATCCTCGTCCCATTCACAGCTCCTCGGTCAGAAATAAGAGGTCCTCTGTTCTCGCTCTGTCTCTGTGACCCGGTGGTCCCCGTGCCAAAACACTCACTTTCACCCTCTTGGAAACGCAACTAACAACAGCCAACACTCTGTCTGGCATTCTTCCCTGACCCTTTTTGTACCTGGCCTTAACACACATCCCAGGTGACGAGTAATCACTGGTTGAAGGCTGAGGGGCGAGGTGCCGCTTGACCCAGTGTCTGTGCTTTGTCTGACCTCTTTTGTTTCACTGTACATCAAATCCCTTTTTTCCCCCAAAAAATGAACAGTTTGTCCAGTTCTATGTAGTACGCATGAATCAGCACTGCTACTCAGGGTGTACATCATCTTTCCTCACAATATGATATTATATCAAGTCAGGGAACAGCGATTTGATCTCATTCGATATTGTTTCGATTTGATTTCATTCAGGGGCCAGTGATTGACATGAGATGATGTTACATGCTGATCTAGCACAATCACCGCCTTTCATACCAAATCACAAAAAGCGACTAAAACCTCATTTGACATTTTCATTCCTGAGCTCAGGCAGACATTTAAATGAAAACAACAATCTGTTCTTGTAATAAAAACCTAACATTAATGGCCACATTCTGGATATTGAGCCTTAAAAATGTCACATATGTGAAACAACCAAAAGAACAAATTCCTGTTAATATACATAAAAGCAAGATATTGTGTGAACTGTTGACAGTCTCAAATTTTTTCAGAAATTAATAAAAACTCTCTTTTTTTTGGTCTTTTTTCCATATGCAAAATGTTTAAATATCCCTGACCCCTTTCTTTCATATTTCTTTCAAATATGGTGCCACTTGAGTTTTATTCGGAGGCAGAGAAAGACAGGCCGCGGGAATTTCAAAATAAAAGCACATCCTACAGCTGATTCTACCTGTATGTATCCACGTCTGACCAATGTTTTTTAATTTTGGAAAGATTGATCACTGAATCGATACATCGATGTGTCTCGACGTATTATTACATCCTGAGCTTCTACCTTGTCCTAGATCAAGAAGAAGCCCTCCTTGTTTTCTCTCTGCCTGATCACATGCGTCTCAGACCACCTCCACACGTGGTTTGATCGGAACACAAAGCCGCATCTCGGAGGCTAATTTACACTTTAGCGCCGTCCACATGTGATCGAATTAGCCCAGATCTGTAAACAGGTTGTTTGTTTTTTCCTCCCTCTCCTTGTTGTCCACATTTCCTCTGTCTCGCAGTGGAGAATAGTCATCCGATTGTGCTTTTTGCGTTTTACAAACCAGCAGACTCTGCCAGCCTGCAAAACCAAGTGACGCAATATGGAATATATGTGGAAGGCCGTCCTGGGACAAAACGTCAACATGTTGTGTTTTCCAGCAGATAAATGAAATGCCATGTCCGTCCTATTAGCTAATCAGCTCGCTCACAAGACATTGCCAGTCTCACTTGGTTAGTATCAAGATGTAAATCCTCTCCTCCATATCAATTTCTTTTCCTTTTTCTTTTAGGTATGCTATCAAGATCCTGCTGAACCATGCATTCTTCCAGGAGGACACAGGGGTCAGGGTTGAACTGGCAGAGGAGGATGATGGGGAAATGATTGCCATCAAACTCTGGCTCAGGATAGAAGACGTCAAGAAACTCAAAGGTAAGCAAAGCATCTACGTCTCTAAGTGGAGGAATAAGTCAGGTGGAAGGTTTATTTTGACTTATTACATTATTATTTTACTCCCAGAGTAAGTGGAGGAACAGCTGCCTGACCAGCTGTTTGCGACTTGTTTTGCAGGCAAATACAAAGACAACGAAGCCATCGAGTTCTCCTTCGACCTGAACAAGGACGTCCCTGAAGATGTGGCCCAGGAAATGGTATGCACAACAATGACAGATGGAGGCGCAAGCGGTGGGAGGAAGTTTGGCAAGAGACAAAACGAGAAAAAAAATTAGCCTGGACAGGAAACGATAACGAAAGAATATGGATTCTTGTATGAAATGATACAAGTTTTAGCGTGTCTCCTGAGACCAGCGTCTTCATTGTTTTTTTTGTTCGTTTTTTTTCCTCCCTATTCCCCAGGTTGAGTCCGGCTATGTTGCCGAGGGCGACCATAAGACCATGGCCAAAGCCATCAAGGATCGCGTGTCACTGATCCGGAGAAAGAGAGAGCAGAGGCAGCTGGTACGAGAGGAGCAGGAGAAGAGGAAGCTGGAGACTGAGCAGCAGCAGCAGCAACAGCAACAGCAGCAGCAGCAGCAGCAACAAGAGGCACTTAAACCCACACACACACAGGTCTGCGTCCTCAACATTTTATGAGCTACATTCAGCTCCCCTCGGCCAGCTGTGGTGCTTATTAAACAGGATTTCTCCTCTGGTTTGTCTGCAGATCGAGGCAGAGGAGCCTGAAGTGGAGCAGCAGCAGCTTCACTACCAGCAGACCGGCATCTCGCACACATGTAAGAGAAATTGCAGCAACAAATGGTTGTTTTCTTGTGTTTTGTCTATTCATTTTTAAACTATGTTCTTAATAAACCTTTTCATTGTTTGATTTTAAACACACTCAAAACTGTTTTTAAATGCTCAAAATGACAAATTGACAAATTTAAGTTGTATTGATAGAAGTGCTCAGAGCTTAGGTTGTTCCCATGGCACATTTTAGTTTGGGCCTCCAAATATTGTGCTTTTATTTCCAGAGACAAAGTCTTAAAATGTAGTTTCAAAAGCACAATGAGCCAGAAAGGCCACAGCACTGTGTGACACGTTACTGCCCACATCCGACAAGGTAACATCCGAGACATCGCCATAACCACCACCACCACCATTATCCGTGTCATCAGCCTGAGCCCAGAGGGTTGTTGCAGTATCACGTTGTCTTCCTGGAACGACGGGCCCCATTGTTGTTATTTTTCAAGCGTGGCGCACAATCCGCAATCATCCCGGACCTATTAATTGTTCCTTCCTTGAATTGTTTGGCCATTTCAAACAACTCCCACTCCCTCGCGGCACATGCAGATTTTCAGACCAGCAGGACAATCACCTTTTTGTGAATAATCCCCACGTCGCGAGCGCTCCATGTGCTGCAGAGATGCAGAGGCTGAGGTCATCACCCTCCTCTTTCTGTCCCTCTCAGCCGAAGGAGGTCTGGACAGCGGCCAGGGCTCTTCGGTCTTCTCCTCGGACTCGCCACACCTGGGTCAGCTGACCATGTCGTACAGCTGCCCTCCCTCCACCCAGCCCCCCTCCCAGCCCCAAACCCCTTACCCCACCTCTGCCGCCCAGCACCCGGGCTACCCCCAGCCGCCGCAGCCAATGGTGAGTGCTGGACCTGTGTTGGCTACGCGTGCTTAGGCGTGACCTGTGTGCGTGTGTGTGTGTGTGTGTGTGCAAATTTAGCAAGTGAGCACGGTTTGTGAGAGTGTGTTGGAGTGATGTTTGCAGTGGTTGGAAAGTTGTTGTTGTTGGGTGTTTATTTGGGAAAGATCACCTCAAAGCTTGAAGAAAGCAGGAACTAGAGAGGTATTTTACTTTACCAGCACTCAGAGCTCTGTACTCCATCTCTAGCTCTCTTTCTCTTCATCTCTTTCTCTCTCTTTCGATCTGTCACTCTATCAGCCTTCAGATCTCCTGACACTGAAAGTTAAACTTCATGCTTTTTCATCTTTTTTTTTTAAATGTTTTTTTTTATTGGTTTTCGTTGCAGAGTGTCACGTACAGAAGTCAACTGACAATCACTAAATATGACATCTTGTATCTATAGCATATAGTTTTAGAATCACACATTTCAGTCCGAAGCTACTTTTAATAAGTGCATCAAAACCAGAAAAAGGTGTCTTTAGACTGACTGTGCTTGGTTTATGCTGTGAAATTCATTTAGTGTCTTTCACTAACCTAGGGAATGATTGCTGTGCGCTATTTGTTTTACCCTTAATCTTCAATTGCATTCCAGCAACCAATGAGCCAAGGTCCGTCCTGAATGGAGATGTATAATAGGGAAGAAAAGCTGCTTTAATTCTTCATCCCACACTTTTCCACCCCGACATCTTTCGACTATAAATGTCGTTATCTGACTGATTTACCATCCAACTGGGCGATCATTCAGTCTGTCGGCCGACTGATTGAATAATGAAATAATGGCTTTGGCTTATTTTAGGTCTCTCTCTTTGAAGCAACAAAACATTTCTCATGGGCTAATTACAAACGTCTCGTCTAAGGACTCACTGACAGACCAGTTTTTCTTAACTGAATATCTCATTTTTCTTTAATATTGGGTTTGTTTCTTTCATTTTTTTTTTTATTTGTCTTGGTTTTGTTTCACCATTTGTTTTGACTATTTGATTTACACTTTGTTGTGTTATTCTATTTGTGCCATATATATATAATATATATTATATATTTATTAACAATGAAGAGTAAAGGTTTTACTGCATTTAAAAATTGCTGCAGAAATGATTATCACTCCAAAGTCTCTTTTACTTTTTCTCTAAACTGTGATTAGGGGTTTCTGTGTTCAAAATTTAGTTATTTTTCATGTATTATTTTCATCTCTGCTTGTCCTCAAAGTTGTCCTATGTATATGTGTGTTGTACACTGTGTTTCTACATGTTTTGTGTTTTTAATTTCCTTGTGTTTGCTTTTCATGTCGCCCTCCCCCCTGCCTTTGGCCTGCAGCCTGTGTTGCGCCGTCGTCGAAATCGTAGCATGTCTGTTTGCGTCCCTCCCTCCTCCTACTCCCTCTCCCATGCTCCTCTGCCTCTGGCAGTTCCTCCAAAGCGCCCCTCCACCCCTCCTCCAGACCCGTCCAAACCGTCCTCCTGCGCCTCCGCCACCACCACCACCACCCCCACCACCTCGCCCTGCATGCCGGTGGCGGCCGAGAGGGACACGTTTGCTGGGCGCCTCTCGAGGGCCCTGGAGACAGTCCTGCCCCTGCACCCGGCCTCCTCTCTGCCCCGGGCCAGGCAGCGGAGGGCCAGCCTACCTGCCCTGTTCTCCACCCCTGTAGGTTCACAGTCTGAATTCATAGTGGTGGGGAGAACCAGAGAGGGAGAGTACAAAAGATGAGGCCACATGCGTGTCTGAAAGTAGATAAAATAGTCAAATGTGTTTAAGCGTAACAAGAAATTGTAGTCAATATACTTTACAAATGGTCATTGAAACAGCATAAAATTCAATTTATTTATAAAATGATGATGAACAGTCTCTCAAAAGCACTGTGAAGTGCTTCATTCTGTCCTCAGTGAGTATTAATGCGTGCACAGCATCTTATCTCTTCTTAGATCTAATATAATAACACGTTCTTATGTAAGGACAGCTGAGCGGATTATGTAGGAGGTTTAAAGTGTGTGGGCATAAAGCCTCGCATTGTCTTCAAATCTTATTGTTCAGTTGTAGAAATATGCTGCTCTTAAGGTATTTTAAGGTGAGCGGTTCATTTGAGGAACTAGATGTTTGATGAAGCGTAGCTTGCTTTCAGACCTCGCTGTGAGCCTGTCGTGCTACCTGTCAGCCTCTGTACTCTCTCACTTTTGGCTCCCTTTGTCAGACCACTGTGTATTCATTTAAACACAGATCAACTGGCTTGAGCTCTGACTTTGCTCGATCCTACAAAGGTCTCATATCATGTGCATCTGTCATCAGGGAATCTGCTCATTTAACACGACAGCCTTAAGAGTCGAGAGATGACGGGAGTTGAGGCTCTTGATCAGCACCCTACACCCCTGAGTCTACACTGTTCAAAACATATTAGTATCATACCATAAATTGTTCTTCTGCCTCCTAAAAAATCATATTTACCAATAAAACACACAGTCATGTTTGAACAAAGACAAACAAAACTGATTTCACAACCAAACTACTCTGCAACATCTTGGTTTAGAAAGGTTTAGACGTAAGCTGTAAGCAACATCAGAAGACTCATGTAAACCCCCACACATGTTCCCTTTTAGCAAATTCCATGTTGCGTGTTGCAGCTTCTTAGCTTGAGGCCGACGTTTAGCAGAGGGAAACTCTCAGTAATGAAAGTTTTCCTGAGTGCAGATGCTTCAGGATATTACTGGGATCCAGCGTTTGGCCTTTCTCCTCTATTGGATTTACTGCAGCAGCCGAGTGTCTACAAGAGCGCTCTCTGTCTCCCCCTTCACAGTTTCACCCTCTGCTTGTCTGTCTGTAACCACCTGCAGCTTTGCACCCTCTCGCTACCTGTTGACTTCCATTTCATCACTCCTTTTTGCAGCTGTGTGGTCTGTCCTGTCTCCTTCTAACCACATTGTTTTGTTTACAGTGTGGAGGGAGAAAACATCTTCTCTTGGTGTTGTCCTGGAATGATGTTCTTTAACACAATTTTCTCATCCCATCTGGGCCTTTATTGTAGTTCTCTCTCTCTCTCTCTCTCCCTCTCTCATTCTGAGTCTCATTCTTAAATCCATTGTATCTCATTGTCGCAGCAGCATTCAATGCCGCACCCCTACAGCGGAGGAGCAGGAGGAGGTGGAGGAGGTGGAGCAGGAGGGAACATGCCCCTCCAAAATCTCCCGGATCCCACCACTATTTTCTTTCCCTCCATCCCGGAGAGGCCGATTTCTTTCTCGCCTCCTCCCACTGGGCCACCCAAGGCCTACAACACCCAGAGGCGCAAGAGCACGTCCATTCTGGAGGCGCACACGCGACACTTCCAGCCTGCCTACCCGCGCTACGGGAGCAGCCTGCATCCGTTCTCTGGGATGGAAGGAGTCGAGCCACCCTCCCTGTTCATGGTGAACCCCAGCTTCGCGGCGGCCGCTCAAAGACTTGGCGTTGGGGAGCCGCTGCACCTCCCAGGACAATCTGAGCCCAGTATTTACGGCTACAAAGACATGAGAGCGGAGCACGAGGAAGCAGTGAGGAGATTAAGCCTGAATCAAGCTGCCTTATTGGACCATTACGAAGCGATGGCATACGGGGGATACCCAATGACTGCGCATCAGCTCGGCCACTTGACTTTCCATCAGCAGAGGCAAGCCGCGGCTGCTGCAGCCAGTCTGGGCTACGAGCCCGTTCCTCCGCCTCAAGCGGGGTTTCTACACCCACACATCATGCAGCGAATGAGCGCCCACAGTCCAATCCCTCCACCCTTAGCTCAAATGACTGCATCCACTGGTGGCTCAGTGTCTTCCTCATCTTCTGATGGATGCTATCCTGCCGCCCAACACGCCTCGCCTTCTCCTTACCCTATATCTGCACCTCCGGTCATTACCGACGCCCCATCCCAAGCTGGAAGTGTCTTCGAGTTCCATTTGGCTGCAGCAGCCGCCGCTGTGGCTGCGGGCGGACTGCCGGCAGACCCCAGTCTCCTGGCATCCAGAATATACCGGGCCCGCAGGAGCTCCATGGACCTCCCTCTGGAGGATACCAGCGGCACGGGGTCAGGGGGTTCAGGCACGTACAGCCGTCTGCAGCCCGTGACTGAGGAGCTGTACACGTACATCAGCCCTGAGCTGCCCTTACCTCCGGGAAGTCTTCTCCTGCACCATGCAGGTCTAACCGCCAAGGACAGGAGCCCCGAACCTTCCAGCGACTCTCTGGCCTCCTCCGACGCTGGGGAGTTCCAGTCACCTCCTCCCCCGCCTCTCCTATCTTCATACGACTCCTCAGCCGCTCAGTCCATCCCTCACTCATCCCCCGCCACACTCTACGACTCATCCGGCGGAGCGTTTCACATAGACCCCCAAGGACATCCACCCTCCATGCAGAGCTTTCTTCCTCCCACTCCATCCTCCGAGCTCCCATTAGCGGGAGCGCCATCAGCCCAGCTGGAGTCTCTGATCCAGGGTGCCTGGGCCCGGCATGGCGGGGTGGTCCCAGCCCAGCCCGATATGACATACCATGAGTCATTGCTGGCCATGCAGGCTGCTAACACCGTTCTGGTACTGAGTTTAGACGTTTTGTACCCCCTAGTCCTCTGGGTCAGTTACAAGTTGAAATTCCAGAAGTCTATTGTCATTGTCACGTTGTGGCATGCTCTCTTCAAGCAAATGGAAAGTGGCGACATGTCACAGACATTCAACATAGGGAAGGCGATTAGGGCATTTCTTTAGCAAATCAATGCAATTCTTATCGTGAGCAGAGCAGTTGAAGTAAAATGAGGCCTTCTCTGAATTAAATTTACATAATTGGATGGCTGAATAATTGAATAACTTAAGTAATTTGACCCAGAGGCTGTTATTCCAATCCCTGTTTTGTTTTTTACCCCCACCAACCCCCCAGAGCTCTGGCTGATGCCTCCTTGTCATCACACAGTCTTTGGTTGTGACTTTAATCCTCCAGATGCCACAGAGTGAGTCTCAATGGTCCACCTTCAAAATGTCTCGCTTTAGTCTGTAGCAGTGAGATGTAAACCAAAAATGCTGGATTTCAGAATAAGATTCCTTTGTGTTTTTCGAGTAGATTTGAAAGTAGCATTCAGAAGCTGGTCTTTGAGGCAAACTCTGGTGCAAAAGGCTTTATAAGCAAACAGTCTAAGCCCTCTTCCTTCATGTGTTTATGTTCTTTATTTGTCAGTAAGTAATATTTTGTCTGTATGTTCATATATGATTGTATATGAGAAATGTGTGTTTGTAAGGGTATACTATGTGAAAGTATACTTGATTTTTTTTGTCATACAAATCCAAAGTCCATCAAGTTTTAAAACATAGCCCAAACCAGAATAGTGGACGATGCCCTGCATCTTTAAAGATATTTATTTATTGATAACTTTTGTGGCTCTAAGATCATTGTTGAAATATGAGCTGGGAGACTTTGTCAATTTGTATGGACAAACACACAGATACATACAACAAAACCAAGGGGCTTAGACAAATGGGGCATTGTAACCATGCATCTTTTCATTTGTATATTTCAGATTCTTTCTGTTCTGTGGTTGTAAATCGCTTAAGATCTCAACTCAGTTCTTTATTATGTGTTCAAATCAGTTTCCCACTCAAGGTTCAAAGGTCTTAGTTCACAGTAATTAAACCCTCAGAAAGTTGATGCTACCGGTGTCACCTTTACTTCTTTTCGCCTTTGACTTTGAACCACCAATAATCACTGGTCTTTATCCCATCTCTTCAGTCTCTGTTGTCACTTCCTCTGTCTCTCTGTCATGACGGTTTTTTTTTAAGTTCTCTATCTTTCCGTGAATAATCGTGTTAGAAATCTGTGCTGTGACACTCTTGATTGTGTTTTAAGTGACTGCCTATGGTGTTAGAAGAGGTAGGTCTGTCTTGTGTATGTTGCAGCATTCTTGTGTGAGATCCCACCACACTTTGTGACAGGTAGGACACGGCAAAGGTAGTTAGAAAAATACCAGAAAGGAAAGATGTTTCTCAACTACAGCTAGAACTGTTCCGTGGCCAAAAGACAAATGAGTTTGCAAAAGACATATTGCAATAAGGCAATTTCAGGCACATTTGCAAAATACAATAGAAACCCTACAGACGGGTTAGGTTTAGGGTTGTTTTAATTAACCCTAAACTCCTGTCAGCTGTTTAGGAGTCATGCTATCTGTCAATGCCCGTGTGCCTTAATCCATCTGCTGAAATTTTAAGGCAACCAGGTACATTCCTAGCATAACCAACTTGGAGGACTCTTTTTTACTGTCTCGTACACCACAATCAGTTTTGTCATACTGAGTTCAAATGTTTAAATTCACTAATTCAGGTTGTTTGGTGTCAGTATTCCAGCTTCTACTGTGTGCTTCAATCACTACCAATCAGTTAGGGTCTGGCCTGCATGTCAAGAAACCCTCCCCACCCCCCTTGTACTTATACCCTGCCTAACCCCAGTACTGCGCCTGTACCGATGTACCGAGCCGTGTACCTGTGTATATGCATACAGTAGGTATCAGTGTGCATATATCTGCTGCTGTAATACAACCCGAAAGCCCCAAAGAAGTTTGGACACTGTGTAAAACATGAATACAAATGGATTCCCAGGCTTTCATTGCTCCTGTCAGAACAAAGGCAAAAGAGCAAAACATAGTGAGGCTGATGAGATTTTCTGTTGTCTTTCAAGTAATCTCTGAAAAAGAGTTATAAAAGTCAGCAGATTCTGTTTGATTTATGTTTTACACACGTTTGAAGTTTTTTGGGATCAGGGCAGTAGCTCAATGTGTGTGCTGTCAATATGCATGTGTGCATACACAAGAGGGAACAACTAGAACCGATTAGTCAGCAAGAGCGGTACCTTGTGTTTGCGCCCATGCACAGTTGCTGGTCTACAGTCTCACAAACATCTTCTAATTTGTGTTTCTCATTTTTCTCTCTCTTTGCTGCCAATCTCTCAATCTCCCACCTCAAATCTTCCATCCTTTTACAATCCGCAACATGGCATCTCCTCCTCTCTGCCCATCTTTCTGTCTGTCTCTCTCTCTAAATCTGTTCCCCAGCAGCAGGTTCAGACTCCCACCGCTCAGCCCGCTGCCGGAGCCCCTCTGGTCCCCGTCAGCACCCAGCCGCCTCCTCCCGGGACTTCCCAGCAGGTAAGAAACTAGGAAAAGCACCAAGTCGGGCTGAAAATACAAGACTTCAGACACATGCAGCCTTTTCTCATCGAATGTGTTCTCAGGCACCCCCTCGGTGTCCAAAGCCTATAATGATATAAAAACTCCGCCCCATTTTTGTGCTTGTTCCATAATACGCTGCATGTCGGCTCTCTCTTTGAAGTCATTGCCTTTTGCTTCTAGGTAACCACTCCCACAGAGCTGGCCCGTCGCCCACAGTCATGCCACAGTTTTATGCAGAGTTACATTCGCCCTCAGCACAAACCGGCGCTATGAACTAATTGTGGCATTAAACTGATTTGATTGAGCGTGAAAATGGATGTTAATCAGAGATCAAATGTTTCCCACCCCACCCCCCACAGGAAAAGTGAAACATTTTCATCATTAATGCTGTTTGTATCAAAGTTCGAACCCTCTGTGACTTCTAAACACTGCTCTGGAAAGAATTCAAAAACACTGAGGTTGTTATATTAGTGAACAACCAACCAGGAAATTAACAATAAAGGGAATGATATATAACTGAATTTAATTAGATGGATCTCCACCACATATATTGGCTCGTAAGTGCTGGGATTTGACTTCATCCAGTTTATTAAAATCAGCACATGGATATTTTTTTTTTTTCTATATTTTATATTGTCTCTCTTTCACTCTGCTCTCTCTGCCTATCTCTGTCGGTCTCTCAGGTTGTGGCATCCAGTCACAGTATTACATCGGTTCAGAGCCCCACACACGCCTCTCTGCCGCAGGCGCCCGCACAGGTACACAAAGCACAGTAGCACCTGCCATCGAATATGAAACACATTAACACATTCCTAATGCACACAAGCTGGCACTGGATCTGTGAAAGCAGGTGCTGGACTGAATTCAAGATCACCGCACACATGTTTACAGGCGCACACACTTGAATATTTGCACTCCAACGCTAAAGCCTGAGCCAGTTTGATGAACAGTGACTCACCACGGCCATTATGACACACCTCGGGGTTAGTTTAAGTGCCAAAGGACTGAGTCATAGTGCTGCTTTCCCATACTCCGTGTTCAGATGTGTAAATATTTCTCTCGCTGTACAATTTGCAGTGATGTTTTTAGTGTTACTGCATGCTCTGCTCACTCTGACTTGCTCCCTTATCACTGCAAAGTCTGTTTTTCCGTCAGTTCAGTCTGTCTCTGTTTTTCTTCTTGTCTTCTTGCTCTTTTTGCATGCTGCCCGTGCTCATCACTGGGTTTGTTTCTGATGCGTTTCCCTTCATGCTACATATACTTGGATACCTTGTGTGTGTGTGTGTGCGTGTTAAGTTCTGTGACCTCAGTCCGTCCCCCAGTATAGAGCATCTTTTCCTCCTGTACCAAGCAGCTCAGCTGGCTCTGGTTCAGGTACTAGTAGATTGCACATGTAATATACACGTACATAGCTGTCTGTGTGTACCAGTCCTTGCGTTCAGGTGTGTTTCTTTGTCTGTATCCAAGTACTGTCAGTGTCTCTTGTACATCTGATCTGATGGGTCAATCTTGGTTTTGAATCAGATGATGCTGCCTCTTAAAATCAGTTTTAAAGCACAAACAAAGCAAATCAAAGTTGAATCCAGGTGAAATTTGGCATCGGCACTGTGTAATAACTAGATGGATTATTGGATGGTACAGCGTTTGCAGGAGAGGCTGAATATGATTGAGTCACGCTCATAGATGTACAAAACATGAAGAGATCGACCACTTTTTAACACAGCCCTCTTGGCTAATTCCACCTTTCAGTATTTATGTTGTTGTGCATTCAGTTTTATGTTTCTAAAAAGAAAGTTGCTCTTCCACTTCCCACAACGCTGTGCTGCACCCTGTCAGTAGATATCCAAGTTCTTTGTGGTTGCATGCTCATAGAGTCGTGTGCGTTTTCACACAACCGTCCTGTCATTGAGTTTGTCGTTTGAGTTCAGATGTTGTCACTAATTGGCTGTTGTCTCGTTGGGAAAGGTTGTTTGTTGAGGTTGTCGGAGTCAAACGTGTTGGTAGTGGCTCAGTGAGCTCTTGGTGGCTCTTTCTCCTGGCCCCAGAATCACAAACATGCCTCTATGAGTGAACCAATGGTTCCTCAACTAAAGAACAGCTTTAAGCTCACTGCCTCATTACCAAGGCAATGGACTGTAAATCTGTGTCATCACTTGCCGGGTTTATCCACTTCCCTCTTCCTCCCTGTGACGATGCTCCCTCCCTTTTCTCCCTTTTTCTTCCTCCTCTTCGTCCTCTCCCTCTTCTTCCCTGGCCCTTCCTCCTCTTCTCAGCCCAGTGTAACTCCGTCTACCATTTCCCTGGTGACCCTGCCCTCTCCGTCGCCGTCCCTCCCCGTTACCATGCCGACAGCCTCCCCTCCCTCCTCTCTGCTACCCCCTGCTGGGGTCGGGCCTCCTCTCGCTTCCCCTCTTCCTCCTCCTCCACCTCCTCCTCTTCCTGTGCCCACACCTGTGCCTCAGCCGTTGGCCACCGTGGTGCCAATCATCAGTGTAGTGACCGCCCCGCCTGATCCCCTCGTGGAGGCCCCTCCCCAGGTACTGGACAGTGAAACCCGTCAGGTGGAAGTCTCGTCCCTGTTCACTCTGCTCGCAATCAACTCCAAATGAAACCGTTTTTTAAGTGTCTCAATTGTCACACATTTGAAACAGTGAGTCGAGATCATTCAAGACTAATTACGTCTACAACAGCTGCTTTCTTAGAGGATTAAACCATTGAAGTGTTGAAGATTGGTTGGTAAACATTAGGCAAGAAAATATTATGGTCGAAAAGTTCTCACAGAGGTTAAAACGTTTCATCTTTCATCCAAGAGGTGTCCTCAGTTCTTCCTCTGTTCTTCAGTGAAGATCCTCTAGGATTAGAGAGGATGGACTGTTTTCAAGAATCTACAGGTCCAGTTTTTATGATAATCCCCAGATGTCGATAATAGATGCTGTTACACCCCAATGGTGTATCATCCTCTATGGTGCCCATTGAGGATGATCTCGAGTGAAATTCTCTCAAATCAATCATACGACCTAATATGCAGATATAGGAGCCGGATGGCACAGTTATTGGTCAAGATTGGATTGCGATTGCAGTTTCTCTTTATCGAAGCCACATGACCTTTTAGACGCCTTGTTTCTTTAGGATGGCCAACTAGCCTGTTCGTGTCATGTTGGGTAGGTGGTTTGGTTTTGAATGATTTACAACAACCAATTGTAGTAATTGGAGGAAAGATTTCCTTGGTTGTGTTTGGTGTAACTCTGCCAGTGGAAGACTTCAAACATCCAGAGAAGAAGCAGGAGATTGTTTGATTGGTTCCACATATAAATGACTAATTGAATCGATCAGTCACTGTCAGCAGGTCTCTGTTTTGTTCCAAATATGAGAGTTATCCCGAGCTGAACTCTGTTCTAACCCGGCCCATTTTGTTTTCAAGCGTTCAAAGACTTTAATTATAAGATAGGGTTACGAGCGTTATTTGAGTTATTTTATCAGATGCAATCCGATTTCTTTTCCTTCACGTGCTTTGCTGCTTTTTGTTCCATGCTCCAGTTTCAGTTGTTGCCTGAAGCTGATGTGTTCAGCCCAAATCTTTTTCCATTGTTTAATTCAAAGGACGTCTTGTGACTCATCCAATCAAGCTAGTTTGCTCTCATAGTTTTTTCACACTTTGCTCTTATTTCATGCTTTCCAGCTCTAATTTCTCCTTATGCTTCTTAACTGGTGTTTGCTGGAGGTAGTGACTGTATGGATTCCCTGTGTGCATTTTCACATGGGTGTGTGTTTTTCTAGTCTGCCTCTCAGTCTTCAGACCTGTCCCAGGCCCAGCTGCAGCCACCTCAAGTTCTCTCATCCATAGAGAGGTAATCAACGCATCTAGAAACAAACCCACACTCACACACACAGCGCCCGAAGCGATGCCATGTAATCCTGAGACATGGTCTTGCCGTTATCTCTGCACGTTCAGTGGCCACTCCGAGACTTCCGGCCTGAGCGACGGCAACGAGGGCGGAGCAGGAGGAGGAGGAGGGGGTCGCCATGAAGGCCGCTCCACCAAGCGACATCAGAGGCGTTCTGTACGGAGTCGATCGCGCCACGAGAAGCTGTCCAAAGCCAAACTCAATGTTCTTAACGTAAGAGTACACCTTCCAAATCCTACAAAGTCACAATTTAAGAAAATCTCCTCTATCCCAGCCGTTGTACACTGAGGAATTGCAGTAAAAGTGATCAGGAGCATGTGAACATTCTCTTAATTATGTGTATTTCTACTTATTTACATGTATAGATCTCCAATCGAGGAGACCGTGTGGCAGAGTGTCAGCTGGAGACCCACAACAGGAAGATGGTGACTTTCAGGTTCGACCTGGACGGAGACAACCCAGAGGAGATCGCCCAGATCATGGTACGCACACAGCTGCAGTTCGTTGCCGTTCCTATTTTGATTCATTTAATCACACTCTCAACTCTGTTATCACAGCTCTGTAGAATGGCTTGAATCTAATGTACTTTTAGTCCTCGTGTTTTCAGAGGAACTTAACACCACATTCCTGCACAAGGCAAAATAGCACCTGTGTTGACAGTGATAAGAAGTCACAAGACATGCATACACCAGATGTATTGTACACACACTTCTTACGCTTGTTGTTGTCTGTGTGTGTGTGTGTGTGTGTGTGTGTGTGTGTGTGTGTTCAGGTCCAGAGTGAATTCATCTTGGAGAGTGAACGAGAGTCGTTCATCGAGCAGGTCAGAGAGGTGATAGAGAACGCAGATGAGAAGGGTCTGGAAAGGGACACGAGCAGCCAGGTAAACTGCCTGTAGAAATCTTTCTGCTTTTATCTCAGCTGCTGTAATTTTGTCTCTGTGCCAGGAGAAGGCTACAACAGCCTTAAGGCTGTTTATGTACCGCACGTATCATTTATTATTGTCTGGTTAATTTACAGGCTGCAGGTAATAAGGAGCAGCAGATTCCTGCTATATCTGTCCCCATGCCAGGTAAGGAGAACAAAATAAAAAGCTGTAGAACAACAGCGGGCGCTGCAGGGCAGCACAGGCACCGACTTTGTGCCTTTCTCTTTAAAGCCTCTATTCTAAGTCCAGCTCTAGTCGTCATTCATTTTGCAGATGAACAGCACCAGAGAATTGTATGCTACATTTTCCTCGTCTCCTCTCCCAGACATCACTCCCAGTGCGACAGCACAAGTGGTCCACTCGGCGGGTCGCAGGTTCATCGTCAGCCCGGTTCCCGAGGCTCGGCTGAAGGAGCAGATGTTCCCCCCGTCGCCGTCTGCCACCCCGGCACCCCCTCCAGAAGCAGGTCAGGATCTGTGTGCTCTCTGGTGAAGACGCCTCCTTGGAGGTCGCCAAATGACAACACTCTTGATTAATCTCGCAACGATGGCCCAAAAACAGAAATACTCAAGTGAAAAAAGAGCCAAGTTTTCCTTTAACGCACAAAAGTGACAGTGTGCGGTGCCACACGCACACAATTATCAGATTAAGCTCTAATGCTTTTAGAGGAAATTGGCCAAATGTTCTGTCTAAATGCAATAACACGCTGGCATTTATGAAGCTGTTGCCACACACACTGTAGATATCAGATAGCCTGGAATTTAAGTGTTGTACTTTCAAAATATAACTTTGTTACCAAATAACTTTCATATGACACAGTGTCTAACGATTGTAGCTCAAATTTAAACGCGGAAAAAAAAATACAACAGTGGGAACAAAAAGTTTAGCTCTAAGTCTTTACAAATCTGGCCCAGCATCATATTGTTACTGGCAGCGGCAGATGGAGATTACTGGGGCAAATCCAATCAGGATCACTGGGCTCGAGGATGCCAAGTGGTATCTAGTCTTCATCCTCACTGTCTGACCTTGACTCTGGTTGAAAATTGCACTTCCAGAGTGGGATTCAAACTCACAACCACCACTATAACCATCACAAGATTGTCCTCTTTGAAAACCAAAAACTGTGTTAAAAAGGGTGATTTGCAACCACCACTCTCCATAAATAGTGCAACAACTAATCAATTAACCAAGGAAGAAATTAAAAGGCCATTTTTTGGAATTCCCTATCAGCTTCCTTAATGGGATTTTTTTTAAGAGGATGTATTCTTGGCCTTTATGAGAAGCAGATCAATATCTTTCACAATCTCAAAAAATAACTGACATATTAATGGACAAAGTCCTTTGCTGCAACCCTAATAAAATGTTCTCCTTTGAAAGTGACTATGATGACCTAAAAGTCCCTAGTAAATAGTAACCAGAACAGCAAATCCGGAGTGATTAAAGTGTTTTTGTGACTCTTTTCTTTATGCCCTCCAGCTTCAGCTCCTCCTACGTGTCAGACTCCAGGCCAAGGTCTGGCGCTGTCCCAGTCTGCTGGAGCAATCAGCCTCCAACAAGCCTTCTCCGAGCTCCGACAGAACCAGAACCAGTTCGACACGGGGCCCAGCACCGCCCCGGCCTCCATCCACTCCTCCCACCCTCCTCTGCAGCCCCCAGCGGCGTCTGTCCCCTCCCAGACCGGCCCTGTGGTTCCCACTGTCGACGCCACCGCTGCACACGTCCCCTCCAGTCTGACGCAGGAGTCGGCCCTGGAGCCCGCTCTCCCTCCCCACTCCTCCGCCGCCCCGGCGCCCGCCTGCCTCAGCCCCCCCTGCTCCTCCTCTCCTCCCCCTGCTGTAGTGAATCAGTCCATCCTTCAGTCCCAGGTCCTCACCCAGCAGGGGATGGTGGCCACATCCCAGCCCCAGGCTCAGATTCAGACCCAGGTTTTCACGCAGCCTCAGTCGCAAACGGCGCCGGCCGTCGCCGCCACTTCAGCGCCTTCCACGCTGCCCGCATCCAGCATCCCCCCGACCATGCTCGCCTCCCCTCCTCCGGTGCAGACCGCCCCCCTCGTGTCCTCCCCTCCCTGCTCCGCTCTCCCGGCCGGTGAAGTCCCCGTGTCGCTCTCGCCCACCTCCTCCTCCACCCCGTCCCTCTCCGCCTCCGTCATCCCCACCACCGCCATCCCGGGCCCCCAGCTCGCCCCATCGCCCGCACCACACTCCACCCACGCTCCAACCTCCTCCTCCTGCTCCTCCCCCACTGTGGGGCTCCAACCGGTGACCACCAACGTCCCGGCGGTGCAGCCCACCCTGGTGCACTCCCAGCCACAGACGGCAGCGCTGCCCGGGCAGACGCACACACACTGCGGGGAATGTGACGCAAGGTGCAGATGAATACTGAATATTGAATATTGTGATGTCATCTTCTCAGTTAAATGATCAAGAGCATTGTGGAATGAATGCTCGATCACTCTGGGTCACTGTTTGATTTGACATAGTTTACATTGCAACTTTGACAGTAACATACTTTAGTGCAAGCAAAGAGAGAAAAAGGTCCTTGTGTTCCCTCTCAAAGTTACTGTTTCTCGTACTGTAGATCCTGAGATGTTGGCACGAGTGAAAAGCAAGTACATTCAAGAAATCAGTTACTGAGTCACTCAGTAAAATGTGAAATGAGATTGCATAAAGTAACCAATCTAAAAGCCAAATTGTATCAGTCCATGAGGATTTTAACTCATTTGTTTGAAGGTGCTTATGGCTTATACCCTTATTGTAAGCCTTATATTAAAATATCATAAAGTGCCAGGCCATCGGTGTCAATCTGTCATTTGCAACAAAGCAGCTGTTTTTCCAAAGCCTTTCAGTGGTCCTAAAAGTGAGAACTCTTACCTTTCTCCATGGTGTTATGGAAATGACTCTGGGCAGACCTCATCAAACTGCTGGCAGCTGTCAAATGTCTAACAGAATGTTATAAAATCTCAACTAGGAGCTGAATAAAGTGTCCGCATAATGTGAAATCTGACCTGATTCAGGTTTATGTAATCAGAAGTCACTGTTACAATAATCATTATATTATAATATTTTGTATTGATCATTTCTGTACATGTAAGCATTACTTGGATATCCCTGTCAGGTGCGAAGCGTCCACCGAGTCCCAGGGCAAACCCGATGACATCCAGGCTCTGGAGAAGAAGCTGCGGTCTCTGTTCATGGACCTGGGGGGAGCGGTGCCTCCGGCCCAGGGGGACATCCTGGCTGCCGACGCTGCCTCTGGAGCCTCCGCTGCCGGCACCTCCTCGCCCATGGGTCCGTGCTCCACCTCCAGCACCTCGGTCACCACCCCGGGCTCCAGCCAGCCGGCCAACCCGCCTCAGCCCCCCTCCAGCCTCGCTCTGGGGGCGCAAACTCCAATCCAGGGTCCCGGCACGCCCATCTCCACGCCTGCACAGATCGGTGCGAGATAAAAACGTAGAAGTGAAAGGCTGAACGATGTTTTCATCATACAGTATATTAGCGCCGCAAATGGAAATGAAATTGTGCTCAGCCAATCGAAAAAGGCCGTAAAAGTACAACTAAGACCAGCCAATCTCAAACTTCATCTCATGGTGGCTGTTGAAAAAGTGCATCGACGACCAGCCAATCACAAACCTCATCTCATGCTGGGTTTTGATTGACAGCTGGATCCAGTCAATCACAAACCGCTTGCGATAGACGTTACCGTTAGACGCGCTGCACTGCGGGAAATTGAAGGTGAATTAGCAAGATCCAACAGATTTGGTGGCGAAAAATAAACCACCCTGCTTTAGTTGTTTATTTATTTTGTTTAAGAAAGTTTTGATTCACTGGACCCACAGTCCGATCATATCGACAGCAACATCTGGTATTGAATCGATTATGTAATTCCTGTCCGTATCGCTCAGCCCTAGTTTGCATATTTTTTTTTTAGTCTCGGTTGTTTTTTCATAGTTTTTCTCACACACTTTTTACCTTGGACAGGTGGTGTTGCCTCATCCTTTGGCCAGACCACTCCATCCAAGACCCCCTTATCCAGGGTACCGGTGAGTGATCCACTTAGCGATGCTATGTCTTTCAAATCCGTTTAAAACAAAACTTCAACTTTTCCTCTTTGCTTCAAAGACTTGTCTTTTTTTTTTTTTCCGGGGGGGGGAGTTTTATTCTGGGGGGTTGTTTTCTGTCTGTCGTTTTTTCGGTGTGCTGAGGAGGAAAAGATGTAGAAATCATGATGGATGGATTTTGCTCAAGAACCAGATATCCAATACAGCTCTTCTTATTACACACTTCTTGGCATGTCCTGCATTTTTTGCTTTTGTTTTCTTCTGATAAATGGTACCTTTTTTGAAACCCTGAAAGTTGATGCATGTTGATTTGCTGTCTATTTAGATCTGTCATCTGCTAGGAGTAATTGTAGTAATAAACTTCAACAGCTACAAAGTCACATGTAGTTTAGAAATCTCTTAGACTTTTCTTTTCACTTCCTTAAGACTCATCTAGCATGCAAATCTCTGTTAACATTTCTGAATGAATACCATCCTACAAACCTTCTCATTTCTCCCACTCTCACCATCTCTCCGTCTCTGGGATCAGGCCAGTTCTCCTCCTTCAGAACTCCTGCCATCTTTCCCTGGACCTTGTCTAATACAGGTGTTTATTTGTTTGTTTATTTATTTATTTTCTGCTTATTGTTGGTGTCTGACAGTACCGAGCCTGCTCTGTGGCATCTGTCGTGTACAGCCCTGCTCCGCCATGCAAATGAATCCAAATGAGACTTTTTACAAAGAGATCATCATAGCGCTAACCCGCCCTCATTTCCAAAGGTGCTTACAGCACTCCTAGGTAGGCATCAGAATAGAGGACACGGCATAAAGTAGAACGTTAAGGACTGGGTACCTAGAAACAAAACAATGAGCTGACAGTCATTTCCAGACTGCCTTGTTGTGGCTGGCGCCGCCGTAGTCCAGAAATAGTCCCCCCTGTTGAGACGCTAAATGGCCAGATATGACTGCTAGCCCCTTTATGTCAGGCCTGGGACCTTCTGAGGACTCTGGCATTGACTTTTCAGTCCCGTTGTCTCAGAGGCGAGACTTGTCCCGTTTCATTAAGATAACGCCGCCACAGTCGAAGCTCACAAGGGATTCGACTCTAATGATTTTTGGTTTAATTGCAGTTAAAAAGCTCAGGAGAATAACAAGCTTTGTGTGTGTGTGTATATGTGTGTGTGTGTGTGTGTTCATTTGAGAAAAACAAAGATTATCAGGACTTGTTGGAGTCGCTTCTCAAACTCTAGCAGTTTGTTTTGACTGTCGGTACGTGTCTGCTTTTGGCTGCCCTGTGCTTGTATATGCTAGCCACTACTGCTGTGTCTACCTGTGTGTGTGTATGTGTGTGTGTGTTTTCATACTTTTCTGTGTCACGTTCCAGTCCCAGCAGCCTCTCGAGGACCTGGACGCTCAGCTGAGGAGAGCGCTGAGCCCAGAGACCGTCTCTGTTGGCACACACGCACAGGTAGGACACACCCGGAGATAATCCCCGTATCAGCTCACTGTACAGAAGTTCTCACACTGAACCCGCCGTCCTTCTTCTCTCCACCCCAGGGTTCAGTCAGCAGCTCAGTGGGAGTTGGTACGTACAGTCTCAGACCCATTAATCAGAGTCTCCTCTTTATCTGTGTTCTGCCGTCTTGTCTCATATTCCTAACGTCTCTCTTTCAGTTCCCTTCTCTCTAGAGGAAGAAGCTGCGTCCTCTGCTGCTCCTGGAATGAAACTGGGAAGATTTCAGGTAAGATTTGCCACAGAGTACAGATCCTACATGCAGTGATGTGAAGGAGACCAAAAGGGAGTTCTCTGGATCGAGTGCTTCTGTTTTTGTTTTTGTTTTGCTGCTACCATAAGAGAAATAGAGGAACGATATGCACCTTGTTCTAGCTTGCTTACCACCACCAACCGTCACTTCACCTGGAAACTGTATATAGTGCAGATCCCAATAGGAAAAGTCAAACCTCTTGTAGTTTTTGTGTTGTAGAGAAGGATTTTACTCTTTTCATCTCCTTTCTCTTCCACTTCTCACCGACCAGGTCTCACCGGCGACCGAGGCGCCTCCGGTCCAACCCCCGGCCTGCACCGAATCTTCCTCCACCACATCCTCCTCCTCCTCGTCCTCGTCCTCCTCCTCGTCCTCCTCCAGCCTCTCCAGCCCGGAGAACACACTGCACAAGGAGTCCTCGTCTCCCCTCAGAGCTGGAATGGGCGTCCAGGGCGGGGATGTCGTGGACGGACTCCCCCAGAAGGCTCTGGGCGAGCCGCTCCACCCGTCGCCCCTCACCTCGCCCTGCCCCTCCCCAAAGCCCACCACCACCATCGGCCGCTTCCAGGTACAGAAAAAAAACTGATTTTATGTAGGTATGTAGGTAGGTATTGCATTCTCTAGGTATTCAAGCTCTTTTCAGACATTTCAATTGCAAGAAAGAATGGTGTTTTAATGTTGATTAATAGAGTGTCAGGTGTAGTTGTTGACCAAAAGTATAGATTTAATATTCTGCATCACAGCTGATCTTAGTAATGTTGTTTGGTTGTACTCTATAGATTTAATTGCAGACTACAACTATTCAAGGTTTTTTGGAAAGTCTTTAAGAAGTCTGTCCTGCAGACACCCTGTACCTCCTCCTCCTTTTTCCCTCACCCCACCCTCCATTCCTTTACCATCTCGGTCTCAATGATCTGTGTGTGTTTCAGGTCACCACCAACGCCGAGGCTCGCGTGGGCCGGTTCTCGGTCAGTCGTGCTCAGGAGCAGAGCCTGGAGTCCCGGCGGACGCCTCCCCCCGCCGCCCCGGCCGCCAACGGCCCGGGCCAGTCCGCGCTCCTGCTGAGCCCGGACGTGGCGCACAAAGCCTCGCTGCCCAGCCTCAACAACAACTCCTTCAACAACTCCTACATCAGCAGCGACAACGACTCCGAGTTCGAGGACGAGGACTTCAAACGGGAGGTCACGCGCCTCCGAGAAAAGCAAGTCCTCCCTCCCTCCCTCACTCCCTCGCTCGCTCTCCTCCCAGAAACAAAGGGCTGTCGCTCTGTCAACACTGTTGTTATTGAGGCTAAGCGCCGTGTCCGCCTCCTCCCTCCGCGTCCCTCCAAAATAGCGCTCCGCTTCTCTTTCCTCCCTTTGCTATTCCCCTTTTCTCGTCCTCGACAACGAGGTCAAGAGCTCGCTTTCCTACATTTCGAGTTTCTCTTCCTTCAGTTCCTGAAAAGGGAGGCTCAGCGTTTCCTAGAAGTAGCCTTACTTCCTTGTTTCCTCGCCCCCGTTGTCACTCTTTTCGCCTCTTTCTCACTTCTCATTTCCTGTTCCCGTCACCAGGCACATGCGAGAGATTCAAGCCCTCCACACCCGCCAGAAAGAGGAAATCGACAGTCTCTTCACCAAGCTGGGGAAGGTAACTCGCATCCGTGCAGACGCATCACATCGAGAACACACAGGTGTGCACACCTCCTAACTCTCTCCCCTGGTCTGGGCGCAGGTTCCTCCAGCCGCTGTGCTCCCGCCGGTCATCACCTTCACTGGCAGGCGGAGGCGGCCAACCAAAAGCAAATCCTCGAAATCGTCCAGAACCAGCTCCACGCACGGAAGCAAGAGTCCGTTACAGCAAGGTAGGCCGTCGTTTAGACAGCTAGACTGTGGAGACTGCTCCTTACCAGCCATAGCATCATAGCATCTGTGCAGTAGCTGCTTCCATTTGTCCAGGATTGGAGATACCCCTCACTCGTTTTCACCTCCGAACGAGCAGAGTGGTGGTTTAGGACCTACAACCACAAAAATGACACAATGAAATCTGAGCCAGACACTCATGGTCGAAAACCAACTGACCAATTAAAATTTCTGGACTCGTTGCCGCTTGCTGGCCTGAGCCCTGGAAAACTCATTAAACCGTACATTTGTGGTAGCGTTTCCATTGCCCGCAGAAATGCGCAAACTGCTTCGTTCATTTACGACAGAGGCCGATCTTTTTCTAAATGTCATTAAAGAGTCAAACAAAGCCATAGTAACAGGAAGCACGGGTGTTTAAAACAGTAATGAAAAGACAACTGTAGACTCTTTTCATTGATGTCATTTTCCAAACCTGGACAAATGAGACGTACAAATGCATATTTTAAGCTGAACATGTTGAGCTCCACTGTGGCGTCCACTGAACCACAGGAGGTCCACGCACACACACCCCGACCCTAACGTTACACCGTCTCTGTGTTTTACGCATCCATGTGCACATTTACGTGTGTGTGTGTGTGTGTACGCGCGTTGATCCGCTTGGTTACATGTGCATGTGGGTGTTGCTGCTGGGGCAGGCTCGGAGCTTGAACAAATCTGACCGCTTTCCCTGTCTGTCTCTCTCCGTGTGTGTGTGTGTGTGTTGTGGGTGTGCTACGTGTGTAAATGTCCGGTGGTCCACGGGTGTCCATGATCTCTATGTGTGTGTATGTGTGTGTGTGTGCCGTCCCCGCCCTGTCCTCTCCTGCCTATGCCTTCTGCTATGTCCAGGCAGCACTTTATCCGCCCAGAGCGTCCCCACCATGTCCCCCGGCCAGCTGGCCCTGTTGGCCCCGGGGGGGCTGGCCGACTCGGCCAGCAGCACCCTGCTCCAGCCGCTCAAACCCTCTCCCTCCAGCAACAACCTGTGCTCGGCCTACACCAGCGAGGGGGCGCTCTCCGTGCCCAGCCTGTGTGCTCCCACCCCAGGTACGCACCTCATAAGTCCCCCTGGAGGAGGAGGAAGCCCCACCCCCTCCTCCTCCTCCTCCTCTTCCTCCAGCTCCTCAGAAATCCTTTGACACACACGCACACACGGATCTTTGTGGCTCCTGTCGCCTCTTTTTCCTGTCGTCCTCTTTCTGTGTCTCTGTGCGTGAGGACGCCTGATGGCTAACTGTGACATTCTGCCTGTGTACTCCTTCACCTGTGTCTCCTCCTCCCTCCTCCCACTGTCCTCCTCCTGTCTGTCTCCTCAACTCCATCCTGCCACTCTACACTCTCTACATCTTCTACTTCTTCTCTGTGCTCTTCCTCTCTGTTTCCTCCTTCCTCCTCCTCCTCCTCCCCTACCCTTCCTCTCTTCAGGCTGTGTAAAGTTCAGCTGGGGTTCGGAGCGTTTGACCTTCAAGCCTGGCGGCAGGAGGACGCGCTTTCTGAGTACGCCCTGCTTGGCTCTTTGTGTGTAACGCTTTATTTCTTTGCTCTTCTCTTCGTACTTGTGGTCCTTTACTCGTTCTGTTTCTTATTCTCGTGTTTTGTTTTTTTTTACTTTCTACTCGTATCTGTCAAGTCACGGTCTTCCTGTCTTCCCGAGGGTTTCCTTCCTTGGTGGAGGGACCTCTGATATGACCAGTGTCCTGCAGAAAACCTGCTGTCCTCAGGCTTGTCAGGCAGTAGTAGAAAACATTTCAAATCCAGCAGATAAAATGAGATGACACTTTTCAGGTTAATTAAAAGAACCCTTCGCAGAAAATTTCCACCTTAAATCAGGATCTACAAATTAATTCCAGCCTCTCAGCTAATTTTCTTCTTTTCTCAATTTCTTAAGAGCTTTTTTCTCTTTTCTCACCTTCAATTGTCTGTCATAGAGTAGTAAAGAAGCCAGAAAATATTCACATGTAAGAAATTGGGATCAGAGACTTAAGAAGATGCTGCAGGACACGGAAAGCTAACACAAGAAGTAGAAGATCAGTCTTAAAGTCATCCTATTGCATCTCATCCTCATCCTCGCGCTCTTTAAAAGTCCCATTTAACTTCCTCTTTCTACATCTTCTTCTTTTCCTTATTGCCTAATATTCTTCTGCGCTGTCAGCCCCATTTGTTGTGAGCTTTGCGCACTGAACAGCTTTTTTTAAAAAATCTAACACACTGTAGCATCGTATTTATAAAGGGGGCGGCAGGTGCTGTTTGAGTAAAGTCAACAAGTCAACCTAAAAGCTAGGGAGTTGCTCAGGGCTCTTTATCAGGCCTCTTAAAGGCGACGAGCTGTTGAATGCTAACGGTAATGCTAATTTTAGAGCCGCCAGCCATGGAAAGTGTTTTCCAACAGCAGCTGAAAATGTTCCGCATGTTTACATTCAAGCTGGAGGACTAACACTGCGAGCCCATCCATCCATAATAACTAAAGCATAACACAGTGGTGAGCTTTGTAAACGGGAGTCCATCACAGGCCATTTCATCCCTGGTTAAGTACGTGGTATGCTCCACGTGGATGATAGAGTTTTGTTTGTGTGAGCTCTAACCTTGGCCTCTGCTAAAAAAAAAAAAGGAAAGACAAGTTGAGACCTGACTTGAAATTTTATATCACAGAAACGTAATTGTTTTACTTCAGTTCATTTCGATTCAGTGCAAGGACTAATTGGTTCAAACACAGTATTGTGTTTTTTTTGTTTTTTTGTTTAATTTTATGATTAGAAACTTGTTTTCCTCGAATCATATTATCATCATAATATGTAGCATTGGTGTTTTATGCTCGATGAAGATATGTTCATTAATGCCTCTGGATCCTCTGCAGCTCAAACCCTGCCTCACCTCCTTCCCTCACTCTTTGGCCTCACCCCTCCTCCTTCCTTCCTTCTTCCCTTCCTCCCTTCCTTCCTCCCTTCCTTCCTCCTTTCCTTCCTTCCTTCCTTCCTTCCTTCCTTCCTTCCTTCCTTCCTTCCTTCCTTCCTTCCTTCCTCTCACCTGCTCCCCTGCCACTGCACAGCCAGGAAGGGAGAGAGACAGACCTGGGTCGTAACTTCTCATTGCTAAACACGTTAGTTCAGGTTAGAGAAGTGATTCAACTCCGGCCTGGAGTCAATTACATTTTCATCCCCCTTTTTCCATCCATCCAAGCTTGAAAATGTCTGTTTTCTGTCACCATTTCCAATTAGTCTGCCGACCTAATCATACTTACATTCAGAGGAGTGTCTGGTACACATGAATCTGGACCCAGTTCTGTGTCCCTGTGAGCTGCAGAGAGGACTCAGAGCCAGCGATGGGTTGCCCACAAGCATCTCCAAGCACAGAGGCAGTTCAACACAAGTATCGCCTCGCCAAATATTTATATTCCGCTGCTAACTGGTCTGCGGTCGGCGTCTGCACGTCCTCAGAATATATTTATCCTGTCAGCGGGAGACAGCATCTGGACCCAGTTGTGGACGTGTGTAAAGATGGCAGCCATGTGTCTCAGCACCTGGAGGCTAGGGGACGCACGTCCAATTCAAATCAACTGCGGACATGATTTTCCAGATCTCCACTCTGGCGGTGTCGAGATGTTAGTGGGCGGCTCAACCCCAGGAAGTGTTTACTGTTACCTGAAGTACCTCCAGTGACTGGGATGTGTTGTGTTTGGTTGTCGGGTGTGTTGTGGGGCGGGGTTTAACTCTGACTCTCTCCCAATCCTCCGATCGTTTGTCTTCCGGGCCGCACAGGGAAGATGGTGAAAAAAGTCTGCCCCTGCAACCAGCTCTGTAGTAACTATCTCTCTTTTTGGTCTTCCCCTCCCTCCCTCCCTCAATCCCTGCCTCCACCTGCCACCCACCCCCCTCCTCCTCCTCCTCCATCATCCTCGTACCTCTCTCTCCGAGCTCCGACCTCTCTCGATGCCAGCTTTGAGACCGGCTTGGTTCAGTCCCTTCAGCAAGGTTGCATTTGCAACCCTGACATTTCTCAACGATCCGATCCAATCTGATCTGATCGGATCCGATCGGAAGTTACTGAAATGGCTGAACTGACCTGCTGCCACCGGCTCAAACTGACAGTGCATGTGCTCTCACACACACACACACACACACACTAACACACCTGTACAGCTGGTAGCCCCCTCCTCCCTCTGCTCTCCTCTCCTGTCCCCCTTCCTCTGTGGCTCGTGGTCCTGACTACATTACCCAGAATGCCCCGCTGCTGCAAGTCAGTCGTGACTCAGCGTCTCTTCATTGTTATTTCTCCACCATTTTATTTAGCATGACGTGACGTTTATTTGACCGAGCTCCTTTTTCGCAGCTGCTCGTCATGGTTTCCTCGCACATCGTCAGACAAACAGATAAATCGTGTGAATGTCTCAAAGCTTCCGGATCTTCTTTTCCACAACTGCAGTGCAGTGGATTCTGTAAATAAACAACGCTCCATGCCTCTCCGAGACCGAAAACCTGTGCATTCGTGAGAAATAGAAATGGTCGGAGCTGTGTTTTGGTGACCGAGGATCCAAATTTAGTCAGACGAAAGCTTGTGTAGCAACAAGCTGGAGTATTGAATGATTGATGACCTTGGTCTAGATGTGGATTTATAATAGCTAATATTTCTAGGGGCTGTGTGTATGACAGCAGTCTTCAGTGCCTTGGTTTTTATCCCTGCAGTGAGTTTGCTCTGGGTTTGATGCTCAGGGCCCGCTACCAGCTGTTACAGAGCTTGAGTGCCATCTAATGGTAGAAAAAAAAAGCAGAATATGTCAATAAATCAAAGTAGGACTTCATGGCATTGCTTCTTCTGTATCGGAGCATCTTGTGGACGAAGGCTGCTGCACAGTGGGTCGCCAAACTGAAGCGATGGGATCTCTGAGAGGAGCTTGTCCCGTTTGACTCAATGTGAGGCGGACTCACTTCAGACGTCATTTTAGCGCCCCAGTTTTTCCTCATGTCCCCGCGTCTCACCATCGACTCCATCGCTACGACTAAACAACTTAATTCCGCGACCATGTCCACCCCGAAGCCAGCCTCTGTCTCCATGTAACGGCCCCCCCTTTTTTTAATAAGAAGAAAACCGCATTCTCATTCCTTCAGATAACCCATGATCAGAGTCTGAGTAGTATCTCACATCCTTCGCTCTCTCTCTCCTCTCTCTCTCTCTCTCTCCTCTCTCCTCTCTCTCTCTCTCTCTCCACAGGGACTAACAGCACCAACGCTGTGGGAGGCTCGGGCGCTTTGGGTCACAGCCAGGGCGGCTCTCAGTCTCTGCCCCCCAACATCTCCGCCCCCCACCAGAGGAAAGGCACCTTCACCGATGACCTCCACAAGCTGGTGGACAACTGGGCCAGAGACGCCATGAACCTCTCCCAGGTCTGACTGACGTCTAACGTCCTCGCGCCATTTCACATTTCATGTCAAGCTACATCTTTGAAGAGACGTGCTCTATAGTAAAAGTCTCATATTCAGCTCAGCAGTCTAGAAGACAAAGAGAGCAAAGCCAAAGTGGCCGAACAAGCCTGAGGCTAAACCTCCCAGCATTTTGTTATGTTTGAGGAAAAGAAGTCTGGAATGTCATAGTGTGAATGACTGCTTGAATCGGGTGATCTAATAAACTCAGAGTCAGAAAATGTGCTATTTTTAAGTCCAGCACTGGGAAACGTAGACAAAGGTGCACAGTCCACACGTTTTAAGGGGGGATTTTTACAAATTTTTTAAAAGAAATGTGACTCCGTCTTAATGTCGTTTTGACCTGAGTAAACTGAGCTGAATGTTTTTTTTCTGCTTTCAGGGGAAGAGGAGTGCCAAACAGCTGCAGCAGGGCCCGGCGCAGGGACACAGCTACGAGGTTGGTTTAAAAATACGTGGCCGGGTTAGCTCTCCGTCCAGACTGTACACAGACAGAGGCATAGAGGCTGGCTCACTTACAGGTGCAGGCAGTGTGAAAGAACATGTTCTCCTATGATTCATGTTCTCGCTGTTGAATCAATGTATATTGATCTTGTCCAAATAGGAGAATAGTTATGAAAGTCAGTTTTAAGGTCTAGAGGAAAGAGAAACTCTGTGTTTGTAGATCCGTGATCACAGATCCTGAAGGTTAAACCCTCGGTTCAAAGTGAGGATGAGTGCCGTGACGAGCCTGCCTCTGTTCCAGTTTTGCAAACTTGTCCAAAGTAGTTCAGATAAAACCCAATGCCAGGCACGCGTCAGGGAGAGGGCCTGAGGCGGCGCCGCTGTGCTATTATAGCATCAACCAGGTTATTTTGGTCCAGGTTTGCTCAATACAACTAAAATAATAACACAGTTTTAACCCAGACTCACACTACAAGGTCATGCTACAGAATGAAAAAAAGTTTACCTAATATAACAGTGTTTAAATATGACTGATTGAGACAGGAAAACAAATTCATATTGGAAATACACTTAAATAAGTTGAGTTTCTATGTAGGCATCTGTTGTAGGGACAATCAGGGAGGATTTGATTGTGTTTGATGGTGACAAAATAAAGAACTCTATCCATCTGTATTTTAAAATGTTATTATAGGGATGTAACGGTATCAGTTTTGCATCTTGATATTGTCACTCCTACTCATCTTCTACAGCAGGTATAAGCAGTCTGGAGAATAGAATAAGATAAGACATTACTTAATATATCCCTGAAGGGAAGTTAGTAGGTGAACCAGACAAATGTTTCTCTTAAACTATAAGTAATAATATAAACTGCAATGAAAAAATGAGGCTGACACTAAATGCAGAGGGAGAAAGAGGCCACCACTAAGGGTCGTATCTCGTTCTGCCCAGGTGATCCAGTCTGCCAGTCTGGGCAGGAAGTACTCCGCTCCCAGCCAGCTGTGCACCAGCAGCATGGGAGGCTCCGCCCACCTCCCCACCAACCCCACCACCGCTACCTCTCTGGCCGTCCGCAAGGGCTCCCTGTGCCAGCCCCCCGCGCCCTCCACCCCCCCGCAGCCCCAGCCGCCCCAGTTCATCCACTACACGCCCACCCCCGCCTACAGCGCCCAGTGGTCCGGCCCGGCCCACGGCCTGCCGCAGCAGGCCCCCGGGCAGCCGGGGCCCCTGCTGGTCAGCACCTCGCAGCCCCTCGGGCCCTACCCGACCCCGGGGCCCGGACAGGGCCAGGGGCCGGCGCAGGGCCCGCTGCAGGCCTTCCACCTGAGCAACGCCCTGCAGAAGTCAGTCAGCAGCCCGGGGGGGCCCAACCTGAGGACCACGTAGGGCCAGGGGGAGGGGGAGGGGAGGGGTGGGAGGGGCCGTGGGGGAGGGCTGGTCTGAACCCCGGCCCTGCTGAACTGGACTGGACTGGACTGGTGTCGGGGCAGAGCGCTGTGCAATTGAATCGGCTTGGGCGGGGTGGGCGGGGGGGGGGGGCAGTGGAGTTTGAAGTGACAGAAGCCGACCTGTTAAGTGGAGGAAGAAGAAAGAGGAAGAGGAGGAGTGAGGAGCTAGAGGGTTAAGGAAAAGACTCGTGAGTGCAATGTTTAAGAAAAATGTAAAAAAAAAACAAAAACAAAAAGGCCAAAGAGGTTTTGACAGGGTGAGGGTGCGGGACTGGTGTTGTAGCTGTCTGTGTGCGAGGTGCCGGCAGCGCTCGCTCCATGTCACGCTCTGAATCAAGCCAACGTGCCACAGCCAGGCCGAACCCGGCAGCTCCTCCACCCCGAGCTGGAGGGGGGCAGAGCATCCGGATCACCTAGAGGAGCGTGACAGCCAGCCTCCACAAACCAACCCTTGTGTCCGTAAAGCAGAGGTCTCCATCCGATCGTTGGGGGAGGGAAAGAACCTCCCAGAGCTTTAAATCTAACTCGATTACAAGATTTATCGCTGTCACAAGGAGAGGAGCGTAGCTGGCCGTCACGTTCACACTCGAGCAGATCCGAGCTTTTGAAAACAAGGCGTGGTTAGGTGTTTAAAGTTCAGGGAGTGTTTTTTTTTTTCTTTGTTTTCAGTTTTCAGAATTTGGACGTATTTCGTAACCATCAAAAGCACAAAAAAAATGGAGGATTTGAGCATCTGGAGCCGAGTGGACCTTGGGGGACGGATCGTGAGCGGGAGGGAAAACCATCGCCAGCTTCTCATCTGGTCGCGTGTGTGTGTGTCTCGTTCCTCCCTCGTTTGTTCGTTCGTTCGAGTGAGAGACGGAGCGAAGTAAGAGACTTCTCCACCTCGTCCTCCCGTCTCCTCCCTCCGCCTCTCTGTCGCCATTTGAAGCAATAACGGCAGAAAACCTTTTAGCCGGGGTGAAAAAGAAAAAACAAAAAAACGCTAAAAAAAAACAACAAAAAAAAAACGCCCAAACAGGAGAGAACGCGGTGTGCAAAAGTGGCCTTGTTATCAGAGTAACGTGGAGTCCCTGTACAGTTTGTGTTGGTTTATTTTGTTTTCCAATGTCGGCTGATTATGATTCCATTTTGTCCTTTTTTTTTGTGTTTTTTTTGTTTTGGTTTTGCTCGCTGCCCCCAGCTAGCAATCACACCCACATACACACACACACACACACATACGTGCGCACACACACACACACACACGCAGTCATGCACAGACTCATGTAAATACACACTCGGAGTGGGACTCACAGACTAATGCCTCAGCTCTCGCTCGGCCGGTTCCTCCGTTTGTGTCGAAACGATTGCAAATGTACGTCCTCGTCACGATTGTTGTTGTTAATGATTATTATTCTATTTAAAAAGAAACAAAAAACAAGAAACGTGTTCTGTCAATGGACCTGTTGTACGCGCACATCGGTGTACGATGTGGAAACACTGTGATTATTGTTGTTTATTATTAGCAAATGTTGTTGGACAACGTTAGTCTAGGGGGTGAAATGTCACGAATTTAAAAGAAAAAAAAATAGATAAATAATAAGAAACGCATCCATAGAGCGGCTGCCCGGGGGGCGGTTTCCTTCTCGCTTTCAATTCACAGTTCCTCAGCAGATGTGGGGGGGGGGAAATAATGGATAACTCCCTCTTTTCAATAATCGTCCCGGCATCCAGTCCCCGAGGACGCTGATCCAGAAAAACAAAACAGAAACAGAAACGAGGCCTTACACACAACCAACCCGGTCACAGTTCGTCCTCACGCCACTGACCGAATTGAAAGTGGAAACCGACCCCGGAGCCCGATTCTAACACCTGGGGGGGGGGGGTGAACGGCAGGATAGTCGATAGTAAGTAATGCTAGCTATTTTTTTTTTTATTAATACAGTACTTATATATCAGACACTTTAAATAGCCCTCCTCTCTCCCTTTCTCCTCTGGTTTTCGTTAGATGAATGTGAATGTATAAACCAATGGTGTCCATTTTGATGTACTTGAAAAAGAAACAGTCTTTTGTTTATTATTTTGTTTTTTGTTTGTTTTTTTTGCTTTCTTTTGGCTCCCGCCCCCACATAGAGCCTCCGGCCTGCCCTGGAGGAGGCGTTTCTAGTGCCTTGTTATTCCTTCCTGTTGCTTTTCTTCGTCGGGGCGCGGAGGACTCGGGTTAGAGTGAGCACACTTCGACACTTTGTGTGCGTGCGTGTGTGTATGGAGAGTTTTGGGAACGTTGCTCGGACCTGATGGAGCGGTGAGCCGCGGTACAGCTGGTTTACGGTTAATTCGCTTTGATTTCGACCTAAAACGGGGACGCGTTTCGCCGTCTCTCTACCCCCACCCCCCCCCTCCTGGGGAAAAATAAGAGGAAGCAGGAACTTTTCCCAAAGTTCGTTGAAAATATTGAGAACACCCGAGAGTTTATCAGTGCCATTTTATTCAGGGTTCTAATTGTAGATATTGGGAAGAAAAAGAAAGTGGGAATATAAATATATATATATATATTATTTTTTTCATCCTTAAGGAGGGATTTCGTTGAAGATTGTATTTGAAGCTTGGACCACTCTGTACTTTAGAGGCACCGACCCGGACACAGGATGTGAAAACTAAAGTTACGGTCTGTTAACGTTGACTTATCTGGAAGTTGTGATGTAGGTTTATGTTCCCTACCAAATCTGAGGATGACGCTGTGAAAAGCCTCCCGGTCCCGGTTTTCAGCACAAATCGTGACTCTTTCGAAAAAGCGAAAAATCAGCCGCTAGAACAGAATTTCACGTGGGATTGCAGTGAAATCACCAAGGCAAATTGAGAAAAGATGAGGATTTTAACCACACACACACACACACACTCGTTTAAAGCTCGTCTAATCCACTGTGTCCAGACCGTGTGTGTGTGTGTGTGTGTGTGGGGTTCAGATCATATTTGATCAACAGAAACACATAAGCTGCCCTGGGATATTTAGTTTAGTTGCTAAATCCTGACGTTGTTGTTCCCAGCTGAGCCACGGCCACATCAATCTGTGAGACCTACAGTAGAGCCAGGAAACAAAGAAGAATCGCCCATGAAACGACCAAAACTGTCCAGACAGTGCGACTCAAGTGTGTTTACATGTAGGAAGGCGTCCTCGTAGCATAAGAAGCTGATTGAGGGGGGGGGAAAGGTTCTCGGGGGCCTTTAAATGTCAAGAGACATCTCTTTGGTGGTTTTCCAAACTTTGATCCCTTTTGGGAAGATTGGCGAAACGTCCCAACGTTGTCGTCTCTAACTCCTTCCTCCTGATGTTCTGTCCACCGAGCGAAACCAAAAATGAAGAACAAATGATGTGACAAGTAACAAGTCACAGGTGGTGGTGATGATGGTGTGAGATTCAAGGCCTTTGATGCCCGGTCCTCTCTCTCTCTCTCTCTCTCTCTCTCTCTCTCTGCCTCTCTGCCTCTCTCTCTCTCCCTCTCCCTCTTTTGTCAGTCGCTAATGAAACATATCTGGTACAAACTTTGACATTCACTTCTTTTTGTTGTTTTTTTTCCCTCTTTCCTTCAGTTTTATTTGCTGGGAATGGCTGTTGTAGATTTCACTTTAAAGACGTAAAAAAAACAAAACAAAAACATTTTTACTACTCTGCAAGTTTGGTTGAAGCTGTGAATAATTATTGAGCCACTTTGCTTTCGCTCTCATTCTGTTGATCAACATCTTGCCGTCAGAAGAAGAAGAAGAAGGAGACGAGAACCTTTAACGATGCCACCGACTCAGTGCCATTTGATATCTGGTCAGTGGAGTGGAAATGAATTGCAAGAGAGAATCAAGTGTTTTTGCTCTTTTTTTTCTTTTTTTTTTTGCTTTCGCTCAGCGGAGCTCGGTTTGTTGTTTGCCACGTGCAGTAACACCCTGGATTTTCACTTTTGCGGTTGCTCGAGCCTCCAATGATTTCCACGGTCGAGGTTTGATAACACTTTGCTGTGTCTCATAATCACTCCAGGATGGACGCTTAAACATCAGTGGGTGCAATTATTGTGAAGGTTTTGACTCTTTGGGCGGGCGGGGCGCAGGCGTGGGGGCGGGGGAGGTGGGGGGGGAAGCGGACCTTTACTGTGAAAGGCTTCGAGAGTTATCCAGTGTGGGCGCTCTTATTGTTTCCTGAAGTTTTGGGTGTGATGCACCTGCAGTGTAGCGACGGTAGCTTAACAGCTCACTTGCTTTGGACTCTGAAGAAGTGCCGGCTTGTACAATAAATACTGCCTTTCATATCCATACACACACACACACACACCTAGCTGTCTCATGTAGCTTGCTCCTGTGGAATGATGTTGAGTCTCGAGCGCAGCAACGGTTTCTCCTACACTGACTGTTACTGAACGTTATTGATCGTGTTTCTGGTCTCTCTGATGCTCTTTATCTCTCTCGCTCTCTCTGTTTTATTATTATTATTATTATAATTATTTTTTATTTCTCACCTGGATTAATTCAGTGGTTTCATTTTTTTTCTTTTCCTGTATTGTGTTTTACAGTGTACAAAGTGGTTGGATTACAAACAAACAAACAAACAACAACAACACATGGGTGAATGGATGAGAGAGAAAAAAAAGCAAAATACATGTAGGGAGTCATGGACAGCCTTTAAAGGTATGTTTTGCACTAAGTATAGAGTGTTCAAGCTTCATATTAAAAAGAAACCTTTGCGCTTTGCGCTATAATACAATGGAATTTGTTACTTTATTTGTAAAAACTTCATAAATAAAAGTTGTTTAAATGAATTTCCTGTGACTGGACTTTAAATGGGTGTGACAGAAAGTCCCTGCTCTCATGTTGTAATGTGAAATGTTATGTTTATTTATTTATCTCTATACATATAGTAATTACATACAGTGTTGCAGAATCTGAAATCATATAACTTTGCAATTTACTTTACAATCGACTGTCAATTTACAGGATTGCATACACAGTAGAGAGGTGAGATATAATGACTTCTTATCCATACTGTTATGAATTCTATGACAATGTTGAAGTAATCCAAAGTATTTTAGGGCTAGGGCTAGGAGAGAAAGAAGACTATAAACTTCCAAGATGTATTTGCCTTGTGTGTGCTGACATAGTAAGATAGATGATAGATAATTGAAATGACACTTTTCCCCCCTACGTTGCAGTACTTCTCCTCTCCACCAGGTCGCAGCACATCTCTTTTCTCTCTCTCAGTTCTCACACAGTGCCCCCCCCCCCCAACTTTCCTGTTATCCGGAGCATATTAAACAGCTGTTTGTCTGGAGGCTGATCAGGAAAGGGCTCGTTGTGAGGTGTGAATCTGTGCCTGTTATCTGTCGCCATGGACACCGTGAAAAACCACTCAGTCAGCCCGGAGAAAAAGAGGCCAGAGGAAGGAAGCAAGGAAGGAAAAAGAGACTTACCGGTCCATTAAAACAATACATTTCCATCATGTAGTTCCCCTGCCATGATATGAATACAGCAATGCAAAAAAAAAAAAAGAAAACTAGTCGGTATAGTATTCCAACAGATTCTCCTGAATATCACCACAATTCAGTAATCTTGTAACTTTCTTGCAACCTTGCTATGCCGCTATTTATCCAGTGTAATGAATTTTTTGGGTTTGCAGCATGACTGCCAAGTTTGTTTATTTACAGGTGAACCGTCCAATTCACCAGCTAATATTTCCATGCCATAAACAAGAAGAACATATTTGGCATCGCTTATTAAGCATATTAAGTGTTAGACACTGTGAGGAAAAAAACATCGCCCACCTCTTGCTGCTACATTTCGCACCTAAAAGTCCAGTGTGAAGCATCCGAGGTTTGTGAGTCTGCTTAGATCTTTCAGGAGAAGAAGAAGCAGCATTGTGCCATTTCTATCAAACAGATTTCAATTATTTTTGGTATTTTGGGGGTTTTCCTCTCTTTGTCTGTGGCCTGAGGACACACATGACCTTGCTTACAGCAGAAACAGAGGTAAGTCATTGAGTAATAGTCAGTCTGAGCCCCACTGAGCACCTAATGAAGGACAACTGTCTGGTATTAACTAGCTAGGCCTTAGTCAGGAGATGATTACTGCTACTGTGAGTAGCAGGCACATATAGTGGAGTTAAACTGTGAGAAATGAGAATAGAGACGAACTTAAGATGAGAAAATTACCTTTAAGTGGGATTTGTGTGTGAGTGTGTAATTCTCGGTCTGTTCACTCTGTCGTCGTGATCAATTAGTCGACATACGCCAGAGTGGCCTTTCTTTCTTTCTTCTTTTTTTTTCTTTCTCTAATGGCAGGATGAAATGAAAGGACGCTGGGTGAGGGAACGAGTGGGAGAGAGGGGAGGGGGAAGTGGCGGCGGTCTCGGTGGTCTTCAGATGTCGTGTGTGGGTGAAGGTACAAACGCACAGGCTGCAGACCGAGGGAACAGGCAGTCCTACGGTTTGCTTTATGCAAATGTTGCGAGACGTGACTATAAATGCAGAAAATAGAAACGGAGTTGCAGCTTTTGTCTCATACTCTTATCGCACTTTTATCTTTATGGAGTTTTTTTGTTTGTTTTTGTAATTTAAAGCAGACCTCGAATGAAAAGCCACTTTGAATAACTTTGAATAATCTATTGCTGGTGAAAGATGTGCAGCGGGTCTAAAAACATCATATTTTTGTTTTGGATATTGTGAATGGCATAACATAACATGACATGACATGACATGGTGTGACATAACATAAGGTAAAATAGTTCTAGTATGCAAGAGAATGGAAGTACTCGACTATGAGACAGCAAGGCATGGTCCCCATCCAATCACATGAACAGAAATTGGGGTCAATGAGATAATTTTCAAAGGACCTGAACCGGGTCTCTCTTGCTTTCTAAATTCAGACCGAAGTTTTATTTACAGTAAGAGAGGCTGATTTTTTATAAATGTTGAGCAGTTATGTGTGATAAATGACTTACTGGCTTTTGTATGTTTTTGTTGTTGGTTTCCTCAGTGTAGCTGGCTGCATTGCCAAAGTACTGGATCGGGACAGAATATTGGCAGATACTCAAAATAAAATGACTAGGACTTAGACTCGAGAGCAAATAAAATCTGACTGGGTCATTCATGTCAGTCTGCACATGTCTGATTCTTCCTGTGAACACATAAGGCTGGATGTGTTTGAGCTCCATAGCTGCATCACTGCAGTTACGTGTTCATTTGGGGAAAAGTCCCACAGCTCTGTTGTTTACCAAGTAATGTGAAGTCACATGATCATTCACCTGAGTGACAGGTAAGGCAGCCAGTCAGCAAAAGGCCAATATGTGGTCGCCAGAACAGATCTGTGCAGAAATGGACTTCAGTAGTTCTGCACAAAAGGACAGAATTGTAATACAGCATCTGAGGCATTTCCGATGAAGCCAAACTCCAATAGTTTCTATGTTAACAAGGATGGACTACACTCACCCATTCCTTGTCTTTTATGACCTGTAAACATATACCAGAAGTGTGGACACCATGGAGGTGAGAAGTTCACAACTGGGGACAGTGTTGACGGTTATCAGACACTGTAAATGTTAATGTCACCCACGCAACCACAGTGAACTGAAACACAAAAACCACCTGATCATCCCCTGATCAACATATATATAACGCACACACACACAAAATAATAGAGCACAGCTGTGGTAGTGTTAACGTGTTATTTGACCTTTGGAGTCCACAGGTTACCACACGAGGCACAGTGCAACCTGAGGGGAGTGTGAAAGCATCTGTGGTCGTAATGGTCGTAAAAGCTAATCACAAACTATATAAAAGATCTATTACAGAGCACACACACACACCATTTACTCCTACATCCATACCTTAGAGTCTCTATGCTTTTTTATTGAGGGAGGAAATGGGAGTTCCCAGAGAAGACTTAGATGTCTAGAGATGGGGTGAATGTACAAACTCTACACCTTGACACATGAAGACCGGGGGACCAGGGGGACTTCTTACTGTGAAGCAACAGTGCTATCCACAATGTGGCCTAACTTTATCCACCAATAATCTGAACACCTAACAGCTCAGTTATTTGTGTTTATACCCAGAACCAATGAGGAATCCTTAAAACGTCTCACACACACATACACACACATATATCAAACTGGGGACCTTCTATCTGAGAGCCAACAGTGCTGTCCACCATAGTACCGAGTCGCCCCTTTGTACCTGACATACAACTTCAACCATCATCTCTTCTTGTTCTTCTATAACTCAGAGTTTGGACCCAAAACATTTCATTTTGCAGGTGAGAGATTTAACCTGATGGTGGCACTAAATAGTAGTATATAGTTATATTATAGTAGATCTTGTACCATCGTTGATCTTGTGGGGATCATTTTACTCCCTGCTATAGTTAAGATATTTCAGGTTGGGTGGTGTCTGAATATAAACCCACAATTTTCTTCAGAAGCTAAGAGATGATTTTCACTGACCTCATTTGAATGTTTTTTTATGACGTAACCTACGTGAACCGCACGCGGACCACAAACACCACAGACACTAGCTAACTCGTTGCTGTTACATTTTTATGCTCTGGGATGTTCTGCAGCGCAAAACAGGAAGTGGTCTCCGCTCCGCAGGGTGTCGAGACTTTCAGACACTGTCAAACTGTTTCTCAGCGTCAGATCGAGATAAAAGTAGCGATGGATGAAACGTAAACGTCAGCACGAGCACCCGCTGAGAAATCGATGGCATTTACAGCTAAAGCAATGGATTTGCTTTCCTACAGTGTTGTTTCCCATTTAACAATCAATCCTACACTTAAGTTTTCACAGATGTTATAGCCCTCTACAGTATGATTGCATACCAGTAGAAACAGCTCAACATTCATGACATTAGTTTCATGTATCTAAACTGCAGGTGCGGTGACCAAACACTGCTTTCTCTCCCCCACCAAATATATAAACACAGATAAATAGCCTCTACGCAACATTTCTTGCTGACTGAGAGTTTCCATACGGGCAGAACGAATGTCCGTGTGAGAGTTTGTGTGTGTTTACTAAACAGAAGTCATCTCTGCATCACTTGTCCCAGCATACACACCACACTCACACACACACACACACTCAGGAATCTGCCAGTTTAGTTTAGCACTTCCATATCCTGCTCATAGCAACACGGTGGCTTATTCCAGAGCTCGACTGGAGAGTTTACGTATATCGTCACTTAATGTGTGTATGTCAGAGTAGACTAGAGACCTGTCTGTGGTGTTTTGTCTCCCTATGTGAGCTGGGATTTCCCAGAGAGTAGTGTTAAGATGGATGGATCCTGCTTATATTTCATCAGCATCTTCCTTACTCCCTCACATTCATATGGATATAATCATACACACACCGCCTGATAGCAATGGAATTCACATTTCCGTCTCTTTTCATATCTGAAATCCAAAATAAACCCAGTGTCAGACCTGAGCATTGTAGCATTCCACGTCCGTGGCAACTTCTTACCTAGCTGGACTTCATCCTCTTACTCATTCATTTTACTCATTAACATATGAGCTGCTCCCGCTGTATCCGACTGCATCTGGATGAAGCATTTAACCTTTAACTGCACCTAGGTACAGTGACCGCTGCTGTGGGACAAGACGCTACTGAACTGGAACACTTGTGATCCGTAAATAGAAGTCAGGCTTTTTAGCCCCACGTCTCAACAAATCTTGTTATTTTCTCTCTTTAGTGAATCACAAATGCGGATATTGGAAGGAAGTGAAAGTTAGAGTTATGAATGAGAGGGATTAAATTTGTTCTTTATCAAAGGAAAAGGTTAAAATTGAGTGAAATCACCCAACTCAAAGTGTGTTTCAACCTAAAGCAGATGGATGGCACAATGACCTGTTGAATGGAGTCTGGAGTCGCTTTAAAAGAAGATCTTGACCTTCCCACATGCAGCCACCATGATGTTGCAACTTCACTGTGTTTGCTGTAAACCTGTGGCCTGTGAAACCTGTGATACAGGCTGCTCAACAATCCTACGTCCTCTGACAAACTTCAACCATCAAAAAAAAAAAAAAGAAAAGAGAAGGAGCAGAAATTGTAGTTTTTCTGCCACCCGGTTGCTATGGCAACAGTAACCAGGATGGGGAAGACCCCACCATGTGAAGCTTAAGTGTGTGTGTGTATGCGTGTGTGTAGGAGAGGAAATAAAAAGCACAAAAGCAGGTCGAGTCAGAGCAAGACTCATCCTGATTTAACCTCACAGGTCTCACACTCCCAAACAAACCACACAACATCCATTTTTAATCACCTCCCAACACCCTCGTCCTTTGATTCTCTAACACTAAAATCTGAAATATCCCTAAATGACGTAAACGTTTGTCACGCAGAGGCGTGTGTGCCCCTGCGCGTTTGCGGTGGTTGAACCTCCAGCTTCTTTCTCAAAATCAGCTTTCAAAGTGAGTTGTAAAAGGCGCAGATTGCCAGCCATAAAGCATTTATGAAAGGGAAACAGTGAAGTGCTGCTCCTCCTCCTCCTCCTCCTCCTCCTCCTCCTCCTCCTGCTGCTGCTGCAGGTATAAATGAGTGACACAGTACAAATAAACAGTGCTTCACACATATGGCCCTGACCTCTAGAAATGGGCTGAATATACAACAATTCCAGCAATTAGGCCAATGCAGAGATAACCGAAACCTGGCATTGTTGTATAAGATGAGTTGCTGAGGAGACGATACAACAAAAATACACAAGAACACACGTACACACACATACAGTACGTGCAGGTTGACACAAGCTGTGAGTTGTAAGTGGTTCTATTGACCTGAATTTGCTTCCTGGGGACAGTATGTCAACGTGTTTTAACATACGTGTTTTGTAGTAGTCGTGGAGGTCTATCTCCACTTATCAGCCACTGACCTCAACACTGTGACACACCAAACAACTCAAACTCAAAAGTGTTTAGACTGAGCAACAGTCCCTGAGATGTCACCATCTCTCTCAGTTACACACACACACACATACGTATCCCCAAGAGTCTAGAAAATGATTGTCACATGTTGTGTTATGTGCCAGTCAGGGCCATGTGTTTGTGTTTTTGTCTACAATATCTCAAAGTGTGTGTGTGTGTGTGTGTGTGTGTGTGTGTGTGTGCGTGCTTGTACAGAGACATTTGTAATGACCAGTTCGTACTGTATGATGCCGCCAAATGATTAGTGAGGGTGAGCTATATTTTTCCAGGTGCTTGTTTTTGTGTGTGTGTGTGTGTGTGTGTGTGTGTGTGTGGTTAATTTATGGCCCTGGGAACTTTTAAGATAGAATCTGGCCTTGACCGCTAGACTTTGCTATTATAAACCTGTTCCTTATTACAGTAGGAGGGACACTGAAGTGTGTGTGTGTGTGTGTGTGTGTGTGTGTGTGTGTGTGTGTGTGTGTGTGTGTGTGTGTGTGTGTGTGTATGTGAGAGAGAGAGAGAAATGGAGAGACAGAAGTACTCCCTATCAGATGAGTGCAGCAGTGTGTTTATGTGATCTCGGCACACAAAGTGTGTTTGTCTGATGTGACACAGAGCGCTCTGTGTGTCTGTACATTGGATACAGTGCAGTCAATGCGATCGGCTCTGAAGTGAACACACACACACACACACACACACACACACACACACACACACACACACACACACACACACACACAGAAGCAGAGTAGCCCTCTCTTGTGGCAGTAAAAGCACTCAGTGTAATGTCCAGCGGTGTGAGTGGGCCGCTACCGCTGCTTTGTGAGTTATTTCACTATGAATTAAACATGGTTGAACTCCAATGTGCTGACAATAAAAAGACGCTCAGTGTTCTCAGCGTGCTGACCAAGCTGCTGCACAAGTTTGGGATCTTTTTTATGTTTCGGGTTCTTCTACTGGCGTGTTAGGGTTTGCTGCTGTGACGTTTGGATGATCGGCTAGTCCACGGAGCGTGAATCCTGCTGGACGCCACGGGCGGGTCGATCTCTGTGGAAATGAATGACAAAACCTAAGAAAAAAAAAGGTGAAGAGTGAGAGAGATGATAATAGTTCTTTGGATGAGCTCATCTGCTCGTCCTTTAGTGGTTTCAGTAAAGTTACACATCAGATTATATGTTAGTCCTTTTATTATATATAATCAGTTGAATAGAGTACAAAAACAATATATGTAAGGCCTCTGACTCAGGGTGCTGTTTCTGATTTGGTCAGCTTTTACTGTCTTGCTTAAAAGGATATTGTTTTTTTTTATTTTCCAAAATCAATGTCTGCATTTACATACATTATCATGACCTCCGCTAATAATCTGACACATAAGTACCAGGACGGCCTGCCATCTTGAAACTACAACTGCTGGCAAGGGACAAATAACACCGACATGTTTACCCTGCAAGATGAGCGAGAGAGGCTTTCTGACACATGGTGGCTACTGTAGTGAGCGCTGCACTATCCTATTGAACGTGATACACGATTTCCATGGCAGTAAATCATACACAGCGTCGCTCTAAAAGAGTGGAGTCTCCCCCTCTAACTCTCAGGTTAGGCCGAGGAGTCTTCTTCCTCAATATCTGATTCCTCCTCTGATCTCTAATCTGGTTATTACTGTACAAGGAAAAGCTGCTAAGCAACACATGTAAATCATGGCCGTAAATGTCCCAGACGGCCAATCAGTGTATAGGCTGTTTGTTGTTGCCGTGGTAACCATGAAACCGACCTGAACATAAACAGATGTAATAGTCCCACCTCAAGATTATGATTATGAACTGTTCTGATGAAACCAGTGCTCCATAGGATGGATGACTCCACCATTCAACCCAGTCTAGGTCCCAGTTAAAAGTGTTACTATGTTTCGTATTTACACTTTCGTTGTTCATCACCTGCCCTGCACCTACACACTGAACTACAAACACTTTCTGCACCCGCTGACCACTACTCTCTCACCCTCTCTCTCTCTCACTTCCTCAGGTCTACCATCTCTCTTTCTCTCTCGCCCACCACCACTACTTTCTCACTCTCTGTTTTTCTTGGCTGACTACCTCACCCGGTCACACTCTCTCTGTCCCTCTTTCTCACCCCTCGGTCTCTAATTCACTCCCTCAATCTCTTCCTCTGTCCTTCTCTCTGTTCACACCTCCTCTCCCACTCCCTCAATTCTCCCTCTAGTTTCCTCATTTCCTCTCTCAATCCTCTCACTCTATTACTCCTTCACTTCCTCCCTCTTCCTCTCTCACCTACTGACCACTACGCTCTCTCTTTCTCTCGCCCCCTCACACTCTCTGTCCCTTTTCTCTCTCCTTGCCTCCTTCTCTCTCATTCAACCTGTTACCCTCTCTCTCTCCCTCAATTATCCCTCTCTCCTCTTTTTAATCACTCTCTCCCTCCATTTCCCTCGCATCCTCTCTTCCTCTTTTCATTCACTCAATTCCTCCCCACCTCTCACAAAATTTTCTCTCTCCTACCCCCTCTCTCCTCTTTCACCCCTCTCCCCCTTTTTTGGTTTTCTCCCTCTCTATTGCTCTATTTCCCTCACTTTCTCTCCCCGACTCTCTATCTCTCTTTCTCTGCCCCCCCTCCCTCTCCCCCCCCACTTCCTCCCTCCCTCTCTCTCTCTCTCTCTCTCTCTCTGTTTCTGAGGCGCTCGCGCAGAGTGCTGAGAGGCTCGCGGACAGCTCGCAGCTCGGGGCTCGCGCGCCGCACACCTCCACCTATCGCGTGTCCGCTCGGAGCTTTCAGGGGAACGTGCGCAGCATCCAGGAGCCAGGTGACGACGTCTGCAAAAGTGAGTGTAACATTTACATCTCGTCTCCTATCAGACGCATATATCCAAAGAGAATCACAGACGAGAGATCCAAACATCCACGCTACATCACAACAGAGACCATAGTGTAACAACAAATACTACTCTTCATTGTCCAGACTAACTGAATGCACAAGAGTCAGTACTAGTGTTACACAGTAGTAGCGCTTAAGCATCACTTAGTGCAAATTAAAGGAAAGTTTAAGTTGAAAAGAAAGTTTAACACCTCTTCTCTCAAACGCGATTCCTCTTAAAGTGAGTTTAATCCTCCTCCAAGTGTCTATCTTCTCGCTGCAGACTCGCAGTGTTTGGCTTTGCGGTGTGTGAGGCAGCCTCGCAGTCTTGTTATCAGCACAGGACAGCTCTTTAAAAACACTAAACCACCAATGATTTGCACTGCAGGACCCTCCAACTTGTGGTTTGGTTTGCTGCCAGAGCTGACAAACCTGCTGCAAGACAATGCTCACTATAGCACTGCTGTGGTAGTGCAGGCTGGTAATTTCCCTGTTGAGCTGCCAGTCTGCACAGTGGTGTATGCATGTGTGTGTGTGTGTGTGTGTGTGTGTGTGTGTGTGTGTGTGTGTGTGTGTGTGTGTGTGTGTGTTGTCCTAGCAGAGGCAGATTATGGGTGTTAATTTTCAGAAGTGGAGTCCCTGATATCTGTTTACAGTGTAAACTGTCTGCAGAGGGATAAGGAGGAGGAGGAGGAGGAGGAAGAGAATAGGTTTTACACTTGAGAGCTTGTTGGTTTCATGCAAACCTGCAGACCCTTTTCCTACAGTTCAAGCACCCTTAAATGCTCCAGTGCGTCAGAAGAAACAGTAAAAAAAGGCTGTCTGATGAAGCCACGTTTGTCATTCAACTTGTGCAATCAGTCACTTTTTAACCAAGAAAAACACCAAATATTCTTCCTTCTGCTATCTCATCTTATCTAATGTTTGAACTCTGCTCTTGTCCCAGTACTTACTAACCTGGTAGTCTGAGCAGTATTTATTGCCCTACTGTGAATGAAGCTTCAATGCTTCAATTTTTTTCTCCTATGTAAGTGTCTTTGGATAAAAGCATCTGCTAAATGACTAAATATCTCCTCAGAGCTGCGCCTTCACGGCCTCAAATTATCCAGACTCCTCCTGCAGAGTCTCGATTCGGGCTGAGAGTGAGAAACGGATTTAAAATTAATGCTAAAAGCACCGCGCTTCGTGCAAAAAAGTGCGTCAGAGAAATGAAAACCCCATCTGTAGATAGTCTGTAACTGTGGCCACCAGGCAACAGCAGGGCACGGTTTATATTGCACCGGCGGCAGAGACACTTTCCAGGAAGTGAAGCCTGAATCACAGGAGAGTCATTACCAGCTCCTGCACACAACTGCACGACAGTTCTCACTCAGACGCGCCACCGTCGCCTAAAATCGTGACCTCGTCTTCGTGCCCTTCGACCCCGCCACGCCCACACGCCCGGCTGAAAATAAAACCGCAAAGCTCTGCCCGGGCCGCAGTCCCAGCAGGCTGAAGACTGTTACTGTAACGTAATTCTCCGGTCCGGGCCTGGCTGCAGATTTTTATCGCCGCCATTACGAGGAGGTGGAGCGAGGACAACAAATTAGGGCAAAAGTGTTGTTGTTAAGCAGGGCGGAGGGTTCAGGAGGAAGCCTCGGGTTTAGGCCCTGCACCATAAACCTGCCTGACATACAGTCTGTGTGTGTGTGTGTGTGTGTGTGTGTGTGTGTGTGTGTGTGTGTGTGTGTGTGTGTGTGTGTGTGTGTGTGTGTGTGTGTGTGATTGTATGAGTGTGTGGGCCTATGCGTGGGGGCATCTGAGTTCAGGGCAGGATCGGATTTCTGTCTCAACCACTTCGCTGTAATTTGATTAGAATACTGTGTCTTGTTAGTGAGACACAGAGCAGAGCAGGGAAACACCTGTCTGTCTGTATGTCTTGGTCCTCTACTACTTTCAGTCCGCAGTTGCAAAACACATTTTTCTATGTTGCATGTTTGTTATTTACTATCTGCCTGTATCAACCAGAAACAGAGGTTGTGACAGGATCACTTATATCTTGTATATTAACAGCTTAAAAAGTCGTGCAGCTATCTTTAAGTGTGACTGAGGACTATCGTCATAGAGTTCGACATGTGCAGAATTTCTCTACTTTGTTTCCTTTAAAGCCGCTTGGATCCAAAGCTGGAAAACTTGAAATCTTTTACAGATGTTTTGTCTTTTTTTTTCTTATTGAAAAGTTTCAGCCGGGTGTGTAAAATCAAGTTTCTTGAACAGATTGTTTTTTACATGACAGGGGTTTATTGTCCCTTATATTTATTTCCTCCATACCTGAGGACCAACCTGTCCAGCATGTTTCCCCAGCCAATCGGCTCCTTCCTCTTTACTTCGTTTCATTTTCACTGATTCAAGATTTGTCGGAGAAGGTTTAAAAAAAGCTGATGTGACTCTTTTTTTATTTACACCTCTTCTGATAGTAGGAAAGGCTCTGTCCACTACATTCCAGTGCAGGAATCAGGTGAAGGCCTCTAGAAAAATCACCTGAGCTCGAGTCGTGGAACTTGTTATGTTGTTCAGCGGTGACTCTGCTGTTTCGCTTCTACAGATGCCGAGCAGCCTGCAGCAGCGGCGGAGGAGCGGGCGTTAGGTCACGGCTGTCTATCAGGGCCGACATGGAGCGAGAGGGCTCGTTCAGGAGGTGAGGACACACACACACACGCACACACACACACACACACACACAGATACTGCAGCCAGCCGAACTCATTCTTAGTCTCGCTGCAGCTCCGACACTTTTGCTTTCCCCTTTTCTCGCTTTTGTCCCGTCCTGTGGGACACACAGAAAGGTGGATGAAAGTGACACACACGCACACACACGCACACACACACATTCCTGAATGACCTCATCTCTCCTCATGCAAACATCCCCCTGATCCTCCTTTGTTTAGTAATTAGACCGCAGTGTTTTCTCTCTCCGCTCTTCCTGTTGAATCACGGCCAAAAACACAAAGTGTCCAACTTCCAGGTTACGCCAGATTCCCTGCATTCTAATCCGCACCACCACCTCCGCCACCCGTACCGTCAGCGCTGCGATGGTTTAGAGACGCTCCTGAGTGTTTATTCTGGGTCTCTAGTGTCGTCTCGGCCCGTTTTTGTTGTCTGCGTCACCACCGACTCTCGTCAGAGGAAAACCGAAGAGTCTGGCACAATGTGCCGGCGCTACTGCCGGCCTCTCTGAGAGGACAGAACTGGGGAAACTCATCCTCTCTTTGACGCAAGACATGTGTGCTGGTGTGAGTGTGTGTGCGTGTGTGTCTGTGTGTGTGTGAGGGAGAGAGAGAGAGAGTCTCCTTGTGTGTGTCTGAGCCCAGGGCTCCTGTTTCTCACACTGACCTATTTATGTGGAGTTGAACTAAGATCCAGGTTGACAGACAGGCCGACACATACGCACAGGCACACGCACACACCGCACACACACCTCTGTTTGCCCCTGCCTTACTCTGTGCCTCCGATTTTCCATCCTCTTTCCCATTCTCTGTCTTTCCTCTCAGCTGCTCCTCAGTGCAATTTCACGTTATTAAAAGTGCAAGTTCATAACAATTTTATCTTGCGACGCTTTCCCACTCCAAACTCTTTATTAAACAGAAATAAACAACAACATTCAACAGTTCTCGGTCCATTTTTCTCTGCCTTTTGCTTCCGAGATTGTTTAAATTCAATAAGGCTGTGATTGCAAACGTATGAAAACAAAGGAAAGTGAATCGTTCTGCTGCAGACTTAGCCGAAAGACATAAACTTAGTGGGCCGAACACAGTGCCCTGGATACAACTTCTGAATGTCCCAGGCCCCACACAGACACGTTGGAGAGACAGGACGTAAAATGTGTGTCACCTTTAAATCCTTCCCCTCCCTCCTGGCAGCTCTCGAACCTTCAAAGGGTTCCTTTGTTCGCCGGGCACAAAAGCGTCACATGGCCTTCGACTGGCACAGGCTGGCAGAGGCACAAAGAGAGGAGCGGGTGGAGAGAGGAGCGCAGAGAGGGAGAGCCGGGCCGGGATACGGCCGGGAAACGGGGCAGAGAGATGACACGGGGTGCGTGTGAGAGGTCTAGAGAGAGAGAGAGAGCCCTTTCACTGTTTCTCCTCCATCACCTTCATCCTTTTCCTCCATCCATCGTCCACCTGTTGTCGTAGCCACTTGTAGTCAGTGCTGATGGAGTGGGGATATGTGGTGCCTTTTCAGTTACTAGAGTAAGTACAAATGGTGTAAGTGTGTGTGTGTGTGTGTGTGTGTGTGTGTGTGTGTGTGTGTGTGTGTGTGTGTGTGTGTGTTTGTGTGTGTGTGTCCTGTCTCTGGCCTCATTCCCCCATGGGATGGAGTTGTATCCTGGATAAAAACTTAGAAAAGTAATAATTTAGTGGACAATGCTTGGAAGAATTGGATATGAAGGATCTTATTATTCTTATTATTATTATTTCTGTCTCACACAAATAGTTTCATTTGCTTCACCATGCCATTGGAAGACCTTTAGTAAGTAAATAGTAAATGTGACGAGGCCTGAAGTTTGTTTTGTTCTAAATATTGTGGAAGCTCGTCATCTATTCATTTCTGACGGGAAGTTTCCTGCCTCTCTGACATCATTGAAAACCTGCGTTAGTCAGACTCTGTGTGTGTGTGTGTGTGTGTGTGTGTGTGTGTGTGTGTGTGTGTGTGTGTGTTGCTTTCATCTGCTGTAGAAATTACCGGTTGGGTGTGTTTTGTCATTTGTAGGGCATTTAGTGCAGAGCAGTATTTGTGCCAGGAACTGCAACCACTTACACACATCATATTATAAGTGTATCGGATGTTTCTCCGTCTGCTGTACCTGCCAGACTCCCAGCTGTTCTCACACTTTCACCTCCACCTCCCCCCCCCCCCCCCCCCTTCTTCTCCTCCTGCGGTTTCGACTGTGAAGTCTGGTTCTCTGGGCCGCTCCAGACGGCTTTTTCCTCCAGACGTTCGGAGGCTGGTCTGGTCTCCTTTTCTCTCCTCTCCGCTCTGTTTGGCTGTTTTTTTTGGGCCTGGGTGCAGGAGCAGCCTCTGGTTTTCTGGCACCTCGACTTGCAGCGACTCGCAGCCCATTTTGGTTCCAGCGCCTCCTCGTTGTGCATCCCGAAAAAAGCCACAGCACTTTTCTCTTTTTCTCAGAAGCTTGCGGGTTGTTTTTTTTCCCTGTGTCCCAACCTCTTTGCTGGCAGCCGAGCTCTCCAAACCTCTTGTCAACATAACCAATGATTCCTAATGATTCTTGATGGGAATTTGTGTTTGTTTCCTTTCCTGGTTTTATAGTTTTTTTTTTATAGCAGCGGGTGAAACATACAAAAGTTTCTACAGAGCTCAGAAAACTGTTGACCAGTTGAACACAGACTCTAATTGCAGTCCAACTAGTCTGAGGTACCCTTTATAGCCATTCAGACCTGTGTGTGTCAGCTCGTGGAGATATAAAACAGGCCAAACAGTCGAGGGATGTAGTTTTTTATCAGACCCTTCTGGGTGCTTCCAGTATGATTACAAAAGTGCATGGACAAAGTTGCGATAATAAAAAGCTTCTTCCGATTACCCCCCCCCCCCCCAAAAAAAAATAAAATAAAATCAAAGTTTTCTGCACAATCAGACGTTTTCTCCTCATAAAATAAATCCCAATATTTCACACAGCACATTCATTTCACTGTGCGCCTCCTGAGTTTCAGCCCTCTCGCCACACTTTTGTGCTTATTTTAAGGCTTTCAGCCAAATCCTGCATTCCATCTCCTCTGTCTCTTCCTCCCCGTGTGCTCCTCCTCTCCTCTTTTCTCCTGCTCACTCTGGACTTTTCATCACTTCACTCGTTCTTTTTTTTTTCTTCTTTGCACCTCCGCCACCTCGTCCTCGTTCTTACTCTTACTCCGTTTCCCGTCATCGTCTCAGACTTTTTCCACCTTTCTCCCTCTCCAGCTCTCTCCTCCCTCCAGCTGCTTTATTTAGACTTTCCTCCCTCCGATGGCTGCTTGTTGTCTGCTTCCCTCTCCGCTGCACGTGAAACCCATCAGCCTGTGTCAACACGAACATATGGGTGATAAAAACCCAGCGCCCGACACTGCGTTTTGAATCAGGAAGAATCACAGAGGTGACACTCACATCGATGTCCCTTTTCTCTTTGGATTTTCTGCTGATTGTGAGACTCTGGAGCCAAGCAAACATCATCGATTCAGAAGTTTCTGAGGCGAAATCCACCGCAGTGGAGAATAAAGAGATGTAATTAGCATCAAGCAGCAGTAGCTTTTAATAAGATGTAATAAGTTTCATGGAAAGCGTTTGTATTCTGAATGACTGGTGGCTCGTTCGGGGTGTCTTTCCTGCCTTCGCCCTATGTGCACTGGGACCGGCTCCAGCAGAGCCCTGCGACACTTTCAAATGGATGGGAGTGAGCCAAAATGCAAATGTGGCTATTATGACCCCATTTTGATGAACAAGCCAACTGGCACTTGAAGAAATGGGATCAAATGAGGCCAAGTGACGCCGCACCAAATTTGACACTTTTATTTAAAGCGATTTTTGAGGTACCGACAATTAGCTAATCTTTGTATGACACTTTTATAGAGTTTTTATAGAGTTTTATAGAGATCATTTTTTAGAAATTTAAACCGTGACTTCAGTAGATAATGACCATAGATGATGAGCTACACCTTTGAAACCTGAAAATGGATCATCCACTTCCTCATCTGCTTCATACTCAATGGTTTCATTGGGCAAAATAGATCACTAAATCAAAATTCCATCAGATTTTCTCTGACTTTTGTGCGGCTTGGTCTGAAGCTTCTTTGCACCAATTTTGATGAAGATTGGCAAGAGTTTCACAGCCTATGAAGCTTAAATTCTGCTTTCCATTTTTTCTTAAAATTGTGGATAAATGAAAGTTTTTCGAGTGAGGCACAGAGGTAGGTACTTTGTCACTCATCCCTAACTGGCATACTTTAACGTCTGCACAGTGTGGAAATTTTGGGTCATTTCGTGTGTGACGTTATCAGGAGGTTTCGTGCTTTCAAGTTTCGTGTTTTTTGCTGCACAAGTAGTTTCAGCATGGGAAACTTAAAATAACACAACTCTATTGCAACCAGTGGCCCTCATTTATCAAGAGAGTGCAGGAATGGGTGCAAATCAAGGCACAAAAGTCATGTTGAAAAAGCCTACCTGGCCTAAGATTTGGTTTTACCTCACCTCCGTGTCTAAACTGATAAATACTGAAGTTTGTGGGAAAACTTAAGATAATTCTTAAGGATCACGAAGAAGAATAACATCTGGCTCCTTCATCTTTGAGCTGATTGTTGTTTCTCTGTCTCTCTGTGATTTCCAGGAGCCTCCAAAACAAGCTGAGGTTGGGCAGCAGCTCATCCTCCAGTCTCACCGACCTCTCGCAGGCGAAGAGCTCAGGAGGAGCAGGAGGAGGAGAGGGAGGAGGAGGTGATAAAGGAGGAATCACGGGGGGACTGGCAGATGAATGCAGCAAAGACAAAGGGACCCAGCAGAGGAGAGCCGGAGCCAACGCCACCTGGAACAGGTGAGAGAGGCGGCCATCTTGGTTCACCAGATAATACATGGAAAAGTAAAATAATAATAAAAAAATTTGATAATCATTTCTTTGTTATTCACTTTTTAAATACAACAGCATGTTAAAATACAAAATGTATTTTTGCTAATTTTCTGAAACAACAGTGAAAACAAATACAAAAAAGTGCCAAACTAATCAGTTAACATAAAGGATAAATAGGACAAAAATATATTGTAAAAAATCAACCATCCTATCAAAAATATGCGTTTCTACTCTATGTATGTACACACTAAAAGAAAGCATTGACATTTCAAGTACTCACGTGGCAGCAACATGCTTCTATTTGATCATAGTAGAGACATAAAGTCAAAGTCCTCTAGTCTCAGCATCTTAAATCTGAATATTTTCTGCATTTTTTTATTCTTTATGACAACAAACTGAGTGCTAGAGGACGAAAATCTTGGCATTTTCAGTTACAGTTAAAATAAATGCTATAAAATGCTGCAGAAGTAATTGTACGCAGCCTCGCAGGTTACGCAACCAGCAGGGATGGCTGAACATGTACTGTATGTGTACATGTTTGTGTGCGCGCGTCTTTTTTCCTTGCCACTTCGTTGCTTGAAAGAGCAGGAGGCTGTGTTGGTGCCTTCGTCGGTGTGATGAATGTGCATCACACACTCACACACACATACACACACACACATACACACACATACACACACACACACACACACACACACACACACATACACGTGCTGGACTCGCTCCCTGGGGGTCCATCACCATCTCGGTCCTCTTTTCATCTCCTTCTGCCTCATAGATCCTTTTCTCCTCCGTTCTTCTCTCTCTTTTCTGTCGGCCGCTTATTTTTGTGGCTCGCAGAGCTCTTGGTTTGCCTCAGGGTCAGAGGAGGAGGTGGAGGAGGAGGTGGAGGTGGAGGTGGAGGTGTGCATGAGAAACAAGTTCATGCCCTTTCGGAACTTTTTATACTTTTCTGTACTGTTTACTCCCTCTCGGTGACTCTGGGTTACCCGGGGGCAGTGTCGTGCTCCTTTGCTTGTTTTTGCAGCTCCACGTGGCTGACTAGTATAACTACCTGGCAATAAACACAATCAAGATTCTGTGTGTGTGTGTGTGTGTTTCTTCACAGCATCCACAACGCAGTCATTTCTGTTTTCCAGAAGAAGGAACTGGGCGAGAACGAGCTCTACACTCTGAACGAAGGTGTCAGGTTAGCTGCCCGTCTCTCGCTCTCTCTCTCTCTCTGCTTTCTTTGTTTGTTTGTCCGACTCTCACGCATTATCCTGCCAGATGTGGCACTTGAGCGTGTTTGTATTTTAGGGAAAAAGCTCTAAATTACTGCCCTCTCTTTCTCTCTCTCGCTCTCTCTCTTCTTTTAATTTCCCGCCTTCCTTCACTGCAACATAAAAGGCGCTCTTGTGCACATAATGGCAGCTCCGGAGCGATAAATTTAGCCTCTTTACTCGTACGCGCTCGGAGCTCTACAGTACCCTCTCCCCCGCTGTCGGCCGAATCGGGAACGTCTTAAAGTTGCTAAACAGAGAAAATGACAGGTGAGGGGGTTAGAGAGGGGTCACCACTGAGCGCTTAATTACAGCGCCGCTCGGGGCGGTCCAGACAGTGATGTCAAAACCGACTCCAGTAAATGTGAGGTAAATATTACATTTGCGCGCACATAAACACACAGGCAAGGGGCTTTATCCGCTGCAGAAGTGATGCTGAGTCCTTCCCAGAGAGCTTCCCCCCCTCCCCCACCCCCTCGGGGGGGACTCCGACAGAGTTGTCGTACTGAACAACATAAAAGCTCCACGTTACAGTGCAGAAACACAACAGAGGTCACGACTCCTCCTGTGTGTACACAGAGACCAGGGAGCGGTTGTTCAAATAGTAATTTTGCGGTCCCCTGTGTGCCTTGTGATGTTGTTGTGGTTGTTTTTTCTCTCTAAATTTGATTTGGCATCAACGAGATGATAATTTGAGTATTCATATTGCATTAGGTGGAAAGAAAACGATGAGGCCATGCAAGACCTTAGCGGGAATGGGAGCGTAAAAAGGGATGAATAGATGTGTTATGGTGGCCTGTGTGCCACAAAGACTAAAGGTCAGAGTTTCCAGTGAGTCACGTCAATGTCCACCTGCGATAACAAACCGTCGTTGAAGTGTTGAGCGGCGTCGCGGTCTTTGTTTTCAGCGTGAACAACATCACGTCTCATTTCCTGAGCCGGCCGCTGGTTAAACACGGCAGCGAAACTATGAACTATGAACGAGAAGTGAATCAGGCTCAGCTTTATGTTAATGTGTTCACGGTTCCCACAGGTGCTTGAAATCCTGGAAAACACTTTCATTACGGTGTTGAGACTGAAAAATGAGATTAGATGAGGAGTATAGAATAAAAACATTGAGATCCAAATGCAGCGTAATAATTTCGACTGTGCATGTATAGATCAATTATGTAATTTACCTCAGCTGTTTTGTGTTGAAAAAGCTTGAAAATTGTCCTTGAAAGTGCTTGAATGGCGCTCTATGGGTGTCTGCGCTGGATGTCTCTGCAGGCAGCTGCTGAAGACAGAGCTGGGCTCCTTCTTCACCGAGTACCTTCAGAACCAGCTGCTCACCAAAGGCATGGTCATACTGAGGGACAAGCTTCGCTTCTACGAGGGTACAAGCACACACACGCACACAAATTGGAAACATAAACACATGTGTGTTCTTTCTTTTTCATTGTGTTTGAGGCAAATCTGACCAGTGGAAAAATGTTGTCTGTTTGTTCCATGATTTTACTTACTCGTCTGAGCTTGACCAAACCATTTTAGCAGGTTATAAATCAATAATAAAACACACATAAAACACACCTCATGTTGTGTTTTATTCTTTTAAGTCATTAGGATGACACAAAGCAAACACCTTATTTTGATGTTATTTTGCTAATTGCAAATTCTCTTATGAAACATACTGTACATGCATGTACTTGAAATGGAGTACTCCAATGAATAGTGCAATGTATTTCATATGTTTGTCAGCAAAATCATGTCAAGACTCTCAATACAAGTTGTGCAGGTCATAAAAGCTCAATGGAATGTAAGGTGAAACTAAATGTTTACACAATTTCATTTTCAAAATCATCTAAATCTAAGCGAAGCGAAGTGTCTTTGTTCACTTTAAAATTAGAAATTCACTCAGTTATTTTGTAACTTTAACCAGGGGTGACATCAGTCAACTTGAAGAATGAATGAATTGTTATCTGAGCTTTCATCTCAGTGTGACAAAAGCTGAAAGTCCGATAAGGAAAAGACAATGAATGACTAAATCCCCAGATGCTCAGTTAACCCTTGAACGAGTAGTCTGAGCTGTGAGAAAATGACTTTATCTGTCTTGTACATTTTTCTGCAGCTTGCACACACACACACACACACACACACACACACACACACACACACACACACAGACATATACATATACGCACACACACAGTCAGAGTGAGATTGAGGCAGTAATCTGGTGAGAAACAGACACTAAAATAATTTTCTTTTCCCTCTGTTGTGGTAAGTGTGGGACCTTTCTCTGAAGCACCTCCAGGATTATGAAGTGCACACACACACACCCACACACACATACACATACACACACACACACACACACACACACACACACACACACACACACACACACACATACACACACACACATACACACACACACACAGGTTTTTAGTGCTGTCGTCACAGGAAGCTACAGCAGTGCTGTAATTACGCACCGTCCCGTCAGAAATGAGTAACAGTTATAGACGAGGAGCTACAATAATATTTAGAGTAGAACATACACTGATATATCAACCGTGTCATAAAGAGTGCTGAGAGACCCTCCAATAATATCACATGAGTTTGCAGCTTTAGCCTGTTTTTTTTTAGATCAGTTTCATATCTAATTCTCATATGCTTTGCCTTTTCTTTTTTTTTCTTTTTTTACTCAAAATACGACTGAAGCCGAAGCCTTCCATGCATCATTTGCACATCGTGAAACAACTCAATGCAGCCTCGCTAAGAGGCCACATATGTGCTCAGATCTCTCCTGGTCCCCATGTGCCTTTCTTGTTGCGCTTTCTTAATTTTCTTCTCATCTCATCTGCTGTCACAGGTCAGAAGTTGCTGGACTCGCTGGCCGACACATGGGACTACTTCTTCTGTGACGTCCTGTCCATGCTGCAGGCCATCTTCTATCCTGTGCAGGTGCTCACGCTACACACACATACACCAGACATGCATAGTATAATGTACACTGCTAGCTTTGTGACTTACGTGTGTGTGTGTGTGTGTGTGTGTGTGTGTGTGTGTGTGTGTGTGTGTGTCCTTAGGGGAAAGAGCCGTCTGTGCGTCAGCTGGCTCTGCTCCACTTCAGGAACATCATCACTCTCAACCTGAAACTGGACGAGGCTCTGTCTCGACCTCGAGCAAGAGTTCCTCCCTCTATCATACAGATGCTGCTAATACTACAGGTACACACCTATATATACACACACACACACTCACACACCATCATCTCTTTGTCTCACAATCTCTCACGCCATCTCTCTCTCTCTCTCATACACACGCATGCTTTCAAACGCTCACACAGACAAACAGCCTGATGCCGGGTGAGTGAGGAGGGTAAATGACAACAGATGGGCGAGCAGAGGAGCAGATACAGGGTACAGGGAGCCGCTGAGGGTTTTGCCTCCTCGCAGAGAGGGATCTCACAGGAAGTCGTCTCAGTGTGAACAGGGAGCGCAGTCATCTTCCCATGACCACTACGTGCCCTCTGCCCTCCGTCTGCGTCTGAGTGCCTGTGTCAACGTTTGACCGCTGGTACGCCACCCCCCTCTTAGACACAGAGTGAAAAGTCCGTCTGGCTGTTAATCGACTGGAGCGGCGCAAAACATTTCAGAAATGTGTAGCAGGGTCTGATGGAGGACCAATTCAGTTTTGGGGGTGGAAATAGCACTCCATTATGCCACTACGAGGTAGCCCAAGCTACCTCCCTGCCCCTTAAAGTGACACATTCACATGCTATCTGTTGTTATTGTACATTTTAGTCATTTCTCAAATGCTTTTATGCTTTTATCTAGACATGTTGAACACAGCATCAAACCAGCTCAAGATAGATGTGAAGACAGATTCAGAGTTGAAGCAAAGTGTCTAAAAAATTAGGAAGAACCTTTAATCAATTTACCAGGTTTAGCTAATCGTCCATTGTTTGGTTCACTTCCTGTGGGAACAGGAAGTAAGATTTTTTTGTAATTACACTGGAAAGGTAGACATGCTGAAAAAAAACCTTAATACAACTGTACAACTGGAACATCTGTGTGTTCTGGTGGAGGAAGATGTTAACATTTCTTAAGCAATTTGAGAAGGATCTGGGCCTGTGTTAGCGCTAAGCTAGCTCGTAATTAGCAGAAAGTCACAGGTGTCACAGTTTGTAGTCAGAACAGATGGTTCTGACTCACCTGTTGGTCAGTCTTTCTAAAAAAACCTTTAAAAGTTATTGGACAGAGTAGAGATGTGGGTCAGAGAGTGGCCGAAAGTGGGTTAACTGTGCTCCCAAGTCTGTGACCATAGCGTCCGCTCCTGTTGCGGCCATTTAAAACTCTGCAGTGACTCACTGACCCAAATCTGCTGCTTCCAGGCTCCAGGACGAGACAGCGGGACAGAGGCAGGGATGGAGAGTAAACAAGGATCCAAATGAGGATATATTTACTCCTTTTGTCCATTTTAATTGGTTGGCTCTCGTTTGAAGCCTAGCTGACGCTACAAAAGCAGACAGGAATGAGTCGAGAGTAAGAGAGATAAAACCCCGCATCGAAGGTTTTTCTGTGTCTTTTGCTACTTCTTGTTTCATCTGCTAGTAATTTCCCTTTTGTCCTGTGACGTCAATTCGCTAATGTCTGTTCTATTTATGTGGTTTGTCTCTGTGCTGTGGTTTTGATGCGCGGCCTCAGCTATTCGCAAAGAATTTAATTGAACCCCGCGGAGTCGTTATCTGGAGAACGCACGCCGTCCACGTGCGTCACACACCTCGCTGAGACGGTGCCGAACGTGGAAGCGACTCTTGAAATGAGGATTTGCGTGAAAGTGTAGGCGTGGCGGGGACGTGTTAACCGTCCGTCAGCATCGAGCGCTCCGCAGGTTTGATCCCGGCTGCACAGATGAAAGCAGCAATTGTTTGTGTTTCCCAGACACACAGTGCTGGAGTAATTACTCAGGCGCCCATAAAAGAAGAACACACATCTGCGACGGAAAAATGGCCCATGCTGCCCACAGCTGAGCGGGATGCTACGAGCTCGTCTCTGTAGAGGAAGAAACGGCTCATCTCTTCCCAGAAGGGACGCCTCCCGAGCCTGCTTCCCTTTTAAAGCGTTTTTAGCCATTTATAGCCAAGTGGTCTGACCTGGTGTGAAACTGAAACCAGGACCAGGTTCACACTCACTTCTGTAAAAAAAAAAGCACCGTTTTCTCACCTGATTGTGCAGGTGACTGAGTGTGAAGCCGCCACACAGTGACATGAAGCAGCTAATAGCATTGGTGGAAACCAAACCACAGCTGGAGAGACGAGTAGTAATCTATCCGTCCTGCTATGTGTCTTAATGATGCTGCAGGGGTCTCCATTCAACCTAAACATGTTAACCCAATCAGACGATTCTGGCTGAACCAGAAACAAAGTGCTTTGTTCAGTGTGTTAATGTCTGATAACCACCTCTTCAACATCTTTATCTGGTTCATACAATCACGTTCCTAACTTCTAAAACTGCAACGGGTGATGGCATTTTCTGCTCTTTGAAGTTGAAAAGTTTCACGCCTGGGTTTTCCATCTTGTGAGATCAGAGGTCCTGTCGATATTAAAGCCGTTTTTATCTAAAAGCAGCAACGCCGCCGATGTTTTTCTTCTTCAGGAGTGTGTTTATACGAGCCCAAGATTGGGAGCAAATTCACTCGACGCCTCTCAGCTGTTTTATTCATGTGGTCTCTCAGCCGGGGCCATAAAAGTGTCTCCTGTTGGCAGCCGCCGCCCCATTGTGTTTCACACAAACTCTGAAAAAAAACTGAGATCGGAGGCTTCTGGCTCCGCTCGGGGTAACTGGCAGCGCGCGTGATAAAATCACAGAAAGCCAAATTAAAACCCTTTCTTTTCCTTTCCGTTTTAAAGTTTCCGCTTGCACCAGCCAACAGGCAGCAGTTGCAGGCTCACACAAAACGCTCCTTTGTGCCTGTGTTTGTGTTTGTGTGCGTGGCACCCAGGGAGTCCATGAATCTAAAGGCGTGACAGACGACTACCTTCGGCTGGAGTCCCTCATCCAGAAGGTGGTCTCGCCCTACCTCGGCACTCACGGCTTGTATTCCAGAGACGGATCGTCTAGTTTGCACTGCTCCTCCTGCCTCTTAGGTCAGTGTGTGTCTTTTTTTATGTTCACTCAACTGAACTTTTCTTGTCAAAATGGAAAAAAATCAGAATCTGGAAGCATATATGGGTGTATATACATGTATACATGTATACAAAAGGTCTTTTAAGGGATGCATATGGTAGATCCTGGGAATAAGATAAAGGTCTTAAGGCGCTCCTATGCTTTTTCCAGAGAAGCGTCTGCAGCGCTCCTGGCCCTCCAAACCCGGAGTCCCCAAGAACCCGGTGGTTCGCTCCAAGAGCTACAACGTGCCGATGCTGACGCCCGTGGTGGAGTACGATGCCGACGCGGCGGCGGGAGGCGGCGGCGGGATCAGACGACACTCGGTGTGCGAGATGACGTCCTTCCTGGAGGAGAGCGAGTCCGTCACCACGGGAACCAGCGTCTCCAGCCTCGCCAAACACTCGCCCGCCTCCGCTGCACGCTCAGGTACTGCTCAGAGGAGGATAGGGAGCACCTTTAAGGTTTTTGTTAACGGTTTGATATAATGTACCCTAACACTGCATTTTCAGTCAGAATTACACAGAGCGAATTTTTTCAAATTTTATAGAAAAGATGGGCAGCAAATTATGTCTTGTTTTCACATGTTTCACACATATACTCTTCCACAAATCACTTTTTGGACCTTTGTGTTGCTGATATTATACAGATAGCAGGAACATTTGATTTCAGTAATTAACCATCATTTAGGTTTGCTTTTAGATTTCCATGTGTTTCATTGATGAATATATCAAACTATTTAAGGTTATCACAAACTTTTGCAATTAATGACTACTTGGTTGAATTAATAAGCAATTAGCCTATGGGCTTCATCAGTATTATGGTTGTTTACTATAAGACGATTGGACTGAAACTCCTTCTAATCCTATTGTTAAGTAATTGTTTGAGCTCATAATTACTAGAAATTCCATTGTAGGAATTCCTTGTTGATCACACAAAGTTTAAACCACAACCATACATTTCAACAGTGTGATTGTCACCATACTGTTGAAAAATGATGCTGACAGTCACTTGCTATATGAATGAATTTGCTTATTTGACATCTGATATGGTAATCCTATCCAGTCAGCTACCCTGTTGATGATGCCAAATGCAATGGCATTGATCAAAAATTGGACAGACTCGCTCAAACTTGATTATTAAGAATATAACTTGAATATTATGATCAGCTTATTAAGGACTCCATTTGTTTGGAGGCTCTTCACAATCACACCTGCTTCTGTTCTCCACCTCCTACAGACAATGTGACCTCCACCCCCCGGACCCCCAGGACCCCCCGGACCCCTCTGCAGCGGCAGCACCACTCGCCCTGCATCCTGCCGGACCCGTCCCCGGGCGAGGACGTGCCGTGCTCGGGTTCTCTGGGCTCCTGCGCCTCCTCCTCTCGGGCGCTGGCTCCCAGCTCCAGCTCGGGGCCCAGCCCGGCCTCCAGCCCCGAGGTCACGGCGGACCACATCCGCGAGTCCCTGGACTCTGAGCCCGAGCACGACGGCATCTTCCTGGACTTCTCCAGGCGATGCTCGGGGGGGTCGGCACACAGCAGAGACAGCAGCAGGCAGAGCGTGGCCTGAGACACACACACACACACACACACACACACACACACACACTGATAGAGGGACGATGGAGGAGATGCTGAGCCATGACATGACATTCCTCACACCCTGGGACGCCTCCTCTGGAGCCTCCAAATCATCAGGGATGCTTTCAAATTGATTTTTTTTTTTTTTACGGGAAATGAAGTCTAACCTGATGTTGACTTGTATGAATATCTATCAGGCTTTTATTTTGAAGTGTACGCCTCCAGTTGCACATGAGCCTCTCTGGGAAGCTACAATCACTAAACCCACTCGACCTTCAAACTCGACTAGACGAGCGGTTTCGCTCTCTGAAGGTGTTTGTTTCACCTGCTTCATTGTGACTAATGAACGCGTGGAAACGGACGAGGACGCCCCAGAGAACGTTTCACTGTCGTCCCACGACCAGGGCGACTGCAGAGCTTTAGCTGTCCAACTCAAACTTTTTAACATTTCAGATGCTGTTGTCATATTTTATTAAATCATGATTAAAATATTGACTTAAAACCTACGTCTCAGTTTCTACTCAGTTTCTCTTTTCTTACTTTGTGTATAGCAGTGAAAAAGTTGTACAACTATTTGATTTGTACTTAAATTAGAGTTTCAGAACTGCAATGCAAAACAGAAACGGCATGAAAAAAGCTAAATGTAACAGTGCTTTTTCAGCAGGTACGTTTTTTACCAATCATCAATGATCTGATCCAGTGCAATATTCACTCCATCGTGTGATGGAACTGATAGGTAAAGCAGCACTTGTACCTCTGAAAACAACACTTGACAAAAGCAGCCCAAAGGAGGAAGGGACCGGCTGCACAGCCGTTCTGCTATCTTGCCTTTTGAGCCTCTTCTTAACCCCATCTTTATGGCAGCTGCTCTCAGGCCTCGAACCGCTTCCTCTCAGCTTCCTGTCGAATCAGACTCGTCATTGAACCTCGCCCCTGCCTCCGACTGAAGACTTTTTTCGTGGGGAAATGTTTTTGAGGTCAAAATTGAAGCTAGGGGTTGGCTAGGCGATGGCTTTGAATTTGGTTAAATACAAGTTCAGTGTCACATTCTTAGCTTGCAACCTGGGTTTATATTCATCTCAGCTCACGCTAAAGTGACTGGCTGGAAAAGATCTCACCGCTCCACCCTCCTTCAGTCTCCCCCGAACAACAACAAACAAAGTCTTAATGGGAATCAAATTTGTTTACTGGGAGAAAATCACCTCCAGGACAGAAAAATGTTGTGTGAGTGAATACGGCCTTGTTTGAGAAATGTGCCGCGTGTCGTGCTGAGAAATCACGACCACAATTTTATGTCTTTGAACAACTGGAAAAACAAAAATAAAAATGGAGAAAAACCCCTGAGAGAACAGCATTAAAACCATATCAAGTGCACATGTTGCATAGAAATCTTATTCATTTCTTATTTTCCACACATTATTTTTGGTATATTTTTGCAGACACTGCCCCCTAGTGTTTCCAGGCCTTCATCAGAGAAACACCTGTGAGCCGAGCACGAAAAGGAGGAAACTAAAGAACTGTCAGAGCTCAAAAGTAACGCTAGAAAGTAATGGGTTACTTTCAAATGATCCAAACTAAGGTGTGGAAAGCAAAGGATTACTTCCGAAGTAATGGTTTACTTCTTTGATGAGTACTACTTTCAATCTTTTGATGAACTATTTAACATTAGTTATTATTTGTGCCAAATTATGCAAAGGATGTCAAGTCAAATACACAGACATATGAAAACATCTCATTTTCCAGCTAGAGAAAGTTAATTACTGTTATCACAGTTTATTTGCAGATCTAATATGGGACTAGGGGTATTTTCCAAGAAAACATCGTTTTGCAACTTGACATGTTCTACCTGTGGCTGATAGTTAAGACTGTTAATCCTTAGGTAAACAAGAGAGTATTAATGATCTGTGTGCCCTTATTTTGCCCCGTCTCGCTTTGTTCTTCCACCACTTGGTGGCGCCAAAACTGAACAGTCAACATCCCTTGCTTTAGTTTTCTGTTGTTAAATTATGGTTTCTGGTTTGATTTAAAAACAAGGAAGCGATTATTATTTATTTATCAGATATTTACATACCTATATTTACATACATAAGACTTCTTCAGCACCTTGGCAACTTTATAAATGTGATTCTAAGCTGCTGAAAAAAACCAAGAGGCGCACTTTTAATGCAAGTTACATTTATTGGGTAATTCATTGATATGGGTCGAGTGTAAAATACAGTGAGCACTGTTTGTTTGGCCTCGTAGCTGCACCCAGGCTACTTAATTCACCCAACATTGTGCTGTCAACTGGTTCATACATTCTGGCTTCAGATATCTGGCGCTCAAAACGAAAACAAAATACACAAAAACGAGACAAACTATAATACAATCGTTGCGACGTTTGCGTATTACCACGATTCCGCCGCTGCCTTCTGCGGCAGAGTCAAAGTGATGAGCAGAGAGAGAGAGAGAGAGAGAGAGAGGAAGAGAGAGGGAGAGAGAGAGAGAGAGAGAGAGAGAGAGAGGGGGGGGGGGGGGGGGAGAAAAAAAAACGTCTTTGTGCTGTGGTTTTCAGAGCAGCGAAAACAAGCGTGTGCAGCAGGAACAAAGCACAAGTCTCTTTGCAGCGAGGCGAGAGGCCGAACCCAGCTCGGCCTCCCCTCCACTCGCTGTCTCGCGTCTACTGTCACTGAAAAAGACGAGTTACACCAACATGTGCGTGCCGTGTGGTTCCTGGGGGTCGGCGAGAGTACATTCAGAGAAAAAAAAAGAGAAAAGAGAAACAAACCTCGAGCCTAGCACCAATCATTCGCTCTACGTGACCGTCTAAGATTCTTCCGCTACGTCACAGCTCGACGGGCTAGTCCAGCAAATGTGTCAGCATCTCGGCAAGTCTACACCTACACACCACCTGAAGCCCGCAGAGTTCAGGTTCTATAAACCAGACTGCATGTTTTTGTTTTGTGTGTTAATCTAGAGCCAGTGTATTGTCTGCGGGAGGAGCAGCAGGAGGAAGGCATGCGATACGCTGCTAAAGACGGCAGCTCTGATTACAACATAGGCGCTTTATTTTCAGAGCAGCGAGAGACTTGAGAGTCGCTGCTCGACCTCACTGGTTTGCACTGTGGTGGTTTCCAACTGCCCTTTAGGAGATCACACAAACCGTGAGAGCCTCTTTCACTGAGTTTTGCAGAGTCAAATTGTGTTTTCACTCTCTTCAAACACTTTCAGAAATGCTGGAGTCTCACAATGTTATTTTGACCTTTTAAACGGCTGTGCTGCCCGCAAGCTGCTGCAGGCGATACACTGACTGTAGATGAAGATAAACACATTCACACCTGAACAAAAAAATATCTATCCCTTTAATGCCTCCATTCAAGCCGTGGTGATGAGGGACCATTATGGTTTCTGTTCTCCACTGGCTGATGATCTTACTGACTACTTGAAGGTTTAAGTCCCATTCACTAGAAGCTGCGTCCTCCCAACGCTGAGCACGCAGCGAGGAGCCTGAGCTCCTGTAGGTAGTACTGACCACCGCAACAATGGCAGGGCCACATTCAGTATGTAAACAGTACTGTGGAATACTAGAAAGCCTCCCAAACGCAAAAGAATAAGAAGTCACTGAAGTCTGTCTATGTACAGTTCAAACACTGGCGGCCTGGGATGATTCAGTCGAAGACCTCGTGTGCAGCCAGGAGGCGGGACTCGCCGTGGTGCAGGGTGAAGAAGGAGTCCGCCTTCAGTCCCTTCTGCTCCAGAGCCTCACGCAGACGCACCGGGGGCTCCAGGTAGTACTGCACGAGGAGGAGGAGAGGGAGGAGAGGGAGGAGGAGGAGAAGACAGCAGCTCAGTGTGGAGGTGTGAGCTGACGTGACAGTAACAGTGGAGGCTGAAACTGTGCTGGCTGCAGCTGAACGAAACAATGACACCTGTCAGGTCTGTCACTGGAACATAATGGAGAGTTGTTTTTTTATCTCCTCTGTAGAGAGACGCTCTGTAGAGAGACTTCCATGAGTTCTGACGGTTTCCTGATGCGGCTCAATCCAACCTTTGTGAATTTGTGGTTTCATCCAGTGTAAATGAATGGAGGCGACGTGTGGGAGAGTGGTTAGCACTATAGCATAGCATTATAAACCAATCACTCCCGGGCTGGAATGGGAGCAGGCAAAAACCGCCTCTTCTTCTCGCCGAACTCAACTCACTCGCTTTGTTCTCCATCCTGTTTCAATTACTGTGTTGACATACATCCAAACAAACCAAACAACTGCCAGGTCTGAATACACCCTTATGAACTGGCATTTGAGTGTGCACTTAACTTTCTTACATTACTTTCTGTACTCATTTTTTATTTACTCATTCTTTATTCTTAAGTGTGCAAGTATGACCTGTAGCTTCTATTATTATTATTATTATTATGTATTACTTATACTTTACATGTTATTTGTTAAGACTGATACTATGCTTATTACAAAGCTGGAGCGAGCAGGCTTCAAGTTAAGTATGGAAACAGCACGCGACCAACGTGTCTACCAACACACATAGAGAGCATGAACTGGTGTTTATCTGAGGACGTGTGTGTTGTCACACCTCATAGGCCAGGGCGAAGGTTCCCCAGTGGATGGCCACGGACTGCTTGGCCTGGAGGTCTTGGTGGATCTGGACCGCCTCTTCTGGGTCCACGTGCTGGCCCCGCATCACATCTCTGGAGACCAAACCGCCCGTTATCCTCCGGACCGGAGACAGCAGTCTTATCTGTGTGTGTGTGTGTGTGTGTGTGTACCTGGGCAGGTACGCTCCGATGGGGATTGCTGCCAGGTCGAAGGGCCCGAAGCGTCGGCCGATCTCCTGGAAGGAGGAGCAGTAGCCCGTGTCCCCGGCGAAGAAGAAGCGATGGTCCGGGCCCAGGACGGCCCAGCTGCCCCACAACGACTGAGACAGGCAGAGCAAGACACCCGGGTTGAAAACCACGTACTGGACCTCAGGTATTATGAGAGCTGTAACAGGTTCAGGCTGGGCTAGGTTAGGCAGGGTGCTAACTCGCCGCCTGTGAAACAGCTCAGACTAAGCGTGGTGAACAGGTGTATCTGAACTGTTTATTCTGGAGGTGACGTTTGCAGTGGGGCACCTTGTTGTCGTCCAGCGCCGTGCGTTTGCTCCAGTGCTGCGAGGGCGTGCAGACGAACGTGACGTCGTCGTGACCCGGGACGCAGTTCTCCTCCCACCAGTCCAGCTCCATCACGTTCTCACAGCCCATCTTCCCCAGCCAGTCCATCAGGCCCAGGGGCACGAACCTGGCCAACACACACACAAACTCCCTGAAAACACTACAACATGTTCCTTTCCTCCTACGTAACCTAGTAACACAGACGTGGAACGTTCCGGATCCACGTTGTGAGCGAGCCTGTACACACAGTGCTGGAGGAAGGTGTGGCTGCACCTGTTGTTCTGGTATGAGGGAAAACAACACATCGACGGCTCTGGTTTGGTTGCATTACTCCACATTAATCACGACATGTCGGGCGGTGCTACTGAGACTCCGTCCTCGACACGTTTCAAATGTGAAAGCTTTATCAAGCTTTAACAAAGAAAACGGAAAGATTTGGCTCAAAACAGCTCAAATTATGCAGAGATAGCAAATTATGTTGAAAGGACAAAGGACAGAGCTTGCAAATAAAACATAGAAGAAACATTTTCAAACACATTGATAAAAGCAGCATAGTGTGTGTGTATGTATATATATATATATATATACATATATACATATATATATATGGTGGTCCAGCTGTTGAAGTATGTCTCAGGTCTATATAATGGATTTATTTATCCCCCTTGCTTGATTGGTATCAGTAGAATTTGAATAATAATAAATAATAATAATAACAATAATAATAATACTATACAGATATAACCTCAGTGTAAACTCGGCTAAGCTCAGTCCGGCTTTGGAGAAGCAAAGTTCCCCTTCGCTGCATCGATGCCACCTTGTATTGTTGTGTGAGCCTGATCAAGGTGTTGGTGGGCATGTTATTCAGGCTCCCATGCATTATAGAAAAAAACCCTGGAGAATCAGTTTGTGGAGCACACCTACCAGCGTAGCTCCCCTCCAAAGCGTGCGTTCAGGCTGGCCACAGACCCTGCGTCCAGATGGTCGTAATGAGAGTGGCTGATGACGACGGCGTCGATCCGAGGCAGCTGGATCAAACACAACGAATCAGAACCCAGAGACACAAGGGAAGCGGCCCGGCTGAGACTGTGAGTGGACGGGCAGCAGACCTGTTCCACGGTGCAGGGGGGCCCTCGGTATCTCTTGGGCCCCATGAACTGGAACGGCGAGGCCCTCTGGCTGAAGATGGGGTCGGTCAGGATGTTGAGGCCGTCCATCTCCACCAGGACCGTGGCGTGGCCCAGCCAGGTGACTCTCAGGCCCGGGCCCGACTCGGACAGGTCCGGGCTCTGGACGAAGTACGGCTCCATGACCGGGAGCTCGCTGTCCAGCACCTGCGGAGGACGGGGAGAGAGGAGGGGAGAGCACGGGGTGATTCTGAGGAACGACTTGCAGTCTCATGACCATAATCCCCTGAGAGCATAGGCCCAGCTCGGCCGAGCTGTTATTCCACATACTAACTGTGTTTTACAGATGTGCCACCTAACATTTTGTACATTTTCCCAGGCTGCTTTCATGCTTCATCCTCAGTCATCCCCAGAAGTCTGATTTAAAGGATGTACCGTCTATGGGTATAAATTATCTAAGAAGTAATCCAACATGCTTACAAATACTCCACAGACTGATTTTCTGATAAAAAAGCTCTCTGGTTGTCAACGTGTGTCCAGCAACACTTTGTTTCAGGCTCATACAACTAAACAAGGTGCCATCGATGCAGCAAAAGGGTTAAACTTGGTTTCTCCAGATGAGAGAAAGCCGGACTGAGCTCAGCCTGGTGAACACTAAGAACTGTACTGTACTTACAGTGCAGCCTGTAAGCGAAAAACTAAGAGTAACTAAGAGGATTGTGCACATGAAGATTGTGAAGAAACATTTTTTTGCTGTCAATAATCCAAAATAAAAGGATATCAACCCTACTGGGATCACTAAGACATTTCACCATACATAAAGCTTGATACTGCAATGAACAGCTTCTGGACACCGACCTCTTTGCTGGTCGGTATATTGCTGTGATTTTTATCCAGCAGCAGGAACCTGAGCAGGGTGGGGTAGGAGGGGAACCGCCAAGTGGGCCAGGGGTTGGTCCAGCGGCCATGTTTATCCCGGCAGGACTTTGTCACTTCCTCCTGCGACCCGGAGAAAGGATAACAAGGGTTATGGGAGCTGCAGAGATGGCATGGAAGCATGGAGGACTAAATCCTTATTTCTGTGGTGTTTATAAATGTGAGCTGCCGCTCTTACCTCCAGCCGGTAGTCCAGGCGGAAGCTCTTGCGGGAGGAGCGAGAGGAGCTGCTCTTCCTCGGGGTGTGAGCGGCCGCCTCTCCGCCCTCGGCACCTCTCAGCAGCCCGACATCCTGGGGCAGAAAAGAATTCAATTACTTAAGAGACAGATCAGCACCACTGGCTGACCATAACCCCCGAGGCCGTTCAAGAGTTTGACTGTAAATCACCAGAATGAGGTGCAGAAGTATCAGGAGTGACTTTAAAAGCTGCACTTTGAAACGACTTTTCATTTTTTGCTAAATCTGTCCAGATGGAGTAGCATGGAAAGGGTAACTTCTCAGGCTCCTAGAACGCCCTGCTCCTGTTTTCCTTCCTCTGAGTGGAGAGCAGCTTTTATACAAGCCCGAGGCCAGCGGAGACTCTTAATGTGGGAAACTGGACGAGCGCCCCGTTAACGGGACTCCAGAGCCAAGAAACGGAACAACAGAGACTGGAAGTGGAGCTTTTTCACAAATATTTAGAGGGAAAGTGCAGACGTAATCAATAACACTGATAAGGGCATTCCACTGAGATTAGCCGCGTCTGCTACCCCGAGGAGGAAGAGTTCAGAGGAAGAGTCGAAAATCTCTGCCGTGAGAACGACTCTCACTGCTGCTCACCTCCACCAGGCTTGTGTTGTCCTCCAGGGCTGCTCTGCCTGAAGATGATGGCTTCTCCATGGGCTCTCCACCACACCTACACACACACACACACACACACACACACACCTCTGAGTTCTGACAGAGTAGTCTCACGCTTGTGCTTCAAAGGATGAGCCAGACGCTCCTGATCACAGCGACAGACAACACACCAGGTCCGAACTTGTCTCCTGCCACCGACTGGAAATGCACAGCTTGACACATAACTTTGCATGCGAGACGGAGAGACAACGGCACGCAGAGCGCGACCGGGTTCGCTCTATGCAAATGAGACGATTATCAGGGGTTGGCAAACGTCAAACCACCTACCTTTGCTTCTATCAAACAAAAAGGTCATTAACACCTCTGGTTAAGTGTGTGCAAAGTGCGTGCGTGTGTGTGTGTGTGTGTGTTATGTGCAAGGCCATGGTGACAAATCAAAGCAAACAGGGAGCAACAATCTCCCTCTAGTGTAACAGTGGTTGTGAAATAACTGGCGAGCTACGCAAAGTATGAAACAGATATTTAAAGGGCCTCGTTCACACGACTTGTAGCCTCGCTTAAGTCTTCCAAACTTCACCATCTGTTTTATTGCACGCTTTGCACCCACATATAGGACGAAAGCAGGGAATATGCCTGGACAGGTCCCCAGTCAGTCATAGGGTGCACACACACACACACACACACAAACACGCACACAGTCACACCTTTCGCACCACTGTTTTCTCCTTAATGCATGTTTATGGACTATACTTTCTGCGCACCTCCAGAGCATAATCACAGCCCATCCAAACCTTTATCCTGCCCTCACAAAAAACACACACACACACCCTCACTAACTACCATCCTGCCCATTTCTTCATGCACCATTAGGGAAGCGCACTTAAGGACGGCGCCTATTGCTTTCCTGTATTGATTGAGCAAATCAGCGAGACGGTTGGGAGCTTGACATTGACGAGAGGCTAACAGATGGGTCTCCCACTGCTGCAGCAGCAGTAGCCCCGCTGGAACTCCATACATTCAAGCTATGGTGTGCTGATGATGCACTCTCAGCCTCATGAATGGACTTGAACTGCAACACAGAGAGCGGCGCAACAATGAAGCTCTGTGGACGTCGACCAGACAGAGATCTATGTGGCTGAGCGGGTGCACCGGGCCTGATGTGGACTAATAAACAGGGGTTTTGCTCATTTTATGTGACACGGCCTTCCTTCTCCTGCTCATTCAGGGTCTAAAACCTCTGCCCTCCAGGGAACATTACCCAAATGAGGGGTGAACAGGTTCAAAACCTATTAATTACCTTTTAAGTACAGTCACCTGAGGCTACAGGGACGTGTAATACCCCCAGGGTACTCCTAGCTGCTGTTTGCATGCAATATGTTGACTATGTGCAATGTAACTGACCAGTTTGTGTACTTTGGTTTCTTCCCACAGTCCAATAACATGCATGCTTAGGTAGACTGGAGACTCCAGGTTGCCTGGTAAATATATCTCCCTGCAACCCTTGTTGGGTACAAAGCAGGAAAGATAATGGTCTGATTGTTATCATGTCCATAGCCAGGTAACGCATCTTTATTTACTTATTACATCCTCCTTAATGCACTTCCTTTTTTTACTACATTGTATTACACGTTTGCACTAAATGCAGTGTTGCACTTACACTGGTTGAAACTGCATTTTAAGAACCTGAACTATGCGCAATGATAATCTAGTAAAACCTAACCCTCTTTATAGATGGGGCTTGAATTTCTCCTCACGAGCGTTAGTAAACAAATCGGCATTATTGACAGGCGTGACCGTGACAGGTTGGGTGATCCCACACCTTGTGACACTCAAGTCACTTACATAACATATGACAGGCAGAAACTCTGAGCAGCTTAAGACATCTTGAGCGACGTCCTGTGCAAAATGTGTGCACAACAGACCCAGGCAGTGTTGACAAACACACTACAGCCTGCCTCATTTAGTGCAGCAGGGGCTTAGCTTTAGCATATTAACAGAAAATTAGCCCAGACGAGAGGGGTCTCTCAGGAGTATTGTCCTAACCTGAAGGAAAACCGTGCGGAAACTGTGGACTATCGAGGAAAAAATTCTGGTTATTCTTCGACAACTTACCTGAACTAGTTGAGCTGAGCCGAGTAGCACCAGTTGTCTCGTTATCACAGAGGAGACATATTTGCTGTTGCATTTAACGTTCGCCTCTCGCACTGCGTTAGTTAATACGAGCCGGGGGTCATTTTATAGACACTTAACGGTGTACGTTACATTACGTCAGCGTAACGCAAGTTTCAGACAGCAGCGTTGGAGGAGAAGTGGGAGGTAGGACCTAGAGCCTGGAGCCGGCGGGGGAGAAACGCCGAGGCTGAGATGTTTCTCCACGGCCAGACGAGGAGTTTTGAAATGCGGGCACGACGCTGGGGATCAGTCGGCACCAGCTCGGCGGCGCTCGGCACCAGCTCGGCGCGACTCGGTTTCTGTGACGTCATGAGGGGAAAAAAAAAGAACCCTGGGGTCACGTGATCCCGCGAGCGACTAGTCATGGAGACTGTCGTCAAAATTCAACTCAGCTAAACTTTAAATAAATAAATAACGCATTTAAATAAACAGAAAATGGCAAATATAGAACAAGCTTTTCACAAACTACGTCTAAAACTGCTATTATCACAATGTTTTGCACTTGCTGTGTTTCCTGTCCCGACTTCTGTCATTGTTGCTGCAGTTTATTATTATTATTATTAGTTCCACTGGACCCAAAGTTTCTTCATATTCTCTTTATTCATATTCCAGCATTTTTTTGATTCAATACTCCTTGTTGATAGGCTGTACAGTTTTTCATTAATTCCTTCTCAAAGACCTTAGAGTGCAAAATACCAAACCAAAAGAGTATGAAAATGCAAGGAAATTTATAATCTTTCCTATAATGTGCCCCCAAAGTAAATAAAAAAAAAAAAGAAAAATGGAAAAAAATCACACAATCTAAATAATGATCCTCCAACTGACCCCTGGGTGTCAGTCTTCTCTTTCTTCATAAGCCACAATCTATTTACTATCTCTTGCAAGCAAACTTGAACTTTTAACTTGTGACAGTGGCCTCACTATTATGGTATAACCACCAATTACATTAGTCTGTTCCATTAGTGTTTTCCTTTCACCTTTATGGCAGTGCCCTGACAATGTTGCCTGACAACAGCAAAGTGTTTCCCACTTGAGTCACTGAATTTCCTATTAGAACGAATTTCCCATTATAATGAATGGGAAAAGGAGGAAGAAAAATGACATTTTCATCCTCAAACAACACTTGGCTACAACTTAATTTAATGAGACTTACCAGCTATGCAGCTGTCCAGCTGTGTCCCCCACAGCTGGACAGGCTGGTCACTATGGCAACACACAACTGATGCTGCACTGTGTCTCTATACTAACATTTAAGCACATTTCTACAGTTTTCACATATTTATGCTGAATGCAATCCTAGGTGGCATAAAGGTTATATAATTGTAGGTAGCTTGTAGCATTGTGGATAAAAAGGCAACAAAACATTAACCACCAGTTTCCTCTTTCAGGCAAAAAATCATTATATTAAATATGTTATATTAGAATCATTTCACTAAAAAGTGGCCATGTCTTTAGACCTGGTTGTCTTAAAGAAGAGAAATTCATTGTTGTCATAGATTTACATAAGTCAAACCAGAAAATATCAGTGAGACAAGGTGAGACATAAGAGCTTAACTTAAGTTAACTTAAACAAAAGTTATTTGTAAACGTGTCAGTGTGGACTCACCTTGAGTTGCTGCCCCTGACCAGCACCACCTGGCAGGGTTTAGCCCAGAGCTGAGAGACTACACTGAGTTTCCTACACTTCCACAGGGACAGCAGACGCACAGGTCTGCAATACAACACTGCCTCCATCCCCAAGCTCTGTGTTCAGCCATGTCTGCTGGCAGTTTAATACAGAGCAGCCATTGGAGTCGACATATGTGCACATGTAGAGCTCTGCCAGCTGAGAGGAGTCAGCCTAGAGAGCAGAAGTTTGAACTTCCTGTCAGACGCATTCAGGAACATCACGGAATTATGAACATCCACATCACGGTTGTAAAGAGAAATCCTCCTTTTAACTAACTTTCTTGTTTATGAAAATGTCTTTTCAAGTTAAAGAGTTCGAAACTCTACAAATAAGCGCCTTGAGGCTTGAACTTTTCATTACAGTGGCTATAAACAGACATTAACCTTTAGTAATCGTATAGAGCCCATGTGGCTTTGAATGCAACATAGCGCTACTTCGGATGTTTTCCTCATTACGGACAAAACGAACCACTGAAGACCATGAAGCTGGGAAACATCGTAAAGATTCTACCTGACATGTTGCCACAATGAACAACTCCATCTCCAGACACGTCTAGATCATAATCCTAAAAGCATGTCTCAAACTCTAGAACTTTTAACATATATAGGAGTTTTCTGAAGCCTTACATTTGCATTCCATTGAGTGTCAACTTGCATTACCTATAAAAGGCAATGGAGATAAGAAGATAAGATTACGTAAAGACTCCTTCGACTTGTTTCGTCTATAGAACATTGAGCTGGCCAGCGTTGAAGTGTGGCTCCACCTAGAGGGAGCTATGATATAAAATGTCACATGATGCTTTAAATGACAATTTGTTAGAAAACAGATTGTGTGTGATGCTTTGGGTACTTTTACTATACTGTGAAAAAATGTACATAAGCCATGTTGTAAACTCTCTTACTTTATATAAAAAACAAGAGATCAGTACAAAAACAACAAATGAGCTAAACACATTCGAAAGCATAGACACCTCATCGGGAGAAATGCTTCTAGCCAAAAAGATGCCTCATTATACAACCTTAACCAAAATCAAACTTGTATTTCAAAAATGTTATAAAGAAGAAAATAATGATGGGGCATTTCCTTCTTGTCATTCTACCTCACAGGCAGCTACAATTACAAAAGACAACAATGACAGAGACATACAGAACCAACAAAGTCACTTTTTTCTTTTTCAGCCCAGAGTAAAAACAATTCCAAAGTTCTGGTTTCCAAAAGTCAGGAAAATCATTCTTTGGTTGTCCCTGGACTACGTAGTACTGAGTGTTCGTGTTGAACGAAGACTCACAAGACAACATTTGTAAGAAAATAAAATAAAAAAAAAATCACAAAATATGTTGCAACAAAGCTTTGCTGCATTGAATCAGTTATGAACTGTGGAAAAACACAGGCAGGGGCCTGCTGTGAGAGGCGCTCAGTGCTCTTTGTGGTCTCCATCCTCCTCCAGTTTCCTGATCTCTGCCTTCAGGTGGTTGATGTTCTCCCTGCTGGCTTTTAGCTTGTCTTTCAGCTCTGTGATCTCCTGGCTGGTTCTCTTCTTTGCCGACTCCATTTTCTCCTTGGTCTTCTGCTCCAGCTCACCAACTGCAGACACAAGCCAACACATTTAACAATGACTCGAACGCTGCTCTTCGCTACAAAATGACAAGCTTCTCTGGTGAGATCCACTGTTTCTATGCTCTTTGTGTGTGAACGTACACTCTGTCTCATGCTTGTAAGCTCCCAAGGTGAGCTGTCTTGATGTGGTCAGTAGCTGCTGCATCATGGCTGTGGGATCCTGAAAGATCTGAAAAGGGCAACAAAAACAGGAATCACATGCTTGTCTCTTAACTCTTAACTTTCTTCTGCTTGATCAAAACACTGATGCTACACGGACAAGCCACTTTTGCACAAGTGGCAGAGGCAAGTACAAGCTAATTCTTTTGGACAAGTAGGGTGGTATAATTTACGCTGGTAATTTACAGCACATGCTGTATCTGTTCATATTCACCCATTATTTAAACCTCGATTTCAGTTTCTGAAATGTACACACACATGGGTATGTGGTGATGCTTCAGGAACTGTCATACATCTACGGCAAAGAATAGACTGTTATTCAACAAAACCAAGGTAAAGGTGATTTCTCATCTTTGGTCTCCATTCCCTGTCAGTAGAGGGTGCCTCTAGACATAAAAGCCGACATACCATTTCATCATAGAATTCAGAGACAACTGTCTTCTTGGGCATGGCACTGGAGTCTGACTGGAACAGCTTCAACAGATGGTAGAGAGTCACCTGAGACACACACAATATAAACACAAAAAGGATGATAAACTTGTAAATGGACTGATTCCTATATGTCAAGTTACACTTGAGTAAGACACTGGTAAAGCAGGTGGACCATTTAAGATAACTGCAACTGGTGAATGAATGGGTGAGTGCGACCCGTGTTTGTAAAAGTGTAACTTACATTCACTCCATTCACTGCCATTCATACAAACCACAGTCCCTACATACAAATATCAGCATGTGTTGATAAACACTCACAGATCTCTCATTGGGGTCGATGAAGAAGATCTTGATGATGATCTCAAACTCCCCCCAGCCCGTCTCTGTGATCTCATACGGAGGCTTGGTCACAACTAATAGAGGAAAGCGAAGAGAGAGGATGTGATGAAGAGGAGACCAAACACCTTCTTCGCCCGTCCATCTCAAGTTCTCCCTGTTGGTATTCACCTCGCAGTGGGTTTCCGTAGCTCTCATGGAGCTTGAACTGGATCTTCTTCACATAAGCAGACATATCCTGGAAGAAAACGGCTATTAAAACGCCAGGAATAGGAAAGTATAGATTATCTAACATCGGAGTGAGTTTTCACCTCATTTCTGTACGGCTTGACGTAGACAGACCACTGATGTGTGTGTCCATCCTCCTCCCTCTTCTTTCCAAAGTACCGCGCTACGTTACCGAACACGATAGGCTTCACAATCGTCACCCCCTGCGGAACACACACGAATCATTCCCACTGCGAAAATCAAATAATATCTGATTCGCGTTTAAATACGCGACAACCGCGAACCGTACCTTAACTCGCCCCCCGGAATCTGGACCAAATTCAGTCATCTTCTTGAACATAGTCCGGTAGCAGGAGTGAAGCTGGGGTCGTGGTTCTCTCTAAGGGAGTCCTCCTGTACTACTGACCGTTTCGACATTTAATAAAGCTGCCATTTAGGCCCCAAAATGAGGCTTTGTGCGCCCAGCCATCTCCACTGAGAAAGCCGGAAGCGACAAGTGTAACATGGTACACCGTCCGGTAGGAACTAGGGCGCTGAAGCTTGGTTCCGGCCAAATAACGTCAAATAAGTACGTAAATAAATAAATAAATTTCTCACTTTATCAACACATACACTTATACATATTCTGTGAAATTTCCTTGCATGTGTTTCTTTCAAATTATGGTGTAATCTGACCAAATTTAGCTTGAAGTCGAAGAGAACTACAATTTATTTTGTATGCTCACACACAGAACACCAAGTTTTAACACATAATAAGCTTCTTGAAAGAGCGAGTGTTTTAAAATAAAAATGTAGAAATTGTAGAGACGCTCTATGGAGAGATGGGTCTTCAAGAGCTTCTGGGAGGCGATGCTTGGTGCTTAGGATTTAGTCACTGTATTGCATTAATCCAAATGTCAGACAGAGGCTTTTGGGATTGTAATCGATTGTTCCAAACAATGGAGGGAGATCTTCAGCAATTGCTACACACTTTCTCAATATTTGTTTCATTAATCACTTTGACCTCGTGTTTATTTTGACGCAGACTCCAAATAACAGAAGGTTTACACAGTTCATGAACTGCATTTGCTTTTTTATTAGAGCATTTTTGAAGTGTTTTCAATACTTAGGCAAGATACTGAGTGCACAGACCTATTTTACTGTTAATTACCAGGTCACCCAGGTATAAAATATTAAAAAGCAAATGACATTTCTTAGGAAAATAGTTTTAGTCCCATATTACATTTGTAAATAAAACGTGAAAGGCAAATGGAAGTAATGTGGAAGGATTCAAACAGGAGAATTCAAAACATCAGAATCACTATGTTTTTGCCTTGAACATCAAATTCAGGGAAATACTCTCTAGGTTGACTATGAGAAAAGCGTTCATGTGTTTTAACACATCGTTGAATCGTGGCTGTTAGAGGAGCACAGGGCGTCTTCAGGCCAGACTGCACTTAGGCCAACCTTTGATATTCCTAACAAAGGCCCGCATTATTTAGTCCAGTCTTTTCCTCAAGTGCTGCACGATGAGGGACAGCAACAAGTGGCACATTGTCGATTCCAGGGAAGCTCAGTTTATTCGTGGTCACCGGTTGTGGATGCAACCAGAGCGTCTCTATGAGACTTCCATATCTGCTGCAGCTGCACTGCCGGATGCCTGGGATCCTGTGTTCACCACCAGGCGCTCGCGGCTACCAAACACCTCAGCCACTGCAGAAAAACAATCACAAGAGCATGTGTGAACCAAGAGGTTTATCAGAGAATGAAAATAAGATTAAATAAGTCAACTTTTACAAACAGCATGAACTGCTCTCTGTAGAAGAGCAACAGACAAGAACAATCTGATGTATGCCATGTAGACTGTACCTGCAGCAACGTCACTTATATCCCACACTCGCAGGCCGTCCCTCTGTCCCCCAAATGCGTAGACGAAGGGCAGATCAGGGCAACATGAAGCACAGAACAGCACACCCTGGGCACAGATAGGGAAGCTCATCATTACACCTTTTTATTTGTTTATTTAGGCATTCACATAAGAGTAAGACAATGACATCTACATGCTGTCAGTCTTCTTACCATCTTCATATCCCGTGAGTGCACCAGACTGGGCTTGTTGCCCAAAATGTCCCAAATCTTTACATGTTTGTCTGCCGATGTGGTCACCAGACAACCTTTAACCTGGCTGCTCAGGTCCAAACCTGCAGAAAATATATTAACTGTGCGGTCAGTGCGTTTAAAAAGAAGATAGGGGTTCCACCACACGGTGCAAAGAAACCAGCAGCAAATTATCTGTGCTTGAGAAAATACAGGTTTGGGTGGTGTACTGTACTTTCTGTTTCAATTACAGACACAAATGCCTCAACCTACCAGACACCTCTTCATCATGAGCTCTCAGTGTGAAAACAGGTTTATCCGAGCGTGCATCCAGACAGTAGACAAATCCATCCTCTGTGCTGGCCTGAAACAACCACCATGAAACATTTAACACCAGCTACATCCATGATGATTATTTACCACTGCTGATGTTTTGAAAGCTCAACAAAAATAACTATAAGCAGCCTATTAGAGCATCTCACTGACACTGACAACAAGCCATTGTGTTATTTGACCTTTCTGATTCTTATCCAGCCTAATACTGAATCTTATCACAGATTATCTTATTTCAAATCAAGCAGCAGGCTTTGAGCTCCTACCAGGAAGTTGAACGGTGAAAAGTGGTTCCAGACCAGACGCTCCACTTGACCACTGAACTTCCAGGACCGGAAGCTGCTGTCTGGACTGCGACAGTCATAGAGAACAGTTGTCCTGAAAAAGAGAACAATACAAATCCTGTTAAGTCCTTCATCTTCAATCTACAAATTCACAAATATACCAGATCGTACTCACTTGTCATACGAGCCTGAAATCAGAGTCTGTGCCTCGAACGGGTGGAATGTTAATGTCTGGACCTGGAAGGGAAAAAAATATTTTTATTTCGAGAAGTGAATGTGAGGATACAAACCCAAATATTCACTCTTTTTTTCCTTCTCATTGAATACCTTATCAGTGTGCTTGCGTAGAGTGGTTGCTGGTTTGCCTTGAGTTAGATCCCATAAGATAACAGTGTCATCTGCTGATCCACTGGCCAACACATTCCTACAGAAAAGAGAGTGGATATAGTTTATAGACACAACGCGTTTTGCTTGAGAAGTTCATATATGCACATTTATGTATGACAGGCACTAGGGGTGACTACTGGATGACTATGTACTACTGTTGCGCTGTATTGAAATATATTCCAGTGAATGTAAGAGTACAGACCTGACCAGCTTGTTCCAGGATAAATCCAGCACTGCATCTGTGTGTCCCTCTACTGGCTCTGCTGCTGCTGCCCCCTGGCATCAAAGAGCACAGGCGGCAAAAAGTTAATAGACTCTCACACAGCTGGAAACAGTGCAAGGGGAGCAGGAGGGGGAGTCTGTGGAAAATGTGAAGAAATATCTTTCAGATCATCCCCTATTAAAAAGGTGGAGTGTGTGATTCTGGCCAAAGATTGTTGGTAGCTGAAAAAATGTGCCTCTCCCATCAGCGCTGTGACTGCATGAAACAAAACACATGGTCGTACTTTTTTGCTCTTCTTTTTCTTCTTAGATGCCTTTTTGCTCCCAAGCGAGAATACTGGCTCTAGACAGTCCACCACGTCCAGGTCCCACACATCAATCTGAGGGGTCATGTTGCCCACAGCAGCATAGTTAGCTGGAGGGAGGACACATAGGCCAGAACATGGTTATTACTGTGGTATTTTCCAGTTCCATGAGGTTCTTGTCAGAGTAAATCTCAGTTTTCTTACAAGGGCCTTCTTCAGGGTTGGGGTCAAAGTTTAGCCACTCCACACATAATGGGTAAGCTGGCAGCAGGATGTCATGGTGAACGTACATAGAATCCTCCTCTGAGTTATAAACTGAAAAAAACAAAAAGATCAGACAGGTACAAGGTACAAATACATTTGTATTAACACATGACATTGTAAGACAGAAAAGCAGCAGAGGTATTCACCATAAATATCCAAATTGCAGCAGTCCCTCTCTGCCCGGCCTGTCAGGATGAGATTGTCAGTTGGCTTTATCTGGAAATCATCTCGCTCATATTGGTCCTAGAGGAGGAGCAAAGGTAAAAGTTGAAGTCAGAGCAACAATATCTCTGCTGCACTGGAAAGCAGAGTTATATCACAGTTTATTAGCAATTTAACTGACTGCTGTGGTTGTCACATTATCACTGGTCAAACTCACTGTGTCTTTGATGGTGATGTAGGGATCCTCCTCATTAGAGCTGAACACTGTCAGTCCAGCCAGACTGTCACCAAGATTGGAAGTGACTACATAGACAACATAGGATATAGCACATGGTCAGCTTTGTATGGACAGACACAGAGAAACAAGAATTAACATACTGTATACAGCTAGCACACAATCTCTCACCTAAATCCTCTTCATCATATTTGTCCAGGCCATACTCGGCAAGCTCATCGTCTTCCTCCGGTTCTATACTTTCATCCCTCGGAGCTTCAGCAGTGCTCTCTGAATCACCACTGGGATTCGGTTCTGAGACGATACCTTCATCCTCTTCATCCTCCTCTTCCTCCCTGGCTTCTATATCCCTGATATACATATATAGGAGAGAAGATTAAAAAGTATATTTAAAAAATGTCTAGGAGATCAGTTTCAGCTCTGTGGCTTTTTCAGGGACAAAAATGTATTCTACATCCAAATGTGAGATTTGAACCAACAGTCAGTGAGTGATGTAGGCACACACCCCAGGTCCTGCTTGGCTTCAGTGATGATGCGCTGCAGCTCCTCTTGACTCAGTTCAACCTGAAATGGAATTAATAAAACATAGAGGCTAAGTCCAAAGAAGAATGCATTTGTCTCATGTAAAGGAAATCCAGGTTTGATTCCTGACTTGTGTCTGTGTGTATGTCTTGTGATCGAATAGCAACCTGTGCATGTGTGTGGTTGGTAGATAATAGAATAAATTGATAGATAACAAGTTGTTACGTGCAGTTACTTGTTAGTTATTATCAGTCGATCCATGAGCCTATTTAAACTGAAAGCTAACACCAAAACCACCTAATTTAAGTCAAATTTGCACTCGAGACACAAGTTAAATCATGACCACTGACTCGCGTCTATTCCAGCAACTGTAAAACAACTAGTGTACTACTATTTAACTGCCTTCCTCGCCTACTGTAATTGCACTAACACACAGGGTTTTATATAATATTTCGCGAGTATGGTGTGAAACACGATCTGTTCATAACACTTTCGAGTGTAAACGGCAAGCACAAGTGTCAGAAAACTGTCCATTTAAACTCCAGCAGCATGTTGACAGATTAGCCTCCGGGAGGCTACCGTTAGCTACATACTTTCTCCGGGGTTTCCTTGGCCACGCCTCTCCCCACCCAGCTGACGCAGGTCACCTGGGAGCTCATTCCGGACACTTCGAGTCGACGTACCGGTCAAATAATGACAACAAGAGCACAAAAACACTAAGTGGTGGTGGTGGTCTACACCGGCTGCCTCCAGTTAGACACACGTGAGTTGCAATGGGTCCTGTCATGCGTTGGAATGACGTCACGACGGGGGTTGAACGTTCTGCCTGATCAAAAATATATTCATAACCACAGAAAAACGGTGATTTGATGATAAATGTATGTACAAGATTAGTATAAGGACTTTATTTATTCATTATTTTATATTATTAACTAGTCATGGGATTTTACTACATGATCATTCGAAATACATTTGCGAATACCAGTGTGGAGGATGTTGTTAGAATGTCTATGAAGAGCTTCTTCATTTCAACTGGGTCACATTAAACTACAAGCGCAACTTGACAAAAGTCCATCAAGTTGATAAACTAGTATCCTTATGACAATTTGTGAGTTTGGAAATGGGCTTCTCCCAGAAGAAAGCAGTTCAAAGAGTTGTGATAACAGTCTGGTCCTCCAAGGTGTTAATAAATGTGATCCTGTAGGCTTTTTTTTAATGAGTGCTTTGTTTTATAGATCCTATTCTGAGGCACATTTCTTTGAATTGGACTATTCGTATGGCATGTAATTGCAGATTTAGTAAGGTCTGATGTGGTCTCTTGCAAACAGCTAAGTTATTACATGTACATGCCCTGCAGCAGATGCAATGTTTCTCTTTGACTGGATCTTTGGCAATGTAAGCCAGCGATTGTTCAGTCTGATCTCGAGGACAAACTCGTTGTGGCAGTTTTACAAGAGACAAACTGCCTTCTCTGTGGCTGAGAGGCCCTGTGAGAGAGCAGGAGTTACTGTGAGAGTTGGCAGAGAAGGGAAATATCTTCACGGTCATGCCTCCTTTATGAGGTAATTCATGCTGTGTCCTTGCAGTGGGAACAGCCTGAAAATGTGATCGAATATGGCAGTACTGGATCCTGGTAGGCAGTGTTTACACCTTTGATTTTGATGACACAGACCGAGATGCATTGCACAGATGGATTGGGAACACTGCAGGCTCTATTGCCGTTTGTTTTTTTTTTCCTTTTGCTTTGTGTTTCAGTTAGGATGTGTTGATCTTACCTCCATTCACCCAGCCAGATTGAGGATGAGATTATGAGAGCAGTGACAAACTTTTGCACAACACAAACTACTTAAGTCCAACAAAGACAATTTTTGTGCTGTTATAGCATTATCAGAGGGTGTGATGAATTAATAATTAATTACAAGGAAGCATGCACTCCATTAGACAGAGTGCACTTTGGCATGGCCTTTGTGTTCCAGTGTGAAAAGCTGTTTTTCCACATGCACAGGACAGGACTTTTGTAATTCTACATTAATGGCATTAAACTGTTGGATACAAAGTCAGTATGATTATGGATGGTGACATCACAGTTCACACGGCGCCCTTCTGACTTTACACAAGTATATATGAGCTTTACAGTACAGCTTTTATTTATAAAAAACGTGGCTTTGTAGAAAAAAGGACAGGACAAATACGCATCATCAGGCATTGCTGGTACATGATACTGATTATACACATGGCGGTTATAGTACCAATCTGAACGTCACAAGGCGGGCGAATGACACAGCAGAGGTATTCAGCCGATATTTCAGCAACGACACAGGGTTAGTGAATTACTGTCCTGATTATATCACAGGATAAAACATGCAGTGCAGTGGTCATGGCACAAGAGTAGTTTTTTTTTGCAAGTGCAAAACAAAACAATAGATGTGAGACTGAAGACAATAGACAGACTATATACCATTTCACAGGGCTTCACAGGGCATTCATTTGAATATGAATATGGGGTCTCCCACGCACTCTGGTGCAGCAGTCAGCTTAAAATCCAATGTAAACTTGTGTAGATTCAACTTTTGAAAAAAGTTTTGAGTCAAATAAATGCACTTTTGGGAAGCTGATACAAAAAAACAACAGCGTTTTGAGGAACGCTTTTAAGGCTTAATCTATTTCAGGCACATGAAGGTCTTGACCATCGATGAATGACCTCTTTCGTATCTACACCTTGTATTCACACGCAAAAAACCTTTGAGTTTGCTTATAAGGCAGAAATGACTGATTGAGCTCATCATCGCCACCTACTGGCCCGTGTGAGCACTTGGAATTGCTTTGGCAAAACATTTCTTTTCAAACACATCTGTGCACATATCTGTGGTCGAGGCCTGAAGCTGATAGGTGGTTTTAAATGAGTCCACGTCTATTCTTACTCCTATGATCTCATCACTTGCGTAACACTGCGTCGCCTCTAGGAACGTTCTAGGAGCAGAGATTAGAGGGTAAAACCATTGCATTCTAAAATCGTGCAAGTTCGCTGCAAATTCCCTTGGTAATACTGATATTTCAGACAGTATTTAAGTGAGCCGGTCACCCAGCAGTGGAACTTGTTAGTAACATGTGTGGGAAAGGCTTTGGAGCTCCCTGCATGAGGCACAACGGACGGAGTGAGGTGCAGCAGGGCTAAATCTGGCAGAACAGGTCCAGAGCTTTCAGTGATATTGTTTGTATGCCAAAGGGGCGAGCATTCCTCCACGTGCTATGAAATCTTGTGATAACCGAGCCAGTGTCTGACCGGCTGCAGAGCGGGCCGCACTGAAGGGGGAAAAAAATTAGGGCAGTGAGGGAATCTGCTCTTAGAAGTGAAAGGAGACAGAGACACTGTTCGTTTTCCTTTTTTACGCCCTTTGGCTAAGCACAGTGGGTAAGTGGTGTTGAGCCAGCAGGAAACTTCAGATATCTTCTTTCTTAGTGGCTGCAGATCCTACTTTTCCCTTTACGGCAGTCCATAACTCACTTCGATTCTGTCTCTGGTTCACAGGGTGGACGTTCACAGGACAATCGGATCTCTCCTCAAAGGTATTTACAGCTTCTCTCAGAAATCAAGTTCCAGCTCCTCCGCTGCCACACTGGCCTGCGAGTCCCGGTGAATACTTTCCTCCTCGCCCGGTTTCAAACGCTTGGTCACCAGCTTGAGGTTGGTCTCGTGGAGGATGACCTGCGTCAGATACTTCTCTCGTTTGATCTGCTCTTTGACGGCGTACGGGACGTCCGGGATCACGTAGGATAGGATGAACTTGGTGAGATAAACAATGTGCTGAGAGGATAAGGAGAAGAAGAGGACAACGTCCATTAGTATGATTTAATCATTTCCCATCTTTGAGGCGATTTGATTTGAAGTTCATACTCACCTCAACAACAATTATAAAAGCCATTTTGGCAGCAATCACATGCCAGTAGTACTGATTGTACTGATACTGCCTGGGGTGCCCAGGAGGATACCGGAAGTCTCGATACCTAAAAAAGAAGCGTTTTTAATCCCGTTACCAACCCGAATGTGTAAAATATATACAGAAATATGTCGAGATGAATGTTTAAATGTGCAATGAGAGACCCCTTTGCATGCAGCCTCCACAGATCAGCCGGGTTTGGATACCTGCAGGTGGTGATGTTGGAAAACTGGCCCAGAGGCCTGCTAGTGCTGGAGAAGTCTGCGGTGTCGAACACAGACAGCGAGCTGTTGATGTAGCCCTGCATGGTGTTTGTAGCGTGATCGCCATACGGGTACACAGAGAAAGACCAGTAGTACACCAGCCGGGGAATCATGTCCGATGTGAAGGCAATAATCATGGCCTGGAGAGACAGGAGTACAAGGAGTGAATGTGATGACAGATATGACTGGATTCTACCTGATCTGGTTAATAGCTAATTAACAACAGCTCACGTTTGTTGCCACGGCTAATATGGCGACGCCCTGCAGTATGGGCTGCCAGGCTCCTATGTCCTGGGCCTTCTCGGGCACGACCCGGCGGAACTGAGTGGTGATTTTCCAGGCGTCGACGCGGATCTCAAACAGGTTGTTGACCAGGGCCAGGACCGGAGCCAGAGGGAAGGAGGCCACGAACAGGGTGACAAAGCCAAACTGGATCACTGCGCCACAAAAGAAGAGCAAAGACATCATGCAGGATTCTGTCTCCACACTCCAGGTATTCACATGATAATGGCGTGTGTGTATTCTCATTCTGTTTTCTGCCTTTGTTCAAACTATATATCAATGAAATGTTTGAAACAGGTGTAGCAAGACTTGATGTATACACTTTTATCCTGAAAAGAATGTAAAATGCAGAGTAAAACTTACTAATAACTTTATTATTTTTTTATGTATCATGTCGGCAAAAAAATCAAATACTTGGCAAATCAAGCTAACTCTATTCTGTTATACATTGAGACATCAGTCTCAGGACCCAGAATTGCTAAATCCCGTCTGGCCTGTAAATGAGGAACAGCGTCTGAGTGAGAGTGATATGAAAGTCCTCCTTTGGTCCTCGTACCCATCTCGAGGTATTCATAGAACAGCCCGAGCTTGTAGACGGGCTGCAGCCGGTAGTCCTGCTCCCAGCGAGGCATCACCTTCTCCGAGGCTGAGCTGGTGCAGTAGCGGAAAATCAGGTTCTTCACCCACCTGCGGAGGAGCGGAGGAAGCGGTAGTACCGGTAGCTCAGAGTAGAGAATCACAGCTGATCACATATCGCTGGGACTTCTTGCTATACGAGTGACAGATTCTGTCAGCTGTGTTGCCTTACGGTAGCAAGACCTCCTGGATGTTGTTCCAGATGGCTTTACCACCCATGATGATGGACAGCTGAGTGGTCAGCTCGATCAGACAACCACCGGGGTCACACTGCGAAACAACGAGGCACGGAGCCAGAGGTAAGGATAGGAAATTGCCAGGATACATTACAGGAAAGCGGACAAAACGTACCTCCTCGTTGCGGTACTTTCCCATGAGGTAGACGGGCTGTCCCGGGAAGCCCACCACTTTCCCTTTAGCAAAGGCGATGTAGAAACAGGAGGAGTAATAGTTGACGAACTGGAACAGGAACATCTTCAGGGTGAGGCTGTTCTCATAGTCCGTCTTCGTCCGCGGAAGCTCTAGATAAGAGAGGACTCAGACGTAAGGCCATGGGGGATATTAAAGAAACTGGGACAAGGCGCAGTTATAAAACCCACCGAAGTCTGTGATCCAGATGGCGACCCGCTCGTACAGGACGTTGAGGATCATGATGACGACGAAGCTGATGAGGGAGGCCGTGACGGACGTGGCCATCTGAGGCGTCACGTACTCCTTCAGAGGCTCCAGCTCCTTCAGGTCCTGGGCTCGGAGTTTCGCTGAGAAGGCGAAGAAGGCAGCCAGGCGGTAGACAGTGATGGCCACGATGGACGCTAGGATCAACAGAATCTGCAGGACGAGAAGCAAAAGGAAATGTTGCTGCATCGTCTGTTTGGATATTGCAGAATAACTTGTGATTATGTGGAATAGAACAAACAGGAAAGATTAAGACCGACTGAGCTAGCCGGGCACTTAAAAAAAGGGTCCATTAGATCTTATACTATTACATAGAATGCTGGAGGGTCAAATTTTGGCTTGACTTTCATCGAAAACCCATAACCTGGAGGACTAAGAGCGCTCTACATGTGGTGTTAACAGACGGCTCTGCAAACACATGTGGATTTTTACACTGTAACATGATAGGAGAGGCATTTCCAATAGAACATCGCCCAACGTGGGGCTCGAACCCACGACCCTGAGATTAAGAGTCTCATGCTCTACCGACTGAGCTAGCCGGGCATATTTTAAGGAAATTACATCCAATCTCGTCGGCGCATAAAAAAAGGCTCATAATACAACAATAAAAAGACAGAAAAAAAGATGACTTATTCACATTACCCAGAAGAAGACTGTCCCAATTCCTACTGAAACTCGAATACATCTTCCACAGGTTGTATAGGGTACTTTTTCCTTCACCTTAATTGGGAAAAAAAACACTGGATTTGGATTTCAGCAACAGTATGGTAAGGTGTTAAATTATCATCAAATCGTACTTCTCAAATAAAGTCCAGAGTCTCATTTTTTGTTCTTGATGTATTCATCTAAAGATTAAACCATTTTTAGAACAAAGCCTGTGTATAATGTGTCATTTACCCCTGTGACAGGGTTCTTCCTCTCGTAGATACACTTGGCTTCATATTCTGGACGAGGCGGTTCTTCCTGCTCCAGAAACTCCACAGTGTCCCACTGATATTCCAGCTCAGCCTGGTAGCGCTTCCAAAACTCCAGGAACAATGTTACTACAGGAAAAAAACAAGCAGGGCAGGGATTAGGCCCAACGTCACAGCATTGTTTGAATCTCCCACTGAAGATAACATAAAGGGAGGAGGACGATGATCCAAAGACCAAACTTACCCCAGATTGACATGAATACTGCAAACACCAGGGTCCCAAAGTTATCAAATATACAAAGTTTCTGCAAATATGAAGGAAAAGGAGAAACATGGAGATCAGAATTGCCAAAATTTCAAGCAAATTTGTTCCAAACGAGATTGTTGCCATTAGGTGCAAAAGCTGGAAACTTTATGAGGTTTTGAAATGAGTCTCAGATGAGCCTCAATTATCTTAGTGTGACATTTATATATACGCACATGACTTAAATGACATGATCCATTTTTTGCAAACATATGACTCAGTTCAAACAAAACATGAGCAAAGTTATCATAGGGCATAACAGCAAGGCATACATTTACAAGAGAAACATCCCACTGACTTTTGAAGCCTCGCAGGTGCTGTTCAGCCTCCAGTACTTGCACTCCCCATCACACTGTGGACACATCACAATTTTCCCTCCGATCTCGGGGTCGCACACCTCTTTGCTGCAGCATCGGAGGCACAGAACGGAGTTACTACACTGTGGAGAGGTGAGCGTGGACTTGCGGTTCGTGTCTGTCGAGGTGTGTACCTCCAGGTGCTGGTTTCTTGCGTCTTGTATCCAAAAATGAAACAGCCCAGTCCCACAGTGGCGGCCAAGGCCAGCATTATTGTGTAGAAGCCCAGCCAGGCAAAGTAAATGCCAATCTTCTCGCCGTAATACTTCCTGAAGGGAAAACACTTCTGAGTGACATTTCCACTGCTGAGGGTTCTTCGAGAGAACAAAGAATTGCGGTGCTTCTGATTAATTGTTCTAACAAGGACTTCTAACTGTGTGTTCACCTGATGAGGTCAAGCGGCTGAACCTTGTAGAAGCTTTTGGGGTGGGCCCATTCTTCGTAGAGCAGATATCTCTCATTGGGGCAGCTGCTTTCTTGGGACTTGACATTGAACCTGCACTGGAAACAGGAAACAGAAAAAAACAAAGAAGGGAAGTCCTCAGTACATCCTTTGTTCTCATTCAGATGTTTCACAACAAATAAAAACACACTACCTGTGTTTCCATTACTCCTAGAAATGTGCTAAACCTATTTATTGCAACAATAATCTTTAAAAGAAAACTCAAATACGGGAGTTATGGCTTAATAAACCCTTCAATAGATGCACCTAAAAAGCTGCAGTTTCCCCAATACTGATATTAATTTGCGCAAAACTGTAATAGAAACACAGCTAACTTACATCATGGAGAGGATAGGCAGCTTTGTACACGCCTCCATCCAGCAGCTTGTTGATGCCGAACTTCTTGATGCTCCCTCGTACTTCATAGGGGGCACGGCTCAGGATGTAATAGGCCTGCGGGACGAAAACATTTTCTCAGCATCGAGGAAATCCATATAGGAAAAGAACGAAGAAAGAAGGCGCTGGAGAACGCACCATCCTGCTCCTCATGGACGGCGTGAAGAAGGCGTCTTTGTCCCGGACGTGGAAGAAGTCGAGTCGGTCTTTCTCGAAGGGCGCGGTGAAGTACTCGGCCTCCTTGGTGATGAGCTCCTCGCTGGGGTAGAAGTGTCGGGTGATGCAGGAGAGGAAGCGCCAGGGCGAGGGCCGGGACGACAGGTCGTTGGGCTGGATGGGCAGCTTGATGTGCAGCACCTCGGCGTAGGTGCACAGCACGTCCCACGGCATGTGCACCTTGACAAACAGCAGCTTGTCGTCGATCACCTGCCAGGAGGGGACAAGGGAGGGATGGTCACAGAGAGCGAGGCGAGGCTCTGGTGGGGGTGTGCTCTACAAGTATGTGGGCCGCTCACAGAGTGCGTGGCCTCCAGCTCCATCCCCATCTTCATCAGGCTGGCTTCGAAGTACTCCCGCCGTCTCTGGGGAGAGGAGCAGAGTGTGGATTCAACTCACAGTTCATGGCTACGGTGGGTTCACTGACTGCTGACATAATCTGTTATAGAGTTAGATTAGAGTTAGAGTTAACCTTATTGATCCCTTCGGGATGACTCCCTCAGGAAAATTTACATTCCAGCAGCATGGTAAAAAAAGGAGATACATAAAAAGAGAACAGAAAAGAATAAAACAAGAGTATAAATAGACGGTAGACGCTGTAGAGCAGGGGTTCTCAACTGGTCTCACTCTGGGACCCATATTTTCCCATGGTCATTAAGTGGCAACCCACTTTTATAGAATTCAAACCAAACAAGTGTATTTTTTTCGGTTTTGATGGTTTCATGCTCTCATTTGCCAGCACTTCACCACATACAACACACTGAGGTCTCTGGCCCTTATGATCCTCAATATATGAAAATCCACACTTTAAATACCCAGTGACTTGAGAGCAGATTGACAGTTTCCGGTTTCCAATCACAACTCCAAACCCAGCCCAAAGTCTTAAAGTTGCCCGACAAGCTTCATACCCACATCAGATGCCCACAGTAAATAAATCACCATTTGTCCTGATCCGTGAAGTTCAGCAACTGTCCAAGCGACAGCAATTTCCCAGGGCATCTCTTTTGTTTCAGACGGTACCAGGGTATTTAATGCTTTATCTCAAACACTTTGTTGATTTTTGTGCATATTCTGAAACGAATGCCTAACACACACTTATAACACCTGTTTCAATCATTCTACAGGTAAAAGAACGGGTAAGAAGATCAAAATTGGGTAATCGAAGCCTGACCCTATAACAGGTTCAGCACTTGGTGAGTGCGTGGGCTCAGTTGCCAGTCAGCACAGGTTGTTTGAAGGCATTATTTCCACTTGTCACCGGCATCCTGGTTCTGTTTTTGGAACCAGGGCCACAACCCGAAACTATAAACAATCAGAAGTCAAAGCACTGCCAAGGGGTGTGTTTACAGAGGCTTAAACAACTTCAACAGAAAAGTGTAAGACCCATTCTAAAGATAGAATATCACATAAAGATGGAAACAATAACAAAAAACTACTGTTATGCCACTTACAGACAGTTTTACCGAGGCTTCACAAGCTGTGCAGCACATGGTGGTTCTGTCTAATCCTCAGTCATGGTATTTTGAGACAATCCAGCTCCATGACATGAGATTATTTACTCTGTACATAGTGGCAGAGAATGGCAGCGCTGCACACAGGTCAGAACACGTTCCCTGTTGCTGGCATACCATCATACATGCTGGCTGCAAACTGTGAACTACAAACATTGCTTAATACCGGATCATCCCATTCTTGGACAGGATACATTAGCTGTGAAATGGACAAAGCTCTGACAGACTCTGATTTCATGGCAAAATAAAACATAATCAAATATTTAAAAGGTCTGTTCGGTATCCAAGCTGAATATTGTATCTAATGTGATCGGAGGCGTGCCACGGCCTCTTCCAGCAGAGAAGGAGAAAAAAAAAAGCTTTTGCAACTTCTGTCTGATCCACGTTCGCCTCTGGGGAAAACAAAATGAAGGGAGGTGCCCCTGGCCGAGGCTGTTGCAAACCGTATCCCGAGGAAGAATTTAGTTTGGGATTTAGGGACGGCGATAAAAGAGGGAAATGCCCCAGTCCTGGGGGATCTGTGAGGGAAGATCGTGAGCTCTGTCTGGCTTATAAACATGGGAGCAGCAGCAGGAAGACATCGACATTCATTACGCAACACGCACGATTGTTTTTTCAATTAGATTGAACTCAAACAGCTTAATTTGTCCCATAGTAATAAGAAGATGAAAGATTCTAATTTGCACAGGGTTTATAAAGTGGATGCGTTCCCCCACTTTTACAACCATTTTCAGCAAATAAATGCACGATTTCAGCCTCCGCAGATGAGGCTATTACAAAACCGCCCGGGGGTTGTGATTGCCACAGCACAGGCCTATTAATCTGTCTCTCCAAGCCTCATGTTGCACATCCCACAACATAAACCCTATTGTGAAAGACATAACAAACAAGACACCTCGTACCGTCTGCTCTCGGCTCCACGCTCTTCTATCTGATAACCCACTTAACTAACATACTAACTCACTCACAACAACAGGTCTGTTCAGAGGGACTCTGTTTACTCTGTCCACCATTACAGACGTATGACCGGATTGGCAGACTGTCTCTGCGGTATAACTGGAAGAGTAACGCTCTTAATTTCCATATCATGCCTCCGGGGGGGTTGTGGCCGCAGTTCAAAGTAAGTATGGACGTGAGAACAAAAGGGAACTGTAAAAACAATATGCGCTCGGCTGTTCCCTTTTCCCGGAGGATTAAAGACTGAAACAAACACTGCCATTAGTCATTCATTCAGAGTCCGATGCTGTCGGGTACAAAAACTCCCTTAACAAACAGCAACGCTTGAGGATAATTGATTTGCCTGGCATGCCTTCATTCATGACTTTAACAGAATTTATACAGTATGATACTATAATAGAGAATCAGCCTGTACAATTTTAGGAATTTATAGGGACGTGGGCTCACTTTGCGTCGCTGGAACGTGTGCCTCTTCTCGAACTCCTTCTTGTCCTCGTCCTCGTAGACCAGCACAAAGTCGATCCTCCGCACGCCATCGTTGAAGAACAATGAGTCCGGTTTGTCGTTAAACTCTGTCTGGGGGCAGAAAACCGGCTCGTCAGACAACTCCGAGGCCTGGAACTCGTAGACCTCTTCCTCCATCACGTCGTACATGGTGCGTGTGTGGAGCAGAGACAGAGAGAGAGAGGCTGCGGGCGGGACGGTCGGAGCAGGGATCAACACTGACCCTCAGCAGCCTGTTTAACCAGGGACGTGGACCATGCAGGAGAAGTGGGACGAGTCAACAGACGTGACAACACCCGCCCTCCATCTCTCTCTCTCCCTCTTCCTCTCTCTCTCTCTCTCCATCTCTGGCCACACAATCAGTCTCTTGACACCAGGATGTGTATGTGTGAATGATCCACTGACTGACTGCAATATATTACTTGTTCAAAATGGTGCTTTGGGAGTGAGCTCCAGATAAGCCTTAACAGATCAGATATAAGCAAATGATGTTTGATATAAATGTACAATGAGAGTCTGATCCTTGCACGGACTCACCAGGTGAGCTTTGGGAACTGAAGCTCCTTCTTCTATGCTGTGGTAGGTTGGTAAGAACTCCTGGGGGTAAACTGTGGAGATGGCAAAACCAATACAGTGATTCAACAACTGAACTTCTAGACATACAAACAGTTATTAGCCAAGCTGAACTCTTCCAATCATGCATACTGGGGTCGAGCAACACTGCTGATCATTTTTCAAATGAAAAAGGCTTCTTACTTATTTATGACCGCCGCTCATTTATGAACTGAAATTTATGTCAAGCCACGTGTTGTTTTACGTCTGATTTTCTTCCCTCACACATGGGTGATTAAGAAACTGAGGTCATTCACTTCACTGGGTGTGTTTGTCAGGAACTGTTTACACACACCCGAGGCTACGAATCAAATCACAGCTGTGCCGTGTGAATACTGAAGTGTGCTGCGAAAAATATCCGACAAATTGTAGATACTGCACGGCAAGCACTACGATACTAACAGTGCTGCTGTTCAAGGTGTTATTTATGCAGGTTAGACGGTAGCGACGCAGTCCTTTGAAACTCACTATCTGAACTACAAAATGTTGAGACAAGATTATCATTACAGCCCCTGAGCAGTGTGCAGACCTGATGAGGTGGAGCCTTCATTTAGCTCAGCTGTGGCAGAGCAAAAACAGTAGCACCCAGGTTCAGTTTCAGTTAGTCCTGCTTCATTTGTCCCGTCAACGTCGTTGCAATATTGCCAGAGACACATAACAATAGTGGAGTGTGAGCAACATTTATGTGCTGCTCGGGGCTGAGTTGTCCAAACAAGAGAGGCTGAACAGCTGTTTTTTGTTGTCTTTGCCCATTATTATATCTTGTTGACAACTGGACTGGCTATTGTTGAGAGCACAACTGTGGATCTATCACTACATCTAGCCCACAAACAAAGTTTTAGATCGCTTATGATATTTTGACTCTTTTATAAAAGCATTTTTCTTTCTTTTTTATTCAGTTTTTCTTGATCCACAGATCGAGTGAGTTTAATAGCCAGAATTGAACTGAACTGGAGAACAATACATAGAAAGTGGGGCTGCATCTGATGCCATACCCCTGGAGGTTAGGAGAGAGCTGGGTCCGTAGACTACATATAAAAGAAGGACATTCCAATGCGTAAAGTGATGGCTTGGGCTCATTCTTTTTTTTTTCCACAATTCATAATGGTTTTAACAGCTAAAGTTTCTCATACCATGTCATCATATGGTAGGCAAGTTGCAAATAATTCTATGATTAATTAGATATTAGAGCTTAAAAATATAAAATAATTATGGGCATGTCCCTTTGGTTGATATTGACTCTTTGCAAACCAATGGGTGATGTCACAGAGAGTCGGGGCTTGCTCCTCTCCAGCCCCGCCCCCTCATCCAAAAATGGTTTCAATATGGTGGCGCCCTGTCAGCCAAACCCCTGGCTTCAAAAACAGCCCTGCACAAACCAGTGGGTGATGTCACGGAGCGCTGGGGCTTGGCTGAGTCACGAGGCGAAGCTCTACATGAACTGCTCCAGGTTCGACTCATCACCCACGGTCATGAGCTGTGGGCCATGACCAAAAGAACCTGCCACTACCAACATAATGGTGTTGACTTATTGGTTCAACCTTGCCACCTATGACCGCGGAGGGTCTACTTATCCCTTACATAACAGGCCCTGAATCTGAATTCTCCCTCAGCTGTGGAAAGGGAACCAGCACTTATGCTCATTAACAAGGCCTCCGTTAACAGCATGTTTCTACACTCACCACACTGGTGTTGCTGCATTTTTTTCCCACTCAAAACAACTATCACACGATCACACACTCACCAGTGTCGCGTCAATCCTCATATTTAACAGGGAATCTCCATTCATGAGTCAATCTACAGCCCACTTCAAAGCTCGAACAAGCAGAACTGCCACCGCCTGCGTGCACTGTTACGCGGCTCGACGGATGACACCACATCTTATGTGGAAAAATCACCCGATCTTTCCACAGAAAGCAGAGCACTAACCAAAGCCAGATGTTGTTTTCAAAACACAGGCCCTGGTAACACGCTGGGAAACGTAACTGCTGCTCTTTAAAATGAGAGATCTCTCTGACTAAGCCCGACATGGAGTGTGATCTCCGACAAGGCAGTGAGTGCTTTGTGTTGCTGGTGAACTAGTAACCAGTGAACTGCTAATCCTTAATGGCTGCCTTCAGCTAGTCTGTTATTGTACGGGCTTAATAATAACTTACTGGAATCCAGACTCCTTCAAACACAAATAGCAGTAGCTTTGTCCGCATGTTTACACTAATGCATTGCCTTACGTTCTTTATAAAGGGTTAGGGTTAGGGTCTTTTTAAGTCCGATTGTAATCACAATAAGATTGCAATAACAATATTCTACTTTGGTGTGTGAAATTATGACAATGTGTAACTGTGCAAGTGAGTCAGAGAAACTAGTCCAGTCTGCAGCGAGTCAGCAAGTGTGATTCTTTGCGAAAGCATGCTATGTATGTGTGCCCATAAAAAAAACTGCTTTCCTGCCACAATGCACCCACCCACTCAGAGCTCACTTCCTCCCCAGAGAGCGTCAGCCATAACAACGCACAAAATAATAAAAGCAGACCACGGAAACAGAAAAGGCAGCTCGACAACGGAAAGAGAAAAAGGGCTCTTCAACGGAAACAGCTCCGATAAACTGATCCTTATTTAGATTTAGTGTGGTGTGATGATGTGGGATACACAAAGGACCAATGGTATAGCACTGAACTCTTTGATTTGAATCTCACCCTTAAGGAAATTACTTTTCTGCATCATTACTTTTTGCATCTGGTGGCTCCAACGGAGCATTTTGCATGTGGAGCATCATTTTCACTGAAGTATGACTGGAGCAGTTGGAACTCCTTCACTATCAAAGACGTTAGTGTACATGGACAATGTAGCATCACAGTAAAAAGGTCCTCAGCTTAAATCCTGGTCACACTGGTCAGGGGGCCTTTCTATGTTGAGTCTGCATGTTCTGTCTGTATCTGAAGAGCTTATGTCTGGGATTCCTCCCAAATTCCAACAACATGCAAAGTTTGGAGACTCTAGGCTGCACCTAGGTGTGAGTCTGACAGTGAATGGTGTGTGTGTGTGTGTGTGTGTGTGCATTTGGCTGCATGTGTGCTGGAGACAGGCACCAGTAGACACTGTGACGGCACAAGGTGGGTCAGATAATGGATGGACGGCCAAATGTTTCACCATCATGTCCACTTTGCAAACCATTTTGCTAACCACCTAATACAAACCATTAAAGTATGGCAAAAGCCACTTTTTATGCTGTTACACCAGCATCACAGGGTGTGATACATGAATAATTCATAACAGAAGAAGAGAAGAGAATATAGGCTCCATTATTCAGAGTGCACTTTGGCATGGCCTTTGTGATCCAATGTGAAAAGCTCTGTTTTTTTCCAGCAGACAGGGCCTCTTAAATACTGTATTAATGACATTAACCCCCAAAAGACCATTTGTCTCTCAGTGAGCTGAGAGTCCAAAACAAAAGCACACTCTATGAGACAGCGCTGTATGTCATAATGCCACAAAATATGTCACAAAGGAGCTTATAGATTGAGAAATACTTCCCATGAGGGGCAAAAAGCATATAAACAGGCAGTTTCATGGACACTAAGAAGAAGTCATGTACAGTGGGTGCAATTTCCAGTTCCTCCTCTGTTAAGTAAAATAGCTATTTAAGTTTGTGATGCCAGGAATGTGAAACATGCATGAGACAAAAAAGCGGTGAGAGATGCAATCAGCCATGGCTGGCAAGGTTGTTGCCACACCAGGCGCCTGAGACCTTGCTTTTTTTAAAGTGGGGTTTCCTCAGGATGATGAGACGTAGTGGAGCATGTAACATATGTAAACCACACCCTCACTGATGTTAAAGCAGCTGCTCTGACAATCATGCCATGTGCATAACTGGCATGCCATACAGTCTGTGTATTTGTACTTTACTGCAATGAAACAATGTTTTATTTATACTTTACTGATACAGTTCAACTCTTCGCCAGGTGCAAAGTTGAGGGTTGCACCGAAATGCAACTTACAGTAAGTATTGGGGTGTTTGCGAGAAAACTGAACATTATGTCAAAGTATGTATCAGGACTGCATGTCACTGCTCTGTCATTTCCTTGGCATTTTTACGACCTGGAGAGTTTTAACCCTGTTTGTCATTCTGAAAAGGCAACTTTGATTCACGTATGATAGGTGTCCACAATGTGAAATGTAATAAAGTACCGTATGCATACGTAAAACGACAAAAGGTTTTGAAATAAATATTAATAAGCAGGTCTAGACAGACAGACAGAGGGATACTGTGATGGCACATGTGAACACCTTGAGTACGGTCCAGCACTTGAACGCATCACCATTGAAACTAAGCGCAGCAGTTGCGAACTATTAAAATGTCACATTTTCTTGTACATATCGGTTTTAACCCCCGGGACCGTCTTCTTTACAACAAATCCAGATTTCTCACCGACGTCTGCGTTTATCATGTCAAGTTCCACATCGCCGTCCATCTCCTCTGTCTCTGTATTTGAGTCCATCTCCAGAATGTCGTTTCCGCTCTTGTTCATCCTCCTGGTCCTTTTTAACACTACCACCGATGCATTATTTCCAGCGGATTCTTGTTTTATTTCCCAACAACATTGACTCAAGCGAATAAACTTTGTGTCAAGTTGTGACTTGAGAGTCGAAATGAAACGGGTGGAGCCCAGAGGAGGAGGGCGAGGAGAGGGAGGAGGAGGAGGAGGAGGGAGGGAGTTGAAAGTCGTTCAAGCGTATTTCAAAGATCAAATTACGAGCGTTTCACGGTCCTGGAAAATCAGCTTCAACACCTGAAAAAATAGAGAAAATATATATTAGTTCTCGAGTGGGAGTTTAAGGAAGAAACTTTTCTCTCAACATATTTTATATGTATCACACATATCTAAAGAGATAATAATAGCCACATTCTTACAGTTTGGGATAAAGACAAGAAAAGAAAAAAAAGGACATGTAGGAACGATGAAATTGTTAAGTAATCAGAATCAGAACAACCAAGTTAGATGATAGAAGTGCAGAGGGCAGATTAGTGTAGCTGTGTATGTATGTGTGAAATGTGTGAAAAGGAAAAATAAAGACGTGTCAGAAAGACTTGCTCATAAAAGATATGTATCTTTGTATCTATGTATCTTTAAGACTATTTATACATTTGTGGTTACTCTTTAGGTGCTCACAATGAAGTCAGCTGACCTAGATTATTTTGAACCTTCACAGACAAACAAAGTAGATAAGGTAAGTAGGAGGGCAGATTAAAAATTACATGTATTTCATGATTATTTGTAACCTGCAAGGAGCTTTCTGCACCAGCTCCCTAAAAATGCAAACAGGCCCCTTAAAAGATCCATATCAAACCAGTTGCCATAGGGACATAGATGTCTTGATCGACATGGGTGTCGGCTCTCTGCTGTCTGTCTGCAGTGATAACTTGATTTCTTCCGGTGTCAGTGACAGAGCCGGGATTTACAGCCAACATTTTTCACATGCATGTGTAAAGGGTGGTAGGTGTTGTTCATGATGGACATTAACTTGGCTATACTAAGCACACCCACCTCCATAATGCTTCTTCATACTAGTTATGTCCCTCTCAGAACCATGGTGAGGAAAGACTTGACTTTATTGATCCCTTTGGGATGACTCCCTCAGGGAAACTGACTTTTCCGCAGCATAGTAAAGGTGTCATACAGAGAGAATAGAAAAAAAAAGAGTAATTAAACATTATAAACGCATGATAAAGTACAATCTTAGCAAATATTTAAAACTCTTAGTGAGCAGCGGATGCCACCACAGCATCATAAAAAAGATTTCAGTAGTGTCTTGCACACTTGGAAAGACCTCACTCTCAGCCGGTGGATGTGGCTCTGGCCCTTCTTGTACACGCCATCAGTTTGTCATGTGCTCCATCTTATTGTTCAGGTGGTAGACTGTTTTCATAACAAACAGTGATGATCCAAGAGATTGTTGCGTGACAGACATTATCAAAATAATTAACGTATAGTGTAGAGTGGGGCTAAATGGCAGTGGAGTGGTTAGTGCTATTGCCTTATAGCAAGAAAGTCCACAACTCCCACAGTCCAGGAACATGCACAAAGGTTGTTTGGAGTTGCCCCCTTGAGAAGAGTATGAGAGTGAATGGTGTATGTGTCTGTTGTGGACTGGTGACTTATCAAGGCCTTAATTCCTGCCCTATGTGAGCTGGAGATAGACTCTGACAGACCCTGTGACACCATAGTGGCTATGATAATAATACCCTGAAGTGGCTATGATAATGTTTGGATAGTGTAGAGTTTAAAGCATACACCTCAAAGCACAGTGTGGTTTTGTTGTCCTTACTGTGTCGTTTTGCTGGAAGTGGGAGTGAATAAGTCTCTATGTGTTCATGTACGAGTTGCACTAGCAGTAGATGTATACAAGGAGAAAACAGAAATAGAAATAATTGCTTATTCTATTGCATTGTGTCGTTGAAAAAGAAACAAATTTACGAATTTGAGTCCCGGAACCGTTTAACAGACACAACATTCAGGGGAAGGAATAGGGTGACGGACTTATCCGCTAATAACAAACCTGCTGCTAGCTCGAAGCGGAGAGGTGTATTGTTTCTGCATGTCACCCCTAAGAGTGTGAAAATACCAAAGTGATGACCATCTGGAAGTGTATTAAATAGGAAACCCGTAGCACAGTATTTACACAAATGACACAATGGGTAGGTGCTCACGTTGTTGCTAATAACCATGAATCAGCAGACTGTTTGTTTCGGTAGGCTGCAGCTAACAGGCTAACACGGTGCCCTGCACCCTTAGCCAGGAGTTTCCTTTTGACGAAACAGAGACACTAGTAACATCCTGGCTGTCAAATAGTCAAAACTGATATATGTAGAGAAGCGTAGTGTTAATTTTAAGTTTAGATCATTCTTTGATCTTCGATCGTGGGGCTCAGTTTCTTCTAGGCGAGTTAACGGTGCTAGAACATGGAAGTGAATGTACATCTACCCCATCATCAACCACTTACATTTGTCATTTTATAGTTGATAATAATCTAAGCCAAGTTTAAGTGTCTCGTGTATCACTAAAGCTAAATTTAGATGAGATCTTGGTCTTGTTAACCTGTCAGACTGTGTATCTGCTCAAGTCTTTAGAGTTGCTATTTCATTCCATATTTTATGACTTGCGGTTCGCAACTTTTGTGTGACTTCGTCAAAATGACTTTCATTATGTATAAATTATGTGTTTACATTGAGAAAAATACATTTAACTCAATTTAGTCACAGCTGGATTGTCTTAAAGTGGTTAATATTGCTCCCACTCATTGTAATTTACAAAGCAATTTAGCAAAAGTTTGAATTGTGCAGTGGGCATTGCAATTTAATATATCACTAGTGTCTGACTTGTAATAGGAGTGACTAAAGTAAGTTAGAGCAGTGACTAAAGACAGTGAATACAAGTGGCTGAAATAAGTTTAAGGTCTCAGACAATGAGGAAAGTATTAGAGTAGAAATGCTGCTTTGAGTCAGCCGAGGTGGTTTGGGTGAGGAGACCCAGAGGCAGACCCAGCACAAGCAGGAGAGATTGCTCGGGGACGCCTGGAGACCTTGTTGGAAATAGTCCTGCTGAAATGAGCCAATTCTAACCGTGGGATTGTTTCACTGTCCCCACCCTCACAGATCCTTACTTACAGCAGATGTGCAAAGCAAAGATGTTCTCAGTGTCCCACAAGACGGTCTTTGTGGTGGACCACTGCCCCTACATGGCGGAGTCCAGTCGACAGCAGGTGGAGTGTGACGTGCTGACAAAGAGCCGAGCCCAGGGTGTGATCCCCCTGGCCCCCGTGTCCAAATCCCTGTGGACCTGTGCAGTGGAGTGCTCCATGGAGTACTGCCGGATCCTCTATGATATTTACCCAAAGGACAAACTGGTCAGTTCCTTTGTTTTTGTATGTTTTTTTTATATCCAGACTATGCGAATTTTATCACAGCCTTGCTCCCCTGTGGTTTTGACGGAAGTGGTGCAACTGATCTTTTGATTTGATCATGGGAAATTGAATCGGTAGATTTACAGTGCGGCAGTGATGTCAGACCTGGTTTTCTGCCTTCTCCTTCACAGATAAATTACATTGTGAGCGATTCGGAGTACCGTGTCCTGAGCAGCTGGAGGCAGGAAGACCAGAGCACTCACGAGGTAATCCGATACTCACAAAGCAGCTCCGGACTGCTATGTCTTCATGGTTCCCACGTGTCCTGGAAACACATATGTCTCGGAAAACGATTTCTCCTCTTTGATTGTCTCTCCCCTGTTAGTAACTGCGGATGGTTCAGAACGTCTGTAACTTTGTCATCATTTCGAAGCATTTTGGACATTAGTCATAGATGGTCAAAACTGAACATTGTTCAGTCGTGAGGAAGAAATGTGCAAAATGAAAGTGAAAACAAATTCTAAAGCATTGCAGAGGGGATGCGGGAAAATGATTGGCGCAACAGTGGAAGAGACGTCCCGTAATGACACCTTTACACAAGTCCTCCCCGTGGTCTGGTCTTGCGACATGATTCCGCATTCTCTCTCTCTCTCTCTCTCTCTCTCTCTCTCTCTCTCTCTCTCTCTCTCTCTCTCTCTCTCTCTCTCTCTCTCTCTCTCTCTCTCTCTCTCTCTCTCTCTCTATCTCTATCTCTATCTCTCTCTCTCTTTCCTCCTCCTTCTCTGCGGCAGCTCATGTCGGCCCTGGCGGCTGTGGGGCCCCCCAACCCTCACGAGGACCCCGAGAGCTGCAGCATCCTGCACGGCCTCGTCGCCGCCGTGGAGTCGCTGTGCAAGATCACAGGGCTGCAGCACGAGAGACGTACCTCCCTGATGGACACGGCAGACAGGGTGGCGAACAGGGGGCGCATCATCTGCCTCACCAATGCAAAAAGGTAAACATAATTAAAGAAAAAAAAAAAAGAAAAGAAAAAAAAAAGATAATACAGTCATATAAGATAATAAAGCCATAAAAAAATTACAACTGGCGGTTTGTGGATCTGCTCATTTAACCTCATTCATTTAGACATGCAGAGACATTTCATTTATTGTACCCTGCTAATAAATCGTTTCGTGGTGTCCCACACAGTGACACCCACGTGCGCATGTTGGAGGACTACATCCAGGAGACCATTTTTGAGCAAAACAAGCTGGCAGCCGGCTCAGACAGGTCTGTATCTGATGTTGTATGAAGGAATACGGCACATCCATCCACCCGTCTGTTCCCTTACCCGGTCACTACCTTTGGGGTTTGCTGGTGTGTTTGTCCAGTGCATATAGAGTTAGGTAGGTGGGGAATACATCTTGGACAGGTCTTCAGTCCATCACAGGACACACACACACACACACACACACACACACAGACCAGTTTCCAGGTGACCTCAACATGCATGTTATTGGATTGTGGGAGGAAGGACATGCAAACTCCACCCAGAAAGTGCACTTTGTCGCACTAAGACAATTAAAATAGACTGAAAAACCCTCCTGCAACATAGGTATGGGACATAACAAGTAAATTTGTTTGAGTTCTTCACCAAATTGGAAAATCCCTGTGAATAGATGGCTCGTTTTTCATTTGGCGTATGTGTGTTTCAGGCTGATGGCCATTCAGCAGTGTGAGCTGGTTCTAGTTCACATCTACCCACAGGGCGAGGAGACGCTGGTGTCCGATCGGACCAAGAAGGAGGTGGGTGGCTTGAACTTGGTCACTGTGTCGAGCCGTGTCGAGCACCGGGTCACAGCGTCTCCCTCCGTTTCCGTGTCAGATCTCGCCGCTGCTGACCAGCGAGGTCCACAGCGTCCGTGCCGGCCGCCACCTGGCCACCAAGCTCAACATCCTGGTCCAGCAGCACTTTGACCTGGCCTCTACCACCATAACCAACATCCCCATGAAGGTACCCGCCACCCGCCTGCCCGTCCGCCCGGCTCCACACACCAACCGCCAGATTTTTCATTTTAAGAATGCTTAGACTTTCCCTTTTTTTCCCCCCCATTCGCTCTTTTCCCCCGATTGCTTCTTTTGATTTTCCTCTCACAGCCTCCACTCTTTCTTTGCCTGCTTAATCTGTACGGACGAGCCCTTCCTCACCCGTGATCCCTCATGAAACGCCACAGTCTCATCTCTCTCTCCCTCTCTCTCTCTCCCGTTTACCTCCTTTTTTTCCCTCTTCCGTTGCTGCTGCTGTTGTTGATCTCATCTGCACGTTGATATGACTGTGAATATGCTGCTGGTTTCATGCTGTATTTTCTGTTTTGCTAGCCCACATTAAATGTTTGCGAACAGGTTAGTACTCTTTGCCACACACACACGAAACGTGAGGAAGGCTCAGGGTCCACACCAGCTAGTGTGCAGTCTGTGTCGCAGCAGGCTCACAGTGTCACTCACCAGTGGGCGTGACACTTGGGTCTGCCGGCTCGCCTGGTGAGGCCCCGGTGAAGGACAGGCAACTCTGGTCTCAGTGCGCACGCCCCGGGGAACGGGCAGCCGACTGCAGAACAAAGAATTGGAGCTAGTCTGATGATTCGAGTTTGGCAACAACAAAAAAAAAAACATCAAATTTTGAGATCAACTTCAAGTGAAACGTGGAATTTTTGAGGATTGCATTCCTGTGCTTTGACGGCCAAACAACTATGACCAGTCTTGCCTCTTCTGAGTTGTTGAGTTGTTGAATACTGTTGCGTCTTTTAGGTGTTAACACCTCAAAAGTTGTCCAAACTTTACTACCCCGGTCTGTTTCTCCCCATCAGTTCCCTGTTGTTCCCCCTTTAGTGTCTTGATGTGGTCCTTTATTGCTGTCTGGATAACCCTTTTTTTATTTATACTAGACCTTTAAAGGAGAAAATAAGTGTGATTCCCAACATTGTAGAGCAGGCTATGGATATATACATAAATATATATATGTATTTAGATAGATAGATAGACAGACAGACAGACAGACAGACAGACAGACAGACAGATAGACAGATAGATAGATATCGTGAAATACGTCCTGGCAAAGTTACATTGCTCCTGTTAAGACTAAGGTATCAAACATGAAGAGCATCACTCTGCTACTAATGATCCTACCTGAAAATGTCCTAAAACTGATGTTTTTGCCTCATGTATGGCGTTAAAATCAAATCCTGTGATTCGACAAAGTTTCGTTTTAGGCCAGCGTTCGCCAGGCTTTATCATTCGGCTCAGGTTTAACTGTCTGAAGCTGCTGTGGTGAGACCGGAATCCCATAATTAACGTGGAACATGTGGAAATACATGTATTGAGCACCTAGTCTCTGATGTGGAAAAAAAAAACCTTCTTTTTATTTCTTGCCCATTATCATTTACTCTCTGGAACATGAAATCAGCAGTGTCAGTGTGTGTTAGTGCTCGTCTGTGTGTGTGTGTGTGTAGGTCAGTGTGTGTTTTGGGTGTTGGTGTGCCTGTTTTGACAGCTGACTCCACACTGAGCTGTGATTGTTCTTGTCTCTGTGGCTGGACAGGAAGAGCAGCACGCCAACACATCGGCCAATTACGACGTGGAGCTCCTGCATCACAGGGACGCGCACATGGAGTTCTTTAAAAGCGGTGGGTCTCCATCGAGCAATCGATCGGAATCGGCCTCTTTTTCTTTTTACCTTTGGTAGCATGGAACGTGATATTGCGAGCGGAGCTCGAGCAGAGGATTTATGTTGCTCGTGACAAGTGGAGATGTTGTTCTGTGTCGTGCAGGCGACTTGCACATGGCCGGCACCAGCACCCGAGAGAACGGACTCAAAGAGACCATCACGCTGAAGTGGTGCACCCCGCGGACAAACAGCATAGGTGAACAGTCTGCTTTCTTTGGTTTTTAAATGAAATCTTTAAAGCTTTTGCGATTGAAAAGAAACTTTGCTGGAAGGTGTTTCCCCATTACCTCTTGACGAATAAAAAAGTTAAGTATGAGAATAACTGAGAATATACAGTAAGCCTTTGAAGTGGAGTTAGATGACACATTATTTAGTATTCCATGTTGAAATGTCATTTTCCTTCATAGGATCCTCTCTGAGCTCTGTCCACTCTAAAGTTGAATGTTATGCTGCTATGTAAAAAGGCCAACACTGATTTATTGATTTATTCACTTATATTCACAATTCTATTTATTTACTGTATTCTTGTCTTCATTCTACTCACTGTAAGAGGGCAGGGGAATTGTGAAAAGTGTTCTGACATGTTTTGTGTTTTGATCTTTGCCTTTTTTTTAAATGTTCAATGTGCATGAGTAGTCATGCTACTCATTCTCGTAGGTATTGAACTTTGATGTGAGGTGCTTCGTTCAGTTGTACTGAGTCCGTCCTGTCTGTCTTCCCCACCTCAGAGCTGCACTACTGCACAGGAGCCTACCGCATCTCCCCCACAGACGTGAACAGCCGGCCCTCGTCGTGTCTGACCAACTTCCTCCTGAACGGTGGGTCATGTCAATCCTCTGTCTCTGTCTCTGTCTCTGTCTCTGTCTCTGTCCGTGAATCGATCCAGAGAGCCAGTCATTTTCTTTAACCCCCTCTCCGTTTTCACCCCCAGGTCGGTCCGTGCTGCTGGAGCAGCCCAGGAAGTCCGGCTCCAAGGTCATCAGCCACATGCTGAGCAGCCACGGGGGCGAGATCTTCCTGCACGTGCTCAACAGCAACCGCTCCACCCTGGAGGACCCGCCCTCCATCAGCGAGGGCTGCGGGGGCCGCGTGACCGACTACCGCATCACCGTGAGAGCGGCTCACACACAGCGTCCCAGTCGGCAGGTGTCAGTAGGGTTTAAAACGTAACGCCTCCTTTCACCCGTCTCAGGACTTCGGGGAGTTCATGAGGGAGAACCGGCTCACGCCCATGTCGGAGAGCTTCCACGATCCGTCGGGGAAGCTGCCGGCGGAGAGGGCCAAAGCTCAGCTGGAGCGCCACACGCGATACTGGCCCATGATCATCTCCCAGACCACCATCTTCAACATGCAGGCGGTGAGCGGCGCCCAGACAGGCTCCCCGGGCTCTCCTCGTCCATTCCTGTCATCTAGCCTCCACCATGCACTCCAGAATACAGTGGAACCTTGATATATGAAATCCATCCGATCTGGAAGGGCTTACGTATCTTATAGTTATTGTATTATGAAAATAGGAAAATAGGAAATAGTAAGGAATGGGAAAACTCAGAAAGTGATGTTTTACTGGGCACTGTGTGTGTGTCTTCCTGCTCTCCTCCACTAGGTGGTACCTTTAGCAAACCTGATAGTGAAAGAAACTCTGTCTGAGGAGGACGTCCTGACCTGCCAGAAGACCGTCTACAACCTGGTAGACATGGAGAGAAAGAACGACCCCCTCCCCGTGTCCACAGTGGGATCCAGAGGCAAAGGTCCCAAGAGGTATTTCCTCAAAAATCTTTTTCTTTTAATCAAATGAGCAACTGGAGGTCAGAATGGCTGAGGTTTCCTCCGTCTGCTCCCAGAGACGAGCAGTATCGCACCATGTGGAACGAGCTGGAGACGCTGGTGAAAACGCACTCCGCGGACACTGACCGGCACCAGCGCGTCCTGGACTGCATCATCGCCTGCCGCAGCAAACCTCCCGAGGAGGAGGAGAGGAAGAAGAGGGGCCGGAAGCGGGAGGACAGGGAGGACAGAGCGGACAAAAACGGCAGCAAGGACTCGGAAGACAAAAGCTGGCAGGACTCTGAGAGGTCGGGCCCGCTCGGATCGGCTCGGTCGCCCAAAGAGAATGACAAGTAGAGACTCCTGTGGTGCTAAACCTCCTGTCATTTTGTTCTTAATGTGTAGACTGAAGGGTCTGCTGGATAAAGAAGAGGAGTCGGAGGTGATCAAGGATTCCCCGGACTCTCCGGAACCGCTCAACAAGAAGCCACGCGTGTGCACAGAGGAGGTTCAGCCTCCAGAGAGAGCAAAAGGTACAAAGTCTCATCCTGCTTTTCAGGGATTTAAAGTGACAAAAACAAGTACAAGATTATTGTTTCTTTCTTTTTTCTATAGCGCTTTTTTGGGGTCTTAGCGCAGGGATAGAGAAAACAATATAATAATAACAAGAACAGGTCAGCTGCAGTTTTGATATATGGAAATATGAAAAGGGGAAAGTAGAAATGGGTGTTACGGTCGGGATACTGCTCAGGCCGTGGCTCTGTTTCGCCCCTGCAGGCCCCGTCTCCCTCCTCACCATGTGGACCAACCGCATCACAGCCGCCAATTCCCGCAAGCACCAGGAGTTTGTCGGCAGGGCGAGCTCGGTAAACAACAAGTTCGAGCTGTACCAGCAGCTCAAGGACGAAAATGGGTGAGCCGCTGCGAAATGTAGCTCCGGGACCGCCTGGATCTTTTAACTGTATCGATTGTGGCGATTCATCTTTTCTGCTTCCCTCCCATCTTCGCAGAATGGATGTTCACGAAAACGGCAAAGCCACCAGATGATGTTTCCACCAACGCACCGCTTCACCCCTGCCAAGGATACGATTGTGGACCACAGTGTTTCTCTGAATTGGCCGTTACCTTATACTACCAAATACGGATGTGAAAACAGACGGGGAACTCTTAACGAGGGATTTCTAAATTTTTTTTAACCTTTTATTTTGTAGATATGCTGTTCACTTATTCACAATAAAAGCTGTTAATAGAGACTCCTGCTGTCGGCTTTGGCATGTTAAATGTGAACGTGTTTTAATATGTGACAGATTGAAGTGGAAAGAGACCAGAATGACCCAAACGTGAATCTTTTGGATCATGTTTGCAGCTGTAAGACTGTGAGGTTTTATTGTTGTGCTTAAATCTTGAATACTGAGGGTCTGATCCTCAATATCTGCGCTGGTGGACGCTTGAAAAGTCTTGGAGTGGAGGTCGAGGCCGCAGTGCCTCGTCCTTCCCCGCCTTCGTTCTGTCCTCCTGAGGAAGGTCGATCCACAGTGTGATTGGAGGCGGTGACAGTACTTCTGTCTGGAGCAGCCTGGGTCGCCTCGGTCCTATGGCCCTCTGGTCCCCTGTTTTGTTTGAGGGCACTCCGCCCGCAGGCCAAATGGCGTCCGTTCTTGACCGTCTGTGACCTCTACAGAAACGCAGGAGGACGGCGATGAGGAGCACGACGAGGATGAGAAAGCAGACGAGGAGGAGGGCTGTCAGCACGCCGGCCATCCACTGGTGGTGTGAAGAGGCAGTGGTGGGCGGAGGTGCAGAGACACAAGGGCTAGAGATGGAGATGTTAGTGTCTGAACTTGGTAGAGTGGTGCTAGAGTGGACAGCAGGGGTGGATCCATCAGACGGGGTGGGAGGAGGAGGAGAGGGGAGACAGCTCTGTCCGTAGCTCACTGGTCCAACGTGAATGATGGGAAACTCCGGAAGCATCCATTGGCTAAACGCGGGGTTGATGGTTCCATCTTCAGACCTCATGGACAACCACATGTTCCGGATCTGGTCCACGTGGCACTGTCGAACCCTAGCAGGACCCGAGCCGCACAAGCTGGAGTCGTACCAGGACACCACAGTGGACCCAGGTCTCATGAAGACCACAGCCAGGCTGTGTCTGCTGGAGCCTCCGAAGAAGCCCGACAGTCTCTCCAGCAGGAGCTCCACCATGTGTCTGCGACGTAGGACGGAGTAAAGGCTGCGTTGAACTGTCAGCGTGAAAACGTGGCATGGGTCGACCGGGCTGCGACGGAGATCCACGGTCAGGGGCAACCAGGAAGTCAGACCCTGCCCGTCCCGAGCGACCAGGAGGAGGTGCTGAGGAGCAAACCGCAGGTCCAGCTCCAGAGGAACGCCATGAAGGTCCAGACCATCCAGTGCCAGCCAGGTACCAACGCTTGCAGGAGGTCCATCGATGAGCCTGATCTCCAGGGAGAGAGCGTCTGCCTCCCCGTCTTCTGGGTCCATGAATGTTCTAGGTGGGATCGAGTAGCTGAAGGGGAAGCCAACGGTGGCCATCAACACCGGAATATGCTGCAACACTATGGGAGGGAGATTTACGGATCCTGAAACACAATATAAACCAATGTTTAAGATGTTGCACAGAAATACTAGTTGATCTGATCCCACATATACAGACAAATCTATAAAATGTATATATTTTTTTATATTTGTAGATATGGACATTTTATTTTTGAAAACAAATGCTGTGTTGGATGTTTAAAGGGCATGGTGGCATTTTTAACCACTAGTTGTGCTGTGGAGCAAAGTTTTGATGCAGAAGTTCCTGTTTACAGTCTCGTATTGTAGTGCAGCAACTATTCTGGAACTTTTGTTCAACAAAATTAACTTATTTTGTCAGAAATTAAAAGTTTGGGGAAAAACACAGAGAGATCTTAGGTTTGCTGCAATTAGTTTGTTTAACATTATGTATTCATGTATGCATCTATAAGTGTATAACTATTTTGGATTTTGATGTAGAATACATCTCATGCCCTAATCGGTGCATTAGCTGCTGACTGTTGCATATTTCTGTGTCGCCCGGGCAGACATCATAGTCCCCCCTCAGAGGTGAAGGACCCTTGACGGTGCTTACCAGACGCAGAGGCTGAAGAAGACGTGGGCTTGATGGTGCTCTGGCTGCTGTACAAGTGCTGGCCTCCAGCCTGCGCTGATGTTAATAATGTGGTCGACGTCCCATGAAATGGACTCAAAGATGTGCTCAGAATCCACCGCGTGGGATGTCCTCCTGTGATGGGCCCAGTGCCGTCTGTTGGGCAGACTGACAAGGAATTCTCTATCCAGACACGCTCTCCGCTGAGGGCAGATGTCCTCGGTGTTAATGATGTGATTACTGAGAAGCCACTGTCCTCCAGAGGAGAAAGACTGCCTGAATTGTGTTTCTGTGGAGCTGCTGTTCCGTGGTTTATTTCTGTGGCCTCATTGCCAAGAGGGTGCAGCGTCGGGTTTGAGGTCTGGGTTAAAGAGAGTAGGTCACTGGAATTAAACATTGCAAACTGTGATTGAAAGGCTGTCAAAGACTCGTCTCTCTGCGAAACACTCATCAAATTGTCTAGGACTGCGCTTCTGAGGTAGCTGCTGTTGATGTTGGGGGTAAAACCACTGGCGTATACGCTCTCCTTTGCATAAGATAGGCTACATAACGGATATGAGGGATCCAGACTGTGGATCTGATGATTACAGGATGTAGTGTATGGCTCTTGACCTGCAGAGGGAGCAGTTGGATCAAAATTATCCTGAGACACAGCAGGAGCTGGGTAGCTTCCATGCATGCTTGCTGTTACTCCAGCGACGGAGAGTATGCGAGAAATGTCATCCGCTTGCTGAGACTTCCCCAGTGTTTGTTGTATTGATGGCGCTAATGCATGCATGCTCGCGTGAGTTGGCTCCACAGATGGTCGCCCGTCGCTCGGCTTTTCCATGGACATAAATAAGGAAACTGAAATGATATGATGGGTTTTACTGAGAGGAAAGCTCATTTGAATAGGCCAGAATGGGTATGATGATGGTGGGGACATCGACAAATGATCTGAGCCTAATGTCTGCATTAGCACGCTTTGATCCAAACATAACCCTGTATATGTTTCTGACTTTGTCTCCATCAAATCAGAGCTTTGAAAGTTCTTTTGCAAAGAACAAGGGACTTTGATATCAGTCGGCAAAGATCTGGAGAAAGTCTGCATTGGATGCATTGTAAACGTTTCCTCATGAGACTCTTCTGGAAATACTGTTTCAGATGTCCCAAGCTGTCCACTAAAAAAGTCACGGCTGGAAGGTAAAGCTGGAGTAAACGCTGTCAACGAGGGCTCCAACGGGGACGTTGAGAGCGATGGCTCCAGTCCAACTTCTCCAGACGGGGTCAGGAGAGCCGATAGTGTGGTCGCTGATGCATCCTGAGTTGTTACATTGAGCTGAGACATTACATCCTGATTCAGAGGAGAGGACAGATGCTGGATTGTATCAGCACGCTGAGATGCTGTGAGCCGCTCGGCCGCTACAGACGAGGTTGGTGACACATCTGAAAACAGCAGCGTTGGCTGCACTTTGTTTGATGGCGGTGGTGACTGTGCTGACTTTAATCTGGAGCTCGGTAGCAGGACATCATTATAATGCTCCTCTGGAGGTAGATGAGAAACAGATGGGAGGTTATAAAGTGTTGGGATTGCGGTGCGGTGGTCTTTTGTGGGTCCTTGGTTTAAGATGAAGTGACCTATGAAAGAGAAAATGCGACAGCTCTGAAGAACTGAAAAACACAAGCTGCATGACTGCAGTACATGATCACAAGCGGCCGTAAATCGGTTGCTGCCCAACCAAGAAAAATATCTAACACTTGTAATCAATCTCTAAAATATTTATTTTTGTCCCAAGAGCAACTCAAGTGTACATGATGGGGTTCAATCATAGTCATAAACATGAAGAAAACCCCAAATAAAAAAATTAGCTGACTACAAACAAACTGTCATAACGTTAGCATGTTGCTAATTTGCTGGTAATCGACACCAGATTTTCCCCACTCTGGGTGTATTTAAGTGACGAGATTTACAGTTCTCCCTGTGATTCTTATCATAACATGCTACTCTAACAGTAATTTGTTTCCCACGTCCGTCATCCTTCACATATTTCCATCTCCACATTAGACCATACGCCTCTCCACTCTTTTCGGCCCCATTCAGCTTTGGGCTCCCTTTCAAACAGGGTCAAGTCATTTCAACATATGACTTGAATGACTAAGCAACCAGAACAATCCCAAGTAGTCATATAGAAGTCAACAACAGCAGACTTACCCAGTGAGCTCAGTGTGGGAGGGCTTTCTGAGTCACTATAAGCACTGATCCAGAGGGGGGTTTTCTTCGGGTGGGGTCGGGGGGTCAGACTAGTGGCTAGCAGTTCTCTGTCGATCGCCTCTCGTGTCAGCCTGGACGTGACACTGTAAGAGCCTGGGGTCATTGGCAGGGAGGCGAAAACACCATGCAAAGTGGATGGTGGTAGCAGGGAAACAGGAACTGATGGTTCTTCGACAAAAGTTCTGACTCGCGATATGAGGATTTGTTCTACAGGTTTCTGAAATACGTTTGAGGCTGAATCCTCTGGGTGCACTGCCTCCAAGCTTGTCCCCAGCTGGTGCATACTTGGCGCCAGCTTGAACAAAGGACGAGGATGTATGTACGAATGCTGAAGATTCATTTTATGATGGGTATGAGTTGGTGGGGTAATCATATTCAGAGTAGATGCAAATGCTGCCCTGTGCAAGCCTCTCTCGACTCTGTTTTTCACCACTCCAGATATACAAAGCACTCTCCATCCCAATATAGGAGCCTCCAGCAGCCTGGCAAGCCCTCCTGCTGTCACACTGCGTTCCAGTACCTTGGCTAAAGCGGATCGCTGTTGCTCTGCTTGGCATCCGACATGCCACACTAGCTGCGCAGCGTCAGCCAAGGCATCTTGTTTTTCATCACCGTTCGCGATCTTTTCCGCGAGCCAACCTTGCCCGCAAACCTTCAGCTGCTCCTGTTGGTGTGTGAAGGATTTTCTTCCTGAAAACAGGTAGACGGAGCTGAGCGGAAGATGCAGGTGGTTGGCTATGGTGTGGACCAAATGGATGCGCTGGCTGGCATCAAAAAACGCAGGGTTCAACTGAAGTATCAGGTCAGCCCAGGTGACAGTGTCACCCTCAGAGCAGGGTGACATATTCCTATAAAATATGGAGACAAAGCAGAATCCTGAAGTTAGCCGTCTGTATTTCCAGCTGTTAGCATCTTAACCAGTCAAAAGTTAATATTACAGAAACAAACATGATGCAATGTTAGCTTTTAGCATTTCACTGTTAGTCTATTTCATGTTTGGGTTAGTATTTAAATTAAGGATGACTATTTTACAACTAAAAGTTAAAGTTCTTGAGCAGCTGCTATCCCACTTCATCTTAACCTGATGCTGACAGTTTTTGAGATCGTTTCACAAAAATACCTCTTTGTCCCACGTGGATACACACTTATAGTAGCCAAGAGACTGAACCAAAGAATAAGGCTCTAAAGTACAACACCTCTAAAGAACAAAGTCTCCTGTGCACTGTGAACCCAAAATTCAAAATGGCTGCCTATTCTCTCTCTCTCACCCTCTGACTTTGTGTTTCCTCACCTTGTTGAGTCCTTGTTGGCCACTGTTGCATTCAGGATGTGCAGATAAAAGTATGCAGCGTGCTGCTCTCTGGCCGCAGTGACTTTAAGGTGGTATGTACCGCAGTCTTCACTCAGGGCCAAGCCGACTAGACTGCCAGTCTGTCTCTGAAACATCATCCAGTGAGGCAAAGCACTGCCTCCACCTGCCAGAGCTACCTGTAGAGGAATGTGGAGCTGATTCTAGTAGCCTGAATTTAAAAATACTTTTCAGTAAACTGTCTTCTCTTTGAGCAATTCTCAGCTCACCTGGTGACGCCTCGTGTGTCCCAGGGTTGTGCAGAGTGGCACCTTGAAAAAGAAAGGGGATCCTGCCTCAGATGTGAAATTGTCATATGTACAAGGCTCAGTTCCTGTGGGATAATGTTGTCTTAAGCCTTGACTGTGCTTCACATCCTTTAGCAGCAGCAGAAACAGCAGTTTGAGGCAGAAGTCTAAGGTTTTCCATGGCGGGGAGGACTTATGTTGGCTGTCCATGTCCTGTTATGTCCTGAGTTGTGGGACTGGAGACGAAGAAGCAACCTCACATCCCCAGCTCTCATTTTGTACTTTCATTTGTATTCCATCTTGGAAGGAAACAAATCATCACACTGCTGTTCTTGTTCCTGAAAGAAAAAAAAGGCCCTCAAATTGTCATTTAACGTTAGTTCTAACAAAATGTGTGCCATGAATACATCGAGCTGGTTATGCCAATTCACACCAGATTTCAAAGACTCAAAAACACCCTTTTGTTTCGCTCCTCTTGGTCACATCTGGACCTGTCATTCCCACCATACTGTGCAGCTACTTACTGGAGAGGCCTCCCAGTGGTCCCACGAAGCCTCTTATTAATCATCTGTCAGGTGTAAACAGATCAAAACTCCAACAGTGATGTTTCATCCTCACATCATCAGCAAACTCTGTGTTTGCAACACAACAGGACCTGATCCACGCTAACAGAGCTCTCTCTCTCTCCCTATGTGACTGCAGGTCCAGTTACAGGTGGTTACCAAGATACCTGAAATACTACACGCATACTATCAATGACTTTTGCAGCTTAAGGTCACAGGTGGCTGATCTCAGTGTGCTACATCTGGATGCGCAAGGAACTTTTGTGTCTGTCCCTCACTCACAACAATTATCACTGTATTTCTCAATAACCCTCAGTCCTGACAATTATCAAAGTAGGTTTATTCATTTTCCAAAATTCCTGGTTTTGATACCAATTTTTTTAAAATTTCATTAACAAATGAATTAAGAAACATAGGCATTTCATAGGCAGACAAACAACTGCTAAAAATAGTAATAATAATAATAAACTAATAATAGTATAATATAATAGTATAAATAAGCTAAGCACGGTGCCACTCGAGCAGGTAAACTACATTCATAATAGGAGCATCCAACAACACAGGAAATGGCAACGAGATGGCAAATGGCTCAACTCCCTAACCCGGGAATGGCCTAATGATGATGATGCATCTTCCGGCCACTGAAGTGCAGATGCAGGGACACATCAATTAAACATCAAGGACAAATCTGCCTGGACCCAATCCCTGTGGGAATACAAGGAGTCGGGGGGTGGGAGGAGAATCAAAGTACTATTAAGTGCGGTCGTAAAGACTAAACAACATGCCATCCCGAGCATTAGCAGGGGAGAAGATCATCACCCTGGGGAAAATGAGATGGAGGTCTACAGAGAATGTCCTTGATGGCTCTTCAAAGGACTAAAGAGGTTAAAAGAGGAATGCTGCTTAATTTGGACTTTGAAGAGACCATGACCTTGCAGGGTCCAGTAACCTTTTCCTTCTGCCTCCTGTGAGGACAACAGAGCAGCACATCCTCCCTCGTGACTGCAAGTCATGACCAGGTACTGAAGGTTGAAGACCTCAGATAAGTTTGCGACCTGTGTGTGTTTCAGTAAAGAAATCTTGTCCATATCCATTGAAAAGGTACCAATGACACTCACAGCTCTGCATTGATGACAGCTCTTTTGCTACCTTATGTAGATTTTAGTGTGGTATTCAGCCTCAAGTCACAGGTGGAGCTGTAATGGGGCTCTGAGTGAGCATCAGGTGTGGCTCAACACTCAGCTCAAGTTGCTTGTGGCCTCACTAATACACACACACACTTTTGTTTTGTTATTGTGTAGCCACAGGGTTTGCACTCTAAGGATAATTTGGTCACCAATCAGGACAAAGACATCCTGTAAAATGTAGATGATTATTGTTCATTGTATATTTGGAAGATAGAAGTTGGAAAAAAAATACATTACAAAATAGATTATTGAGATGATCTAAAGCTTGTTTGTAGTAAAGATGGAGACAGGATTGCTATCCAGGATACTCAATGCAGTAGTCCTGAGGGGTTAATTCATGGCAAAGCAGCTCAGATGCAGAGGGAAACATAAAGAAGAAAGGAGACATCCTCAAGGAGCACCCCTCTATTTTGTATTAGATATGTATTTCCATTTTACTCATCATTTCATTCTCTGACTGAATTCTTGGTTAGAGTAACTAGTCCAATTTTGAATGTCCTGTTTCTAGCTCTCATCTTGGGGCTCATGAATCAAAGAGAAAACTACAAGAAAAAGACCACGAGCACAACATCCGACATCCGCTCCAGTATGGATTTTTATTGAAAAACATCAGAAACATGTACATTACTTTGCGGCATGGAGACATAGATGCACACGACAGGGTACAGGACAGGAAAGATAAGCATGATCTCATCACACAGTTCCATAATGTTTAGTATGTCCTCGTGTGTGGACAGTTCAACGTGTTACTCCGATGATTCGTAGTCTCTGGACAGACAAATCCACTGCTGGTAAACCGTGAAATAAATCCCAGGCAACATGATTAAGCCTACTTTCACTCTAAAAACGATAGCTTTTTTTTTTTTTCCATGATTACACAACAAAAAGTATTAAAGTCGCTACAATTGTGATACAGTTTTAAGTCCTTGTGACAACCGGGGCCGTTTCTACATGATCTGACGACAAGGCTTCACAAGCTTCGCTTTGATTCTCCTGTTTGTAAAAAAAATGTAACATGTCCCTCGAAAACAGTCACAAGCTCCACATTTATTAGGAATTCTGATATTGAAAACATGATCAGGTGGTTGTTACCAATGATTAGTATGAATAGTCATAAAAGAGAGCTCCTTTCAAGTCAATGTTCGCTGACTTGGATGGGAAACTAAAAAACAACAAAAAAACAGTAAAAAGCACAAGTGAAGTTACAGTTGGTTTTAACCCATTATTGAAGAGTTTTCTACTTCCTCTGCTGGCAGTAGGTTCACAATAACACTGTTTGTATTTTCGGGGCCAAGTGTCCTGCTGACACTGATGGACAGTACGGTGGCATAACATGATTCTCTACAGTCAGTGATGGACTGTAGTAAGTATTGAAATCACTTTCATCTTGCAGATGTACAATGGTGGCTACATTCAACCGAGTGTTTCCAGGAGATCCCAATAGTCTGTCTGTCCATTAACTGTTGCAGGGGTCTCCAGTATACTCAGGCCAAAGGCAGGGAATACGCACACACACCACCACTTATTCTCAAACTCACACCTAGGGCAGAATTTAGAGGCTCCGATTGACCTTTGTGCACTTTTTTTTGGACTGTGGGAGAGAACTGGGAGTTAGTGGGAGGACCCTCCCGCACACACAGGGAGAACATGCAAACTTGACAGGGGAAGGCCCTCCCACTGGGATCCACACCAGGGATGCTCTCGCTGTGGGGCGGCGGCGCTGCCCACCATGCAGAGAGGTAAAGCGACGGCCTCTATTCACTATCCTCCTCCGTCTGCTCCTCCTCCTCCTCGGGGCGCTCGGCGGGACTAATAGTCGTCGCTGGCCTCGTCCTCCTCGTCGTACTTCCTCTTCAGCGCGTGCTTCTTGTGCTTGCCCCTGTGCCTGCGCTTGGCCGCGAACTCGGGGTTGGCGTCGCGCAGGTGCAGCTGCTCGTGCTTCTTGAGCAGGCCCGGCACGGAGAAGCCCTTGCCGCACGTGTCGCACGTCCACGGCTTCTTGCACGTGTGCGTCCGCTTGTGCACGTTGAGGTGCGACGCCAGCTTGTAGGTCTTGCCGCACACGTCGCAGCTGAACGGCCGCTCGTTGGTGTGCAGCCGGATGTGCACCTTCAGGTTGCCCACCTGCGTGAAGGTCTTCTCGCAGATGGAGCAGCGGTAGGGCCGCTCCCGGGTGTGGATCCGCAGGTGGACCCGCAGGCAGTACTTGCTGGAGAACTTCTTCTGGCACACCGGGCACGGGATCTTGGCCTTGGGCACGTGGTCCTGCTGGTGGCGCTTGAGGTCGGACAGGTAGACGAAGGTCTTGCCGCACTGCGAGCACAGGTACTGGCGGTCGCCGATGTGGTAGCCCATGTGTCTCTTCAGCAGGCTGGGCACCAGGAAGCGCTTGCCGCAGCGCTCGCACATGTGCGGGCGGTCGCGCGTGTGCCAGCGCTCGTGGTTGGACAGCTTGAACGCCGTGGGGAAGCTCTTGGTGCAGTGCTTGCACGGGAAGGTCATCTGGCTGGTGTGGCACTCCATGTGCCGCTTGAAGTAGGTGGACTGCGTGAAGCCCTTGTTGCAGATGTCGCAGTAGAAGGGCTTCTGGCCGCTGTGGGCCAGCATGTGCTTGGTCAGGCTCTGGTACTTGATGAAGCACTTGCCGCACTGGCCGCAGGCGTACGGCCGCATGGTGCTGTGCGTCTTCAGGTGGTTGTTGAGGAAGGCCTGCGTGCGGAAGCCGCGGTTGCACGCCGAGCAGATGAAGGGCTTCTCGCCGGTGTGGATGCGCTCGTGGTCCAGCAGCTTGGACTGGTACGGGAAGCTCTTGTCGCACACGCTGCAGGCGAAGCGGTCGGCCGGGGGCCGGATCTGCTTCTTCCTGCGGATGCTGGGCGCCGAGTCGTAGCCCGCCATCAGCCGGGCCGGGGGCAGCGGCGGCAGCACGGGCAGGGACAGCGAGTTGGTGGCCATCTGGGACACCCACTGGTGCAGCGTGACCCGCTGCGTGTGCGGCTTGGGGCCGTCCTTCGGGGAGGCGTTCTGCGCCGCGGGGCCCGTCTTGGAGGTCACCTGGACCACCCGGAACGGGATGGTCTTCAGGGGCACCTCCTGCTGGCCGTCCGGCTTGTCTTGGGCCGCGGCCGCCTCCTCCCCGTCTCCGTCCCGCTCGCCGGCGGCCGGCGGCGGCTGGTTCTTGTCCTCCGTCGGGGCCGGGGCGGGGACGGGCTTGGCGGCGCCGTCCGCCCCCGCTTTCTGCCCGTACTGCCGGCTCTTCTCCGGCTCGGCGGGGGCCGCCGGGCTCTCTGGGTCGTCCGACATCGCTCCCAGGTCTTCGGGGTCGCTCACGGAGGCTGAGCTCGTCTGGTTGAGGGGGGGTTTTGACAGTTTCGGCTCCGGCGGAGGCGGCGGGGGCGGCGGCGGCGGCTCGGCCGGTTTGGGGCGGAAGGCCAGCGAGGCGAGGACGCAGTCGCCCACCGAGGACGAGATGGTTGCTGCAGGAACGGAAGAAGACGCTGTCAAGTTCATTTCAGCCCTAACGAACGGTCCGTCTGGTCACAACGCTGAACGAAGCGAGGCTTACCTTTGACACCGAGGAGCCCCTTGGCCTGCTGGTGCAGCAGGAGCTTCTTCAGGTCGCCAGAGTCAGGGATGAAGCCTCCACACGCCTCCAGGATTGTGAGCTCTGTTGAAATCATGTTGCCTAGCTGAGGTACAGAAGCAGAAAATGGAAACACTGATTGAAATAAAACACTTTGTTTAAGGAAACACAACTTCACTGACTCCTTGTCTAACAACTAACAACTTGTACTTGTGCTTTCTGGAACATATCACCTCTACATGTTTAGACTGTCCTCATCACTGCCCATCTACAAAAACACAGTTTTGTCGTTAAGCTGTTAACTCTGAGTCTTTTTTCTTCTTTTTGTGCTGTTTGCTGTTGACCTATTTGTTCAACTGTGCTCGATTTCTACATGCTGGGTATGGAATCAGGGAAATTAGAGGCCCACGTTGATGGCATTGCTCCAGGAAGGCGGTGGAAATACAGTGGCAGAGGTGCATACCTGAGAGAGGTTGGGAACAGGAAGAAGCTGCTCCATCTTGCACACCAGGCCTGCAGTGAGAGCCTGCAGCGCTGTGTCGAACTTGATGCCATAGTGGACGGGGAACACTTCCTGCAGAGGAGAGATATCTGTGGGTTAAACTGCCCTGCGACGCTGAACCTACAGCCCAGGCGCTCTCGCCGCCTGCAGAATTACAGATTACAGAATACAGCGGTTTGTTCTCAGCTGTCATGAGTGTCATCAGGAATGTGTCTGCAATCACACTGTGACTGAAGAATCGCTGTTGTGTGACGTCAACGAGACCCTGACTGAGTTATTCAGAGAGAGGTGGCTACCTGGAAAAAGCGCTTCCTCTCAGCCGGGCTTTTCAGGAGATTCTGCACCAGCACCATGAAGTTTGTCTGAGATTTCTCCACCTCTGCGTCTTTCTGTAACACAGGAAATACGGCCATTCAAGTCCAAGTCACACCCAGGGATGGTGGAGATGAGAGACGAACGTTCCGCTTGTTTCTGTGTTGTGCTGTTCTGCTTACCGCTAAAGATGCAGAGACCTTCAGCTTATTTATAAGAGTCTGAATAGCCTTGAAGTCTGGTGGGCCGTCATTCTGAAGCAAATCCAAAATGATCTACAGCAAGAGAAAAGAGAGATTTCAAGCAGGGGACAAAGCCAAACCTCATACGAGGATTAAACAGAACTGCTGTGCCTAGTTTATTTCCAGCTTGTTTGTACAAGAGGTGACTATTTAGAAACACAAACTACTCCAAGACTGGTTGCAAAGCTATCACAGATACTCTTATTGTTCTGGAGTTGAGCAGTTTTTGACAGGAAACATATGGAGTCCATCAACATCGCGTGGTGTGAACGTTCACTTTGATGTCCGCTAATCTTAAGGAATGAATGCCATTGGGTGCCTGGAGGCTGCACAGTGTGATGGAGGGCTTTTGTACTACACACAGAGTCCTGAACTTCCCAAATATGGATCACATATTGTTTTCATCTCTAAGCAGTTGCGCCGGGCCAGTGCAAAATTAGGTTCAGAATTGGCCTTCATTCAACTGGAAGGAGTAGGAATTTCAATTCAATGGGCAAGGAGAGCAATTGGTTTCCACTCAGACAGAATGTGTTAAATACAATTTATGTGTAACAATCAGAACACAAAAGTCACGGTGACGTCATGCAATTTGTAATCATCTAAGAACCGTAATGGATCGTTTCCAATACTGGAAACTTGGGAAACTGTTTTGACTATGACTGTAAATAGCTATGCATTTTAACATGATCTCTTCACATCAATGTAGATTTTATCCAGGGACTCTGGTTTCCATCAGCAATACAAAGCATGCATGTTTAGATGGATTGGAGACTCTAAATTGCTCCTAGATGTACATGTGTGTGTCCGTCATGATGGACCGGTGACTTGTCCAGGGTGTATTTCCTGTCCTCTCCCTCGGTGCATAGGAGACACCATTAGACACAAAGTGGGTAAGATGATGGATGGACACCTAATCAACTCACCCTGGCTCTCAGCCCCAGGAGGAGCTGTGCGGTCTGCTTGAAGCTCATGAGCTCGGGGACCGTCTGCGTCACCATGGTGACGAAGGCCTCCACCTTGGGGTACAGCTTGACGACCCTCTGCCTTATGACCTGCCACATGAACGAGTAGGTCAGCTGCAGGGGGGACGCCATCAGCCGGAGGGAGGCGAGAGGAAGCGCGCCTCCCACACCTGTGCAGGACGACACAGGAAAGAGTTTTGATGTGAGCGTGTGGGCAAAAGCAGGTTCAGTTTGGCATTTCTGATTCTTCTCTAAACAAACTTATATTGCACTTGGATATAGATGGTGAAGCTAAAGACGTGCATGCACGTGACAGATTGTGTCCCTCTCTGATAGATAGATGGTCGTAGCAGTGATCCACAGGGTGGAGACAGACGCTGCGGCCTGTAGGGGGCGCTGTAACGCACACATCACTGATAGATATATAACCCGCAGGTCATTGCAGAGACCGGATAGACAGAAGTGTGCACGTCTGCGTGTGCATGTGTGGAGAATAAGCGGCAAACTGCATCCAAGTTAGATCCGAACTTTAATGAGAGGGTGTGGGCTATTTGGATCGATTATAGTGGAAGTTTGCCCACGAGGCATCCGATCGGAGCATCCGGAGGGAGGGAGAGAGGAAGGAAGGGAGTGGGAAGGAATGACTGCTCCATTGAAACCCAAGCCACGTTCACTAGTTAGCCAGCAAACACAGACAATAATAGCCATCAGACATCCCTAGATTCGCGTTTGAAAGCCAGGGCGGCATCTGCGGTGGTAGAACTCTTCGTCTTCATCTCGCTTCTGCTCCTTCAGCCTGTTAGCATTAGCTTAGCTTCAGCCTACCTGAGGTACCGGAGCGTCTCTCCATCCTGGCGAGCCTCTAACTCATCGGTCAATCAACCTGCTGAACACAGGCACACAGCGCCGGGCGTTTACCACCTAACGCCAAGTTTTAAAGTATTTAACCGTCTTTCTTCCGACCGTCAAGCCAGGAAGAATAATGGCGGCCGCTGTGCAGCGGCTTTCCAAAACAAAAGTCTGAGTATTTCCGGCGGAAACCGCCCTGTACAATAAAAGCACGGCAGTTTGAATTTGGCGGGAAACTGTGCAATACATTGTGATGCACTCACATTATCTAAGATGTACACTTTAATGGTGGATTTTACAGTTTTACATGTGTACTTTTAAGACTTCTTGTGTTATCTACATAAAAGTATGACTTGCATTGAAAGATTGTGTGAATTAATAGAGGATCACTTCCTCTGAAGGGACTAGATTTCCTTCCTGGTTCTGTTTTGAACAGTCTGATATTTCACACTGTGTCAGGTGATGAAACCTTTCTCTTTCGTTTTTGCATTGTGAGCTGGAAATAATTTCCAACACAAAAATATGAAAAGAAATGAGTTATTAAACAGTCCAATAAAATACTTTCATAGAACTGCTCCTACATTTATATAGATCATATGGATTTTTTTCTCTGTCTGTCTGTGTCTGTCTGTCTGTCTGTCTGTTTGTCTGGCTGCCATCACATGAAACAATTTATATGAAAAGATCCAATAAATGCAAAGCTCTTTGTGAAGTATTACAACAATAAATGCAGTTTTATTATTGCAAAATTAATTTGTCCCATCAGTAACCATAGTTATCACAAATTTAATACAACTCCCATCAGTAAATTTGTGCTTCTTTGTCATTATATCAGGAAAGTCTGAGTGGATGAGTTGACACAGTTCTGCATATATAAGAAAGTCCAAATATTTCAGTCTTGTCCAGTAACTTCATTTGAATTTTGTACAGTTACTACCATATGAATGAGATACATCAGAATCATGTTATATCTATGTTTTCTTTTACACTGCAGAGGAATAGTCTCAGAACACACACATGTCATTGACAACATGATTTGCAGGGGGCGGACAAAATAAAGAAACCACATAAAGCATTTCAAGAAAATGAATGAGAATATCACTGTTATAAAGTGCTACATACTTGGATCATAAGGTAGTCATCTGAATGCCAGTTACCATGGCATGAAAAGACATCTGATCAGCACTTTTATATGTGAATTATCAAAACACCAGAAAGACCATTTACATACATAGAAGTAAAAAAAAAGGAGAAAATAAGACAAAAAAGAGACAAAAGTTTTGGAAGCCAAAACAACAGAGAACACATTACCAATCCATAAAAAAAAGCAATTATTCACGGGGAATGAAAATAATCACAGGTATCTAACTATTAGTGCTAATTCTATAATAATAATTAATCTAACTTCAAAGTCATGTGTTTTCACAGTATTTTGTCAACCCTCTGTACATTCATGGCTTTACTGTGTCTATTCCATATAAAAAGTACATTTTGTAAGTAATTTAATCTTTAAACAAAATAACTTAAACATCTCACATACAAATACAAATATACACTTTCACAAAAAGTAAAGGAAAATACAAGTTTATCACCAGAAAGACTGTGAAACATGTAAACTAATGACCTAAGTCTATGAACGATATGCCTGCCCATATGTCACTGATGCCTTATGGAAGTTTTGGAAGAACACAGACAACTGTTATTGAAATGCTGACAATCCACTGTAGATGATTCTTGGTTGCCTGCGGTCTAGAGAGATTCTTCACGCGTTGATTCATAGGGATCTGCCGACATCAGTCGTGTTTGTAACTGGTATTTCCTCCAGCCTACGGCCACTTCTTTTGTGACGAGAACAAGCCCTCCTTATGCCTCTCGCTGAGCTCATCTCTCTGTCCATCACTCAAACCCTACCTCCCTCACTTTTTACCCCGTCCTGTCTGTGCCGTCTCTCGCTCACTCTCTCCTCTGACACATCCAGCACAAGAGCGCTCACACCCGGGGAGTCATGTTCTCATGACTGAACGTGATTGACTCTGTGAATGAGGCATTAAAAAACCCTAACACACTCATTGGGGCTGAGCAGCAGCTATAGATCACTGGGCAACAGCTTTGAAACACAATGACGGGATTCAAAGCGCCTGTGGCGATGGCTATCTGCCATCTGGTCAGATCTTTGATACACAAAGTAGGACGCTTGTTGAACTGCTCGGCGTGTTGTTTGCAACTTGCAGGTTGTCAATTTGTGGCAGATCACAGATCCGGACGACGCCAACAACAAGCTGCAAGTGGGTCAAATGCAGCTCATTCATTCTGCCTTTTACTTTTGATGCCCTGCAGCTGTTTCACTGACCTCTCCGCATTATACTTCTAATGCATTTCTATAATAGCTTGGAAGAGGAAGGGATTCACTGTGTTCACAACTGGTTATCTTTGCAAAAAAGAAAGAAAAAAAAAACGGCCCATGCTCACGTGGGCACAAGACGCATTTGAAAAGAAATGGCATGAGCAAACATAGCCGGCGTACATTTGCCCAGACCAGATTGTATACGCCTTACGTTTTGTGTAATGGACCGATGTAGCGGCTGTACATTTTGGGATGAGAATGGACTGGTGTTGACCTTTCAGCATTGACATTCGTCTCAGGATGAATTGACATCCTCTAAAGAGTCATGTTGATTTGAGGCTCCAGTTCTGAGTCATAGGAATTAGAAATAAACCACATGCTGTTGAACACCAGCAGAGCCATTCTGGCAGATAACCAGCCGTAGCGCACAGAGATCTTCCTCTGGTCCCAAACAACCTCATTCTGGATGGTTAGGTGCTAGAAATGCCGTGGGAATTTCGGTGATGCATCTACCCTTCACGGCAGGTGACTTTTCTCTTACAGTCTGGAGTCTGAGAGAGCACAAGAAGTGTCAGACTGCGCTCATTCTCCCAGCAGGCTCCTCCTGCCAACATCAGAACAACCTGTAGTCCAGATTTCCCTTTTCTATTAGTCATGCTTCATCCACTCCCGTGTTCAGGAACGGCCTCCCCCACCGGCTCGGTGTCGGCATCAACGTGGGCGAGTGTTTGAAGTGGGATGGAGACAGACACAGTTGGGATCGTGTCAGGTGTAGCCACGTCGCTATTTTGAGCATTGCAGACTGGTAAATGCCTTCTGGTCTTTGCCTAAAGAAAAAGAAGAAGAAAAAACAAGCATGTAAAGCTCACAGCACATTCACAGCCGGAACAATGTTCTTTTATCCTGCTTTCTGTGACGGAACAATGACAGGTCATAAATCTCCAAAGCATCATGACGTTAGGTAATAATGGAACCTCAAAGTACAACTGAATATTTAATGAGCCGTTGTTAACCGTCCAAGGATTGATTTCCAGGAAGTGCTCATGAAAATGAAGGCACATTATCATGTGGGCTTTACCACAGACAGGAAAAAGGAGAAAGACTTGGTGTGGCTGATGGATGAGGTGCAGCCAAAGAGATTTTGTAGGTCTGTTTACTTGTCATAATGTTACTTGACCAATTTAGAGACCCATTATATTTTGAGGATGCGGCCTGTAATACACATATTACACACCCTCTCTGAAGAGATGGTTGAAGTGGTAACACAAACATCCGCCTGAAAATGGTCTCAGAAACTGCAACTCACTGTGCTATTAAGACATTTCACATTCTTGATTTGGAATTTCTTTTGATTTATCATTTACATTCACAGTGGTCTACTATACACAAAATATTGTATAAGCAGACTAAATTTTCTTAATTTGTGTTGGAGCTTGTTGGAATACCCCACTCACGTGCTGCAAACTCTCAGTGCCATTAGATTATAAAAAATTAAAACAAAAAAAAGCTTAAACATTGTCCCTGCCCACTTACCAGCCACACTAGGATGATAATACAAGCTGTGAATGGGATGAGAACCAGAAGCAGAGGAGTTCTCTTGTACCAGTCGGATCCTCGACTCTCCTCTCGACCCCCTGGAAAGAGGAAATCTTATTGGAAATCTGACTGATTACGGTAAAGCATCAGAAATCTGATAGCTGGCCAGTATTTATTTATTGAACTGGCACAGAAGATTCTGATGAGAATCAAGCTTATGTACAGGCAAAGGTTGAGGGATCGCAGTCCTCGCTCACTCTGGCTCCCATTGAAGACCTCAGATGTAAATCACAGATTTGCTCTTAATGTAGCTTTTCATCATATCTTTTCTTTAATTAACTCTATTAGCTGAATGGTCAAGGTTATCTGATTCCTGTCCACTGGCTCTACATCCTTGACCTCAAATCAATAGCTGCCCACTAAGAGGCCACTAAGCTGCTTTCGTGTTTCAGGCATCCATTAAAAATTAAAACATGCAAATGAATGATGTACCTGGTGTTTGCTGTGGATTAAGGCACGGTGGCGGCTTGCATGAGAAGCTGGATGTTCCTTGAGAGGCAGTTTGCAAGACGTCTTTGATGTAGTCAAAGTAGAGACCAGACATTAAGCTGCCTTCGCGATAGTGACACTGGAAGAGCTGCATCGCTGTTTCCTGGGGGATCAGACAACAAGAGGCAATCCTCGGATGACTCCATTTGGCAATTAAATGGACAAAACCATCCAAGTGTGAGCTGCGATGCTTATTGCACAAATCATGTTGCAGATTTGTCCTTTAGCTCACTCTGAAAAGCTGATTATGTAAAGTGCGCAAATTTTCCAAACCCAGTTCCCAGAAAAGACTTAATTCTTACATTAGAGCGATAAACACATACACTATTACATATTATTCTTCCAGGCAGAGACAGGATCACAGGTCACCTACCAGTTCCTCGTGGTCAAAGGTGAAGCGTAAACTCTTCAGCATGGCGATGAAGACAACGATGCTTTCTCTGTTGGAGGAGATGGCGCCAAACATTGTGGCCAGCTTCCGAAGACTTTGCTCCAAAGGATAGATATTCAACACCACCCAGCACGTGCCAGCCTGTAGCAATGAACGCCTGCTGTTCAGTATCAAAGCAAGTGTTCTGGACTGTTTCTCATTATTTCAGCTGTCACACGCTCATACGTACCACTTCTTTGGGAATGTAAGTAACAGGAATCTCATAATCAGAGGGGATATTCTGTTTCTGCAGGGGGGAGGAACAATGACAACATCAGTGATCTGTAATTGTGTCACAGAGGGAATGTGTAAATGAATATTAAATAGATGTTGCAATATGTGTCAGCCTGCAGCAGTACAGTAATCTCACCAATAACGACAGCTTGCTCACATCATCAGTTATCGGTGTCCCAAATTTTCCGGAGCAGAGATTCAAACTTGTGAAAAGACTCAAGAGGAGACAAGGTGCTTTCAAGATCTAAAGGACAAGGAAATAGATTGTATGATCAACATCTAATATACATTTTTTCTCAAACTGAAATCAGTCTTCAGGCTGTTTTGCTTTCTGGATGTAATTCTTAACAGGAACAGCAGCTCCATGAATGTGAGTATTTCCTTTTTTTCCTTGCCATAGATAGATAGATAGATAGATAAATAGACAGATACTTCGACCGATACATAGATAGATAGATAATCACCATTTCACCAGCATCACTGTGCAGGATTGGCACATGGACAGGGTGACGAACAAATGTGACAACCGCAGGGACTCTGAATTTGATCCATTAAAACATTTTAATTGCAAAACGCACACATTGCTCACACGCCATGAATGGACTGGACCTCAAAGTGGCCACTGTGGCCGGCAGGAAATGTGTTTGCGTCAGAGGAATTTTCATTGTCGTAAAGAAGATTTTCCAGCGGCAGAGTGAGGTGGACATGGACAATGAGCTGGATCCCTGAAGAACACATGTTTGTTTTCCTTTTTCAATATATTGAGTGAAAGCAAAGTGTGTCCGTTCACTTCACTCCACCCCCACAAAGAGGATACTGCAGACCTCTTGAATTAAAATACCTCTTCATGCAATAGTAATGCACCCATTATATTATGTATCTGATGAATATTTAGATTTTTTTCCACATTTCTTGTTCCATTCTTTTTTTTTCTGCAGTTACATCCTTCAACATCATTATTTTCATTTCTAGTTACTGTCTTGCTTTTGCAAAATGAATGAAATCAGAAGGGGAACCCTTAAATTGTAAACACAGAAAGATCCTATATGTTATTATATAACTGTGTGGCATTGCAAGAGAAATGCGAGGCAGACAGAAAACATGCAAAAAAAAAAGAAAAAAAAATTGCTCTTCTAAATGCAAATATCCTGCTATTTGAAAAGGACAACAAAAGTGTGAATAAAGCTTTAAGCTGTATCAAAATATACAATTATACACATGCACTTTCATAGCAAATTATATTAATTGACTGTTTGAAAATATAGAAAAGAAAAGAGATTGTGGTACTTACTTTCTTCCTCATATGGAGCAAGAAGCCGTGATTGCTCAAATCCAGTGCATGAAATGAAGAGTTTTCAGTTCAGAGACAGAGCTCATTGTGTGCATGACTGTGATGTCCAGGCGTGCAGTGAAACTTGAGGATGGGCTGGCGGTCTGCTTTCACTCCAGACAGATTGGTGAAGTCTTTTTGACGCGGCGGAGAGGCCGCCTACAGGCTGAGTCACTGTGTCACACACACGCACACACACACACACACACACACTGACGCTGTCTCAGACTCTTTCCACAAACTCCCACGCATCAGTTTGGACGCCAGGCAAAAGTGGGTGCTTGTTCTCTAAAAAATTTGCTTTGAATATGTCAGGGTTAATCCCTGCGCTGTTGTGTTTAGCAAGTGGACATAAGGTGATGTTGACTTTGATTTTTCTTTTTCTTTTTTTTTTCCTTTTTTCAATCAAAGTCTCATACATCACATTCTATTTCCATTATTTTGCCAAGGTTTTGTCTCTTAAAATTAAACATCCCAGCCCTGGGGAATGACCTAAGTGGAGATTTAAGCTTGCAAAATATTGTTAGGATGTGCACACGCATTATTGATTTCCATTATCACATCAATATCAGTCACGGAGGAGTAAATTCCAAAAACATGGGTTCCTGTGTTGTAAGTATTTGACCTTTGAGATAGTGGGAATAATTCCTGCATGTCAGAGGCTCTCACAAACGTTTTGTTCCCATCTGACTAAGTGACCTGGATTGAATGAAGGCGCAGTGTGGCAATCAGGCAAGGAGCACTTTGTTCACGGGGAGTTGGAAGTGAGCTGAGTCAGGTCACCATAAGCAGGTCACAACTAAATATAACCCAGACAGCTCGGGACCCTACAAAACACAAACGCGCGCAGGCTGCAGAGGTAGATGGCTCGGGGACGCTCAGCCCGGTCAACAGGTGAGACGGCCGCTGTGACTAAAACCAACTGTCCTTTCTAATACGCCCGATTGTAACACTAATGTAATCACATGTGACTCTGTGTCCAGCATGGACAGGGCTGACACTGTGCCAGCTGCGCTTTACTAAACAACTTGCATGTCTGCAGCTACAACAAAGCACAAACCAGACCTTATGTTACCACGTGGAGCCCAATGTTTTTTTTCAGTTTCAGTTTTGGTGGAAACATTTCTTCTTTTTTTTTTACTGGAAAGTACATGTAATGTTGTGCTTCTTCTTCTCTCCTCAGATAGAGAAATGGATGATATTGAACAGGAAAGTATAAATGAACAACTTGTCGAGTATGCCATCCGAGAGAGTATTCAGGATGCCTACAAGCTGCCCTGTCCCATACAAACCAACAGGTATGAGAAAATCTAAACTTTGCATGTCATGAGCGTACATGTTCTCTCTGTGTCTGCGTTGGGTTTTCTCCAGGTAGTGTGCGCCCTCATGTGTCCTCTAAGAACACTCATGCTTCAAGTGGAGGCTCTAAATTGCTCCTCAGTGTGAGTGTGACATTGAACGGGGTGTGTGTGTCTTGTGATAGATTGGTCATCTGTCCAGCAGACCCCTACAATACCATCGGGTACAAAGTGGGTTAGGAAAATGGATGGGTGGATGGATGGATGATGATGACAAACTAATTTTAAATAGGAAAGAAAACCTCACTCTATTAACTTCAATGAAGTCGCCTCCAACAATGTGGAGAAGCTCGATCTAAGCGTTGCAAGAATGGAATTGTAAACTGATAATGTTCCACTGACCCAGTTCTCCTTTGCATGACAAGGAGAGCAACAAACAGTGACTCCTTCTTGAAGATAATGGTGGCCATCCACAAAGGTAAAGATCCAGCCTCTCTTTTGTTGTAACTCTCTTTTCCTCTCACGGTGAGAGACGCAGGTAAGCACGGATACCACACGTGTCTACCTGTGTCTCCTCTGTGCGTCCTGCCGGTGCCTCTGCAGGTGACATGCACGCCCTGCAGGAGCTGTCAGGCTGCGCGTCGGCCTACAGAGAGAGCGACGGCAGGGGTCGGCTGCCCCTGCACGCAGCAGCTGTGCAGCCGCGGCTGGACGTCCTGCACGCGGTGCTGCAGGGTGAGATACAGCATCCAGCATCTGCAAATAGATTAAACAATTTACAGAGGACGCAGCGAAACTGAGTGTTTGTGTTCTTTACTTTACTCATATTTATGCGTGTGTGTGTGTGTGTGCGAGCCGCAGCAGTGCTGAGGAGCACGGGTCTGACCCTGGAGGAGCCGACGGAGGATGGAGACACATGTCTGACCCTGGCGGCCGAGGTGGGCCTGCTGGACAACGTGAAGGTGCTGCTGCAGCACGGCGCCTCGCCGCACAACACCAACAGCAGGAACGAGTCGCCGCTGCTGATCGGTAGCACACACGCACACACACACACATCTCAACACTGTGCATGCGCAATGCAGTGTAGGTCGTAACCTTTACCCTAGATGCCACTAAACATCTAGATGTCTACATTCTGGGCCTCACTTAATTAAAAGTAAAAACTTTACCAGTTGCTATTATTATTATTATTATTATCATCATCATTGTCATATTATGTTTGTTATCATTACTATTTGACTTGCAATTGGCCTTGGTATCAAACTTCGGCCTGTTATAATCAACCTGTGTATAATCATGTCTATCTGTGTATATCTCCTAACTGTGAGGGTGTGTATTTTTCTGTTCTCTGTAGCAGTGAGACAGGGATCGTATGACATGGTTTTGGCCCTCATCATGGGCGGGGCCTTTGTGGAGCAGGTCTGTCTCAGAAAGTGGACGGCCACCCATGAGGCTGCAAAGGTGAAAACTACTACTTCTACCACTACTACTACTATTTCTAGAAACTATACTTGGCAAAACGTGGGAGCACAGAGCTCCATGTGCTGGAATTTTTCCCCCCTGTCCTTCTCTGTGTCCTCACGTCCTGCCTGTGCCAGGTGGGCTGCCCGGCTATATTGATGCTGCTGCTCCGACACGGATCCAAGGTGACAGCCAGAGACGGACACGGCGTGACTCCTCTGGGGATCGCTGCTGAGCATGGCAACGCTGAAGTCCTGGAAATCCTCATACAGCACGGTAAAACACAGCCTACATCCTACAGGTTGAGTATGAGTTAGTGATGTGCGATACCACCAAGTAATACCCGGCCATGGGGATGTATAACAAACCCCCATAGTGCACACACTCACACATTTCATTTGACCACAACATACATGTTTTTGGGTTGTGGGATGAAACTCGAGGATCTGGAGAAAACCCACAGAGACACACAGGGAGACCACATGCAAACTCCACACAGAAAGGACCCCTGTTCAACCTGGGAATTGAACCAAGGTCACTCATGTTGTGAGACAACAGTGCTCCCCACCATCCACTGTGTGCTGCTGATGTAGGGCAAAATAAGACATCAAACCAATGCTCAATCTGTAATGATTAAGAAGACCTCAAAGATCTGCAGCTTTTATCGTATTTGTTGTAGTATTAACTTACTTCATCACTTATTTCATAATGTGTGTGTTACCTACAGCATTACTAAGTGTCTCACTGCTGATGATAAAAAACACATTTACACAAAAGCCTAGGCATCGATATATTCAGATGAGAATGGATAGAACAGAGATGTTTGTAATCTGAAGTATTGATGTTTCAGTATTGATCCACACATCAATGGTATCAGTAAAACATCTTTTCCCACTCATTAGTCCTTGTGCTCTCCCTGTGCTCCACTAGGTGGGGACGTGAATGCCCAGGCCAGCAACGGAGACACGGTCCTGTACGACGCAGCTGGGAATGGAAACCTGGACTGTGTGCAGCTCCTGCTGCAGCACGGAGCCAATCCCAACGTGGCCAGCTACGCCAACCAGCTGCCCATCCACAGGGCAGCGTACGAGGGTCACATACTGTGAGTCCACCAGCTCGACTCCAAGCTGTGGAGACAGAGCAACAGAACGTCCAACCGCCCTGACGCAATACATTTATTTGGCAGATATTCTCACACTAAAAGCTTGGGAATATTGGCGCTTTGAAAGATCCAGAATTGAAGAAATGACTGGAGACAAATTAAAATTCCTTTCCCCCTCTTTTGCAGCCAAAGTGATGAAATTGCAGACTGCAACATGTCTCTCTAAGCACCTCACAGCTCTGCAGTGTTTTCGCTGCAGTCCTTCCCACAAAGAGCCCTCTGTCTCTCTCTGTTTTTCACTACGGCCACTAAATAAGACTGTACCCCAAGCCACAGTCTAATGAACAATTTTCTCTATGTCCTGTTGTGCTGTTTTCTTCTTTTAGCATTTGTTTCTCACTGTTTCTGCTCCTCGCTCTCTTCCTGTTTGTCCCCCCTCTGCCCGCCCCCACTCATCTCCCTGAAGAGCCCTGAGGACTCTCATCCCCATCACCACCAAGAAAGCAATCCGTCTCTCGGGCCAGGACCCTGTCCACTCGGCAGCAGACGGGGGACAGGTCGAGTGTCTGCGGCTGCTCATCCAGAAAGGATACAACGTCAATGCCCAGCTAGGCGCGCACATCTCCGGTGTGCAAAGCTCTCGCACGCCCACCCGTTGAAAAACATAAAACTTGAATTTCAGATTTGCGAGAAACCCGCAAATGTCGACCATTTGATAGAGATGAATTCATCACTGTGGCCCTGGAGGAGGGGCAAGGCAGCTCAATTTTATATCCTAGAGGCACAATTCTCAAACTGGGATCGGGATCTGACCCCTGGGGGTATGTGAGCCATAGCTCGGGGGTCTGCAAATTAATTAAAATAAACACAAAGCTAAGCCGTATTGTGAAAAAGTGCATTACTCCTCGCAACGCTGACATATTGTGCGTTACTCTCGCCAATAACTCAATCTACCGTAGCTTTGGGCCAATAAAATTTCGGACATGATTGCGACATACCACGCAGAACAATACAATATGTAATAAAAAACCTAATGAGCTCGAATGAGCTTTCCGTAGTAGTTATCCAAAGAAAATGAAGGGACGTGAAAGAATAAAACATCTGAAATTATTCAAAATGTAGAAAAATGTAAAAAGATAGTAATCATTGCAGGGTGAGGAAGGAGGCTGTATTGTAGTTTTTGTAGTTTTGTCGTTTTTTTTGTACTCATGGTTCGTCTAATACTATCTGGGATGGTGTTCCAGGTTTGCGCCGCATACAGCTGCTTTGCTCTATCCCTCAGTCAGTGGTCAACCTTTCTCAAAGAGGGTTTTAAAGTCTGGAAGTTGATATTCTGGCTGTAATCTAATACGTAGAAACCAGAAGCTTTCTAAAACGCAATAAAGGCGACTAAGCTACTTGCAGGTAATACGTTTAGGTCCAATCAAACCAGTGCATCTGATGTGCATCCTCTAAACTGGCCGCGCAGTCGTAGAACAATGAAAACTGTGTTGCAGAGAACTACGGGGACCTCAGGAAGACCCCTCTATTCTTCGCCATTTCCAACGGCGACGTGAGCTGTTCCCAGATGCTGCTAGAAGCCGGAGCGAAGACCGACCTGGACCCCCTGCGATGCATCCTGGTGGCGGTGCGTGCCGAGAGGTGCGGAGGCCTGGAGCCGAGGGCTCTTTGTTATCATCACCGGCATGTTCTGCAGGGGCACCACTCACCGGGCACTGCGTCAAACCCTTTCGCAGGTACGACCTGGTGCGTATGCTGCTGTCCTTCGGGGCAGAGGTGAACTGCTACTTCCGAGTGATCAGCAACACCGTGTTCCCCACGGCGCTGCAGTACACCCTGCGGGACCGCGTCATGCTGCGGCTGCTGCTCAACAGTGGCTACCACGCTCACAAGTACCTCAGTCAACAACACTACAATGAGGAGAAGTCGCATTGTGCTCAAAACGCGACCGAAACTGCACTTTAAGGTTGTTTGTGACGCCATGCAGGTGTTTCCAGTGTTTCCATGGTAACAACCCTGACCTGGACAGCACCTGGACTGACCTCCATAACCAAGCCTACCAGATCTACAGCCAACCCGACATCATCACGGTAAGAGTGAAGACAGACGTAGAATGAAGACAGATACGAGTGATAAGAGATAAGAGATAAGATATAGCTTCATAGATATAGATGCAGATATAGCAAGGCACTGTTCAGCTAGTAAATTGATTAAAAAGCCCATAACTCAAAATCTCCAATGACTCACACATCCATATTTCTCTCCCTCTTTCTCTCAGTTCTGTGAGTTTGTGTCAGTGTCGTGGCTCACACACCTGGCCGGCAGCATTGTGAGGATGCTCCTGGACTACGTCAGCCACGTGGACATCTGCTCCAGCCTCAAACGCATCCTGGAGAAGGCGCCTGAGTGGGACGAAATATTGGACATACTGAGTAAAACGATCCAAAACAAAAGACCTCCCCAGACATTCAAGTTTGAGGTTTTTTTTTATGATAGGTTAAATAGGGGGGGTTGTATGCTTGTGTGTCCCCAGGTAAACCACGGTCCCTGCAGCACCAGTGTCGACTGGTCATCAGAGATAACATGAGCCTCAGGACACTGAATGACCCCGGAGCCATGGCTGCTGTGCCTTTCCCTCCACGGCTGAAGAACTACGTCACCTACAAAGACTATGAGACTGTATGGTGACACCTTCTCCACATGAATGTACCAGTATAATCAAAAAGGGTGTATTTTATTCTCTTACTTTTGAAATAATTGCTGAGCAGATGTTTATTATGCTTTGACCAAGGAAAAATCTGCAGTGCCATGTTAATCTTGTTTATTTTAATTATTTTTACTTCTATGATTATATTGCCTGCAAAGCAAAACTAAGCGAAAGATACAAGGTCTCACAACTGCCATTCACACAGGTGTTTTAACTTCTTGCTAATTAGACCTCCATGGTTACCGCGGTTACCAGGCAACAGCAACCAATCAGAGAGACTCAAGTCTAATTAGTCCTGGAACAACAGGTGCAAAACTATACATTTAATCAGGCAGATTAAATGAAAACACCTGTGTAGGTGCACAGCTTGCTGCCAGGTTTGAACATGGATAATGCCAGAATTTTAACAGTGCACCAGCCAGTAATCGATAACAGATCAATCATGGATATGTTAATAAACAATGTTTTTCTACTCATCCTTGCAGCCTGTGTCTGTCTAAAATGCATACACAAACAAATACATACATTAAAAATTCTGCTATTTTAATTTTTCATTTCTTTTAATTTTGGTTCAGTGTTTCTAATGTGGAGATGATCATGTTGAGGAGGAGCTGCTCATGTCCACTTGAGTAAATTAACATTTTGAAAAAGGGGACATAGAAACCACAATGTCAGCTTTCCTTCTGAGCTCAAGCCATGTGGAAAATCATCACTCTGATGCAACACTTGTCTGAAGTCTTTCTGTCTTTCTTGTGCTTGTGCGCTCCCCTCATGCCAAAGTCTAAGTTCCAAGTTCTTGTGTGAAAATTCCCAAGTGCATAGGATTAAAAACATATTGAAACTGGGAATACGAAAAAAAATGTGCGTAAGCTAAGTGGAATGTCAAACGGAGTCACACTCCTAGAAGAGGATCAGAGTAACAGGACCCAGGATCTGATAGAAACACCCATGTGATTGTTCCATAGATATAAAAAGGGAAAACACTGAAACGAAGGTTATGTTGAGTTCAAAGTGGAGCGAACAGAGTTGTAATTGCCTACACAATTTTCAGCTATCACTCAAGCTAAACAAACTAACAAAAACAGAGCACTCAGAGCTTTTATCTGGAGTTATACAACCTCTCAGGCTCAAAACTGAGGACATGCCAAAGACATGCTGACACCTCTCTCTTAAGTGCCTGTTCTCCTGTTCTGTTGGGTTCACTCTGTGCTTTTATGCCATGAACAAAGCCTCTCAGGCCGCGGAGATGAACTGCTACACTGACAGGCCCCTGGTCGCTGAGCTCACATGCTTTTTGTAGCCCTGTCTCTCACTGCAGTGCTTCCCAAAAAAGACGCTGCATCATGGGGCCCACACTGTGGTACGTTCCCCTCTGATCCCTCTCTTAAGGCCTACACAGCAGCTGTGGAGATTAGAGAGGAGAGGAGAGGACACCGAGAAGCACAGACTCACTGCACAGTGACACAACCAGCCAGGGTAGGATCCAGTTCAGACCAGAAGCGACTCTCAGATGCACCCTTTAACAAAACGCCTTACATCCAAACATCTAGGAAGGATCAGCCTGCCTGGATTCTGAGCTTCTGATGACTTATTATGTCTTTGGACCTCTGACAACCTCTCAGTGGACCCTGTCTTTTGTGGGAAACACTACTTCCGCTACGCTTCTTTGTTTCGAGGTCCAAAGTGAACGCAATGAGCTGCTTTGGGTACCGCAGAGAGCTGAGTAAGTACGAGGATGTCGACGAGGACGAGCTCTTGGCTTCCCTCAGCCCCGAGGAGCTGGCTGAGCTGGAAAAGGAGCTGGTGGACATTGACCCTGACGCTAACGTGCCCATAGGACTCAGACAGAGAGATCAGACGGACAAGACCCCGACGGGCACCTTCAGCAGGGAGGCCCTTTCGAAATATTGGGAAAACGAGACGCGGAGACTGCTGGAGGACGAGATAAGCGGAGGAAACTCCAAGCCGGTTAGTGGTGATAATTAATTAGATTTACTTGGCATTCGTAGAATGTGCCAGAGGCATGTCAGGTTGTTTGAAGCTGTCTCAGATTAAAACCTACGTCCGATTACTTAATAAAGCTCAAAGTAAGAATTCATTTGAACAACTAATAGGTGGGAAAGACATTCAAGCCTTAAAACCATCTGCAGTAATTTAGCTTCACATTTCACTGATGGATTCAAGAAACTAAATTGTCATACTTACCACACTATTTCACTTCACTAAATTATAGGTTGGTGAAGAAGAGGAGGAGGAGGAGTGTGTGACAGAAGAAAACAGTGAAGAAGAAGAAGAAGACGAAGACAAAGATGTTGAAAATGAGAAAGAGCTGAAGAACCTTGACAAACAAAAGGTGGAGGAAGACGAAGAGGAGGAGGAGGAGGAAGAAGAAGAAGAAGAGGAGGAGAGTGAGGAAGAGGAGGAGGCTGTGACAGAGGAGGATGATGATGAGGAGAAGGAAGAAGAACAATGTCAAAAATCAATACCCGAACCCCCAAAAGATGCTGGGGCGTCACGGGCCGACACCCCTAGGCTACTGAGGCCGCAGAGGGTGGAGCCAGTCAGGCTGACTCCTCCACCTCCTGCTGCTGATACCAACATGAATGGAAACCCAACCGTAGTAGATGACGCTCTGCAGCGAGTCCTCAACAACGACTCCGAACTCACCGAGGTTAATCTCAACAACATCGATGACATCTCGCAGGTATGACAACAGACACATGCCGCTAGGCGGTTATCGGATTAGGTCATGTTTAGCCATGTCAAATACAAGCGCCTGTGCCGCCCTGACGGCTTACTCACAGATAAACAAACACCTCTGAATATACAACCCCCTCAACCAAAGTCATAACAGACAACCTTTTCGGTATGGTAATAGATTTGGGATCAGTGTGTGAAGCATGGTTGGGTTTCGTCAGTGCTTTTATTATCCCATATAAGTTTTATTTTAAGACCCAGGGAAAAATAAAACTTTTTTTTGCGACTGGATGGTAGACAAAATTTTGGTCTCCTCACTTTTCACTCATGACAATGTCCCTGTTGCAACCTTTAGGATAATCCTCTTCCAAGTCATCAAATAGCAAACAGTAGCTAAGCTAAGGCGATTTGTTTACTCTTTAGTATTTAGACACCTTGGCTGTTTGGAAGTATGTCTTCAGGAATGCTCTGACCTCTCCTTTGATGTGGTGGTGACATGTTCTCAATGTTCTGGTAAACATAACCATCCTACTTTGTCTCTCAGGAAACTCTCATCAGATTTGCAGAGGCCCTGAGGTCCAACACACATGTGAGGGTCTTTAGCCTGGCGAACACCCGAGCCGATGATCCCGTGGCTCTGGCCATTGCTAAGATGCTGAGGGAGAACTCGTCCATTATCAGCCTGAATATAGAGTCCAACTTTGTGACTGGGAAGGGCGTGATGGCACTGGTTCAAGCCCTTCCAGGAAACAACACCCTGACTGAGCTCCGGTTTCACAATCAGAGACATATGTGTGGAGGACAGGTTGCTAGCACTCTGCTTCTTCTCATTTTGTTTAAAAGAAACCAAACTAGACTTAACCATGTATGTGCAACCCAATGTAATGTCTCCCTTACTCAAACCTCCCACTGTAGGTAGAGATGGAGATGGTGAAGATTCTGAGGGAAAACTGCACTTTGATCAAGCTGGGCTACCAGTTTAACCTTCCGGGTCCCCGGATGAGTATGACCGGGATCCTCACCAGGAACCAAGACTTCCAGAGACAGAAACGCCTGCAGGAGCAGAGGCAGCTACAGCAGCAAGGGGTGGCAGCAGGAGCAGCGAACCCCAGAACCAGTGCACTGGTAATTTGGAGATATTTAACAATGCTTGGTGCACTCTTGCAGCAGAATTGAGAACACATTCATACATTCATTTTCTCAACTTACATCATACCTTGGTATTCTGGAGGTCTGTATCCTGTCTCACACTCATAGAAAGGGGGTATTTAGGGTGAACCTGTCTAATAAAGAATGTTGTGGACTGTGGGAGTAATGGTAGTACCTGGAGAACACTCATAAGAACATGTCAACTCCACACTGAAAGGCCCATGATCTCTGAGGACTCAAGGTCTTTCTGGCAGTGAGGCAAGAGTGCGACCCATCTGGCCAAGAACACAGTTCATATTTCATAGAAAAGAGTTTCCAACTATACATCTTCCAACTTTCTCCCTTTGCCTCTAGAAAGGAACTCCTCGCTCATCACCGTACAGCTCGCCCAGAGCTTCTCCCTGGTCCTCGCCTAAACTCCCGCGCAGCGACCTGGCTAAACAGACTCCTCCCGCTCCGCCACCTCCTCCTCCTCCACCTCCTCCACCTCCTCCTCCACCCCCACCTCCTCCACCACCACCACCACCTCCCCCGAAGCAGGAGAAGAAGCCCACCAGGATGATTGCCGAGGTCATCAAGGCCCATGAGGCGGGCAGCAAGAAAGTGACGAAGACGAAAGGTAAGAAGGTCAAGAAAGGGAAGCTGAGGGAACCGGACAAAGACGAGACAAGTGGAATCCTGAAGGAGCTGAAGAACGCGCTGAGGCCCGTGTCGGCGGATAGGAGAGGGGAAGACAGCAGCCGGCCCTCTACGCCCATGAGGTCTGCCCACGACCAGCTGATGGAGTCCATTCGTTCCAGCAGTGTCCGCAACTTGAGACGGGTGAGTAGATGGATCATTGCAGCAACAAGTGTGCTTAAATGCTGTTGTCTTTTTGTGATGGGCCACATTCGCGCATGGTACTGACTACCCAGATTGCGCAAAAGTCTGAACTCAAAAGTCGTCTGAATACTGCATTGGACTGAACTTTTCAGAACTGTATCAAAAGTGGCAGAAAACATTCCTCCTCCACAAGCACTCGAGCAAAACACTTAATACAAAGCTGCCAGAGTCCCACTGCAGGCAAACAGGCGATCCGAAAGTTTAATTTAGATGAGGGTGACACAGAGTCAGTGGTGTCTGAGTCATCTCTGTGGCTGACATGGTGTGTGTCTCTACGCTGGGGTGGGCAGGCAAAAGGCTGCTTAGCACCAGCCAGCAGTGTGGTATGATCACAATGCTTTTACAGCCAGAGACGTCTCCGAGATCTCAGCCAAGCCTGGCAACTGTCTTTACCCTGAGGAGGAAGATGAGCTGGTGCAGAGGAGAAAAGACAAACAAATAAGAAAGCGCAAACAGGTTCATCACATCATGTTTTCACCTCGCTGGAAAAGTAAATGAGTGCATCTGAACCTCGCTTTATGCTCTCAGTACCAGAGTCAAGTATTAAGCATAGGCTGGAGCTTCAGGACAGCTTGTTATATTGTTAGAGTGGAAAACAGCTCTGCCCTCAGATGGCGGGGGTCTGGCTGTGAGATTCCTGCCACTTAGTGCAGGTATTTATAGAAAAGTGTTCAGCGGAGCGCTGATAAAGACAGATATGACACGTTACCACGGCACACGCTCAACAACAACAGCCCACTAACACTTCAGCTGTTGACGCCACCGAGGACATCACGCATGCATTTGATGCTCAGTTTTCAATCATACTGAAAATAAAAAAAACAGCCGTAACAAGATGGACATGTAGATGTTTACAGTCAGTGTTCAAAAATAATGGAAAACAGACAGAGAGATTCACATATTTTGAATAATAAATGGAAATAACTGTATCTTAAATAAAGTCAAAATAAATAGCTTGCATTAAGAAATGTATCTGTTTTATTCTGTACAAAATGGCTTCTGAGACTTTGATCAACCATTTCCAATTAAAGTTTGTTATGTCATCTTGTTACGTAAGTTAGTTATGATAATTTCCCTAAAATGTAAAATAACTGTCTGTCTTCTGAGCAATTCTTTGCTAATGTTGCAACATTAGAAAATTTAATGGCCTTGAAAAGTTGTAAACCAGTTAACTCGCAAGAATCAGAAAATGAGCCGCAATTAGCTTTACGCTTCAGAATGAAAAGAGCCCATTAATGGGAACTGTGGTTTGAGGACATTCTTGTCCTCGGGCCTCAGAAGTCATAATTGCTTTCTTTTGAAGTTTCTTAGTCAAGACCGTTGACTCATGCCCATTCCTCTCATGCCAACACCACCAGATTCTTGAAAAGCATGAGCCAAGAAAGCCTTGAAATATGTTTTATGCCCTGCTTTCCAAAACTGACACGGCATTGCCATTTTCCAGGTGGAGGTCCCACATCATCTACGATAATACTCTCAGGGTCTGCCTTATGATGCCGACGGAGTGGACACCAATGATGTAAGCAAAAGTTTGTTGGGAATCCAGAGGACATAAAACTGAATTCTCACCACTGAGAGAGAAAACATACTGGGAAATTGCACTGCCACAATAGCTTTACATTTGAGTAATGTTGAAGTATTTTTTAATATTTATGCAGAATTGAAGAAGTTATTTGATATTTTGATTTTAAAATGATGTGACTGCATTGTTTACCAATACGCGTTTGTTTTTTTTTTGTAAAATTGTAAATACAATGTGTTGGTGGTGGACTTTTGTGTTGATTTTAAAATATAGCCACTGAGTGTTTACGAACCTGCTCGGTTAAATACGTAGACCGTTCTCTGTTGTCTTTTAACTGGGTCCCATTTGAAAGCGAAAGGGTCAGGCTGTTATGCAGTATAGGAAACACAGGCTCTGTTTTTATCAGTGAGTCAGCTTACTGGTCAAGCACCGCTGATGCATCTTCTCTTCCCACTCTGACACACTCATGATACACCCACTCCGGTCAGCGTGTATTAGAGCAGGGCTTTTGCGCACATTGTTTGAACAATTCACAATGAAGGACAAAGGAGGCACAAGAACAGAGGAACAGGCACACGCCAGCACCGCTTATTATCGCGATGAGCAAAACTCACAGGGATCGTTAAAAGCTGTGCAGCACAATGCCAGTAATTACTGGCAGCTGGGTGGAAATGTGTGCAAGCACTGTTACAGTAGAACAATTGAGGGAAATACGGAAAATGCCCGTTTTGGGACAATGTCTAGCTGTTTCCTGACATTATCAATCTCTGGTTTCTGCTTTCATTAATGGATTCAGCTTTACAAACTAGGAAATAAAGGTTAAATATGAAATGTACGTTAAGGTATTTTTTACATTTTTTAAAATTTGTCTTGAGGTCTATCATGATTTAAATGGGAGATTGCACAGATGGAAAAGGGAGTATACCCAATTAAAATCTGATCACAAAAGATACCAAATGCCGCTGTCCGCCTGTCTGGGAGAGACAGGACTGAGAGGGAGGGACACCAACGGAGAGAGATGATGATTCAAAAGAGAGGGGGATGAGAGCTTGGGGAGGAGGGATGGTGGTGGAAGTGGGTGACAGATGAGAGAGTGTAAAGCAAGCCACTGAAAGATGTGAGCTGTTAGTACCACTCCTCCTAATCCTGGTCCCGTATTTGGCCATGAGTCTTGGAATAGCCTTCCTGACTCCTGGATCCGTACGGCAGCAGTTCAAAGATTGGAAGATGGAGAAATATTCTCTCATACGGGAAGGTCTTTTGAAGCGGCGTCGTCTTTACTCAAGCCGCGCACAATAATCTCACACACATCATGCGTTATGAGAGCCGAGGCTCCCAGGGCAACAGTTTTCCACAAGATTTATACCCTCATGATCACGGCACCTCTATAACACCACCTTCATCACGTCACCTTAGCAACATACAGAAAGTTTCAGACTTCTTGGAAGAAGTGGAGGGGAGGGAGTTCCCACCATTTAACAACGTAAACATTCTGCAGCTGCTCTGATGAGGTAACAGCCCCTCGTTGCATTGATGCAACCAGGTTATCGCAAATTAGTGGAAAAAACATAGGATAAAGATAATGGGAAAAAACAGTTCATACAACCTCCGTATGCCTGTACCTATCCTCTCCCAACATAAGTACGTTACCAACAAACATCCACCACTCGCTGCCTCAGCTGAAACCAAATCCATCACTTTGAAATGGAAAAGCGGGGTAGTCGCGGCCGCCTCCTCCCTGCACACAGGTGGTTCAGTGCCTCACTCCTTACCGCCAGCATTCCTCCCTCACAGCTGAGTCTCTGGATCGGGGGGTGAGAGTCACCGTAACTGACCTGGTGATTGGTGGAGCAGAGCGCTTCACTTCGCTTCGTCTGCTCTGTCTGAGTGGGACGCTGTGGGAAGGAGGGGAGGCGGTGGAGGTGGGTGACAGATGAGAGGAGTGTAAAGCAAGACACTGAAAGATGTGAGCTGTTAGCAACGCTCCTCCTAATTGCAGTCCCGTATTTGTTTATGTGTCTTGGAATAGACTTCCTGACTCGTGGATCTGCATTGCAGCAGTTCAAAGATTAGCTGATAGAGAAATATTCTCTCACACGGGAAGGTCTTTTGAAGCGGCGTCGTCTTTACTCAAGCCGCGCACGATAATCTCGCACAGCGCCATGCGTTATAGAGAGCCGAGCTCCCAGGGCAACAGTTTTCCACAAGATTTATACCCTCATGATCACAGCACCTCCATCACACCACCTTCATTACGTCATAACGCCGTTAGCAACATACAGAAAGTTTCAGACGTCTTGGGAAAACTGGTGCGGAGGGAGTTCCCACAATTTAACAACGTAAACATTCTGCAGCTGCTCTGATGAGGTAACAGCCCTTCATTGTGTTAATGCAACGAAGCTATTACAAACGGTGAAAAACAAATGATAAAGATAATGGGAATAAACGCATATGAAGCACGGAGCGTGCTTCGCAACGGACGACATACTGTGGGTTCAGTCTAGTTCACATAAGGTAATTCAGGCCGGTCTACTTTGCTATAGGTTCATGCTGAGCACAACTAGCAATCATAAGAAATCATAGAACGATCATTTATGAAAGAAAGTGAGGAAAAAATAATAATACACAAACAAAACAGAATAATCACAAACATACCACTTCAGTAGTTCTGTTCCTCACTCCTAATTGGCAGCTGAGTCTCAGGACCAGGCCGTCCGCTCTTTCTGATTTTCAGATACTGTCAAGTGTGCGTGTGCACCGTGGGAGTTCTGGGATCTGCATGGGGTAGTTTCTATCCCAAAGGTTCTTGTTAACAGCATTGATGCTAACTCTTTCTCTCGGTCTTCACCTCCTCTTTTTTTTCCATCTATTTTGCATATTGTGTCAATACGATGTATCCAATACCTTGTCTGTCTAGAGGACAGCAAGACAATAATGTGTAGGTGAACAGGCCGGAGTATGGATGGAAAGAACTGGGAAGTAAGAGTAGTCTGAAAGTCAGCTTTATGACGATTGATGACTCAGAGGCTCCCCTCACCTCTATTATCTCACCTACCATTGGTTTCTTCTCCAGGCTTGAGATGGATGGGCCTTTTAACAACATTCTCCTTTGAGGCCTGGGTTAGGGTTAACCTGGAGAGGCTTCTTGTCACTTTACTCGTCAACTTACTGCACTCTCTTGCAGTGGGATTTGTGGACCTAGAAGACCTTAATCAGGACCTGGTCTCAGGGATTCAGCTCTGCCTCAGGTTCTGCAGTTACATCAAACAAAGATGGTTAAATAAAGTGAAATACTATTGTGCTTACCATACACAATCAGTTGGATTGGTTGAAAGAATGAGTCAAATGGTAAAAAGTGAACTGAGAAAAACAATGGCAGACACAAACAAAAAAAAACTGCATTTACTGTCCACCCCTGGTGCTACAGAGTTTATATATAAAGCCAACAAATACTGTGAAATACTGTATGTTGTTGAATGTCCATGTTAGGGAAAGTAACAAACACTGGCAGAGTTCAAGAGAAACCCTCTGATACAGTCAAGGACAGAAACAGACATCATGAACCCATTGTTGCAGTCTACAGTCTATATGAAATCTTTAATTATGTTTGGTAACGCTAAAATGAGGAGGTGAGGAGGATATGAGTTGTTTCATTTTTAAAAAACATTGTTCTGCTTCCTCTGTCCACAGCAGCTTATCAGTAGCAGCAGCACTGCATAACCTGCATATCCATAATATACAAAAATTACAGGTTTCTAGAAACGATCGTTTCCCTACATCTTTCCACTTTGCGGTTTTTCCTTTTACGAGGCCAATATGATAGTTCTGCCTATGTACTTTAGTTTTTACAGGCTGTCACTTGTAGTCACTGCTGCTCCATTGTTTCTTTTATCATCCCAGCATGAGTCAATTACAGTAAACTGATACTGTAGCGCTTTGTGAAATTGCCAATCACACAATTTGTATGAGTGTGGAGTTATCATTGAAAACTAGTGATATGGTTTCCCTCCAGCACAGACACTCTATGTTTGTTTTTCACTGTCACAGTAAGATCCTTTTTGTAGTTGGTATGATGTCCAGATTTATCTTGATCAGCCAATGTCTTCCCCATCACATTTGGTGGCAGGATCAAAAGCGATCTTTTTGAATGATGTTGTTTCCCCAGCTTGAGGATCAGTCAGAGCCTCTGGCTTAGTTATTATGTCAGTTATGTCACTTGATTTGATAGGATTGGCGATTATTGTCAAACCAGATTTGGCTATTATTCTCTCTCCTGAAATCTGTAAGGTTTTAGGGAGGTCATCTTCTCACGGGATAGAACCACAAAGGAAGTCTATCTCTATCTCTATCTCTATGCTATTTAACTGAGGGTGACATTTCATTTTCAGAGCATTATTTTTGTTGCCAGTAGTCCCAGAATTTCCCATTTTCTCCTTCACACAAATTTAACTTCATCCAACAGGTCATTCATTTCATCTTTGTCTGCATCTGTCATGGCATGTGTGTGCATGACCTTGTTTTGGGGTGGTCAGTGATGCTGATGTTCCTCCTCCAGTTGGCCTATCGTGTCTGATCGCTGTGTCCCAATCTTCCCCGCCCTCCCCTCCACAGCCTCCTCTTTTCCATCTTCTTCCGCCACACCCCTGGCCTTACTTTGCAGAAAACAATTGCCATTGTCCGGAGATAGGACCCAGGCTGCCACATCAGTGACAGCACACCTCGCTGCCTTTCCTGTCTCACAAAAACTCAGAAGAGGGAGAAGTAAACAAACCATCATCACACTCCTCTTCACAATCACCAAAGAATGTTTCAGCTTTTTTTAGTGGCTGCTCTCTCTGCCAATTGCTCTCTCTCTCTCTCTCTAGCTCTACTCTAGCATGCACTGTATGCAGCACTTATATCTGAGAATCAGCTCCTCCTTAACGAACATAATGCCTTCGATCCGTATAGTAATATCTAGGTTGTAACACTTTCTTAAGCCATATTTTAAACCAAACATTCACAGGTTTTAACTGTTTTTCTTACACTTCTTTACGTTTACTGTCTGGACCATTTAAAGATCCAGCACTTTTTTCATTGAACATTTCACATCTTCATCTTTCACTTTGTCTTTTTCCCCATTTTCTTTTACTTTTTTTAACATATCAAAGATCTATGTTGCTTTTATTAAGTTTGCCATTGCTTTAATCCCAACAGGACCCTCCTAAAAGCAAGCATAAAGCGGCAGGGGCAAGGGGAAAAGTCCTTTAACGGTTGAAGCCCTCGGGCAGAACCGGGCTGAGAGAAGGCGGTCATCTGTCGACGACTGGTCGGGTCGTACTCAGAGTCCTGCGACCATTTTCAGCAGGGAACACATTAAGCTGTCTGGCACTTACATTAGCCACGATGCCCCAGGCTTCACGAACTCTCACATCTATTTAGTACCAGGAAAATCTTGAACAAGAGAAACGTGCCTCTCACCTCAGTTCAATCCCGTCGTCCAATCAGTTCCTCCTCCCGCCACGAAGACCGAATTTACAGAAAAGGATTTTTTCTTTCGCTGTGCACAGACTCTCACTTCCAGCACTCGGAGGAGGAAAGGAAAGGCTCCCGCATTCGGCTCGAAGGACCAAATTGATCGAGAGATGTTCCACTGGAAGGTTTTTTGAAGCAGTACCGTCTTTGCTCAACCCGTGTACGAAAACTTCACACAACATTGTGCATTATGAGAGCGGAGCTCCCTGAACAACAGCTTCCACAAGATTTATACCCTTATGATCACGCCATCACACCACCTCTATCAGCACCTTCATCTCACCATGTTCATCACGTGACCTTCGCGACACACTGTACAGAAAGTTAGAGACTTCTTGGGAAAACCAGCGGAGTTCAAGGTAGTTCCCATCATTAGGAACATAAACATTCTGCAGCTGTTCTCATCAGGTAACAGTCCTCAGTTGTATTGATGCAACAACGTTATTAAAAACGATGAAGAACTAATGATAAGTTGCATGATAAGCACTAAACGTTATTTAGAATGATTTCTGGCTTCAAACTCATCCCATGAGTCCCAGCAATGTACAAAATTCGCCTTTGATATATGTTGAACTCGGCGTTGCCTTAAAATGTTATTTGTCTTAATTATATCGTACGATAAACATTATCCTTCACAATTTGTGCTGCCTCACTCGCCAACAACAGCACAGTATGCACAGTGCATTCCTTAGGCCGAGAGTCCTAAGGATAAAACTTCCTCCGCTCAAGCACAGCACTTTGTACGAGCTGCCAATCCGCCGATAACTGCCGGGGATCCTCCCATAAAATTCATCCATAAAATGTCGGAACTTCCTGCCTGTAAATGGGGTCCATGCTCTCAGGGGTGGAGGCTGCATTAACCTCATAAAATTTAAGATTATTTTCAGGATGGATATTTCAGGCCGGAGGTACACCGTAGGGGAACATAACAGCAATGTCTTGAACTACAAATGCTGCCTGTCTCCAATATGTGCAAATTACATACAAATAACAAACTAAATGTTGGAATTGATCCCTGTAATTAATTTTTCTGTCCTGTTTTAGTGAAAACCACATTAAAAAGCTGAATGTCTGCTGCTCCCATCCGTTAAAACAACTAAACCAATGGTGAAAAAGACACTGTGCTGCCTCTGGAAATGTTTTTGTTCTCGCTCTTGTCGGTCGGGGTCTCTGTGGAGGCTGCCCCACAAGTGGAAAGTGCCATACCTGCTCTAATCCCTCTCCTAAACTCTGTGGCGGAGCAAACTAATACGGGGTCACCACTGTGTCAGTTGATGTGGACATGTACTAAAAATAAATGGCAGACACACAGAATTGTCGGTCACACTTAATCACATGGTCATCTTCTTGCACCGGCTTCTAAAAATATCACCGAAAGGCAGTTTTTAGTCTCTTACTTCTTCCTGTTTTCCTGGCAGGGTGTCACTTGACACATCTTTTGTTAAAGAAACCCTGAAACCCCGACAACTTCTGGTTCCTCCGGGCATGTGAGTTGGACCTTTAACATATTAATGAGAGTTGGCAGATGTACTCAAATAACCTTACAGCCTCACCAGATATAGAAAAACGATCCAAACCGTGTTATAACTAACTAAATTCAAGGTGTTGCGGCATTTGGGCATGTTGTAGATTCAGGAACAGATCCTTGGATAACAGTTGTTGAATGAGAATTTCCACAGCTATTGAAAACATTAAAAGTCAAGTTTTAGTCACTGTAGCCCAGTTGATCATGTTATGACATGAAAAGTTTCATGTTTGAACACAGTAAGTTCAAAATTGCAGCTACCGTCAAGCAGTTGTATGTCTTTGAGGAATCTGGTTCGGCACAGAAACAAGCAAGGTGAATGGCACATACAGTATTAACAGCACGGATGATACAAGGACCCATAATATACTGTATGTGTATATGCATTATATATGTGCGGAAAGTATCACGTGATAACATGAAAAGTCTTGCACCAGTATGATGCTGTGAGATAGACAATATACATTACATAAAACTTTTCCTGTGGTATATATTTTTGTACGAAACAAAACAGGAATACTCTTCATATCCAGCTGCACCCACAGCTGTATGTTGCTATGTACACAGGTAGGTTCTTGCACTGCTCAGAGTCCGCTTCCTTGCTTTCACCAGTTTCGTCCCTCACTCACCCACTCCTCGGTCCTACCTGCCTCTGGGGGTGAAATAGCAGCAGTCAAGGCTGTTCTAATCCTCCGCTCAGCTGTTATCACCAGATATGTTTATTGCAGGTGATGAAGCCTGTTTTCATCACTCCCCACACACGGACAGATGCACGTATTCAAATTACAGAGGGTACATCGCATTCACAGCCATTATGACAGGCCGTGGGTAAAAAGAAGCCCAATACCAAACTACGTAAATATCAACCTTTTTATTGTAGTGTACAATGGCAGAGTTCATTATTTGTCAAGCCTGACTGATAAGGCTTGGCGTCCATAACATCTCAGGAGCCGAGTTACCTACAGAAGCTAACATCAGCGAAAACATGGCTAAGGTTTTCTTCTTTTTTTTTTCCCCAGAAAGTACTTTGATAGTTGACTAAAGAGGTCAGTTCTTATCCTTACATCAAACAAGTGGCAATTTGTCTCTCAAAGACAGGACACCAACATTGATCTTTGCGAAACATTGAAAAAAAACAAAACAAAACAAAAAACAGAAAAAGTTTTAAAATGTCTTGACATGTTCAGCTACTTGTATATTCTTCCACTGTGGTAGAGATCTTTGTTAGCTTTCCTACATGATTTATTAGCATGCTACTTCTTAGCATGTTTAATTAGCATCCTGCTTCCTGAAAACACACTGTAAAAGTACAGTAGTGTGCTAGATCACTAATTAGCCCGTTAACTAATGCTACTATGACCTATTTTTCTAACTACACTCACCAAAAGTACTGCCTAGTTTCTGTAGCGCTAACGTTATCTCTGTTGCTAACGGTTAGCAGACGTAGCAGCTAGCTCCAACGCAAAGGATGGCAAGACAAAGCAACATCATTTACATTTTTCCTCCAGTGAACAAAATTCGTTAGCACTGAAATGCACTCATGTTGCTTTTGTTTTCTGGTGTCACTTGGCCTTGCAATTTACGTTAGCAAACTTTAGAGCAGTGTTAGCTTCTAGCGCTTGTCATTTGCAGGTGCATTTATCATCTACTCCGGTCAGCAAGAGATGCTGCCATTGTAGCTGTCTGTGTCCACGTTTTGAAAATAAAAAACAAAATAACGCAGCCTTTATAACTGTGTCCCCTGTTACAAATGTGCATGTTGCTGGATCGAGGAAACAGTCTTTGTAGGGAGTAATTGACCACCGTTCTCTACACAAGCGATTCCTATATTAGTCAAGAAAGTATTGATACGTGTTTGAGTAATGCCATGGATCTAGTGTTTCTCTCCTAAACTGTGTCAGCACTTAGTGTTTATGTCAGGTGGAGCGCTGCTCTAGCCCCGCTGTCTCTGTACAGCGACTTAGCATGTGGACCCATGATAAAACAGGTCTTTACTCCTCAAGCTTTGCATGAAGAATGACCCGACTCCAACAAACAGGCATTTTCTGTGCTCAAACTCTGCTTGCTGCTGTAAAATAATAAAAAAAAGAGATTAAAAGAAAAACACGATTTCAAATGAATCTGCAGTATGACAACAGAAAAAAAAAATTTACTAAAATTCAGAAAGGTTAAGTCAGCCATATTGCATCAGGCTACCTCCATGCGTATACCGTCCTGTATGTAGTGTAGTGGGTTAAAAATGCTTAATGTCCATGTGTATTTTGCCTCATTACTTAAAGCATATGTATATTTTCAATGACGATACAGATCTAAAAATGTACTGTATTCACGCAGCGAGTCTCCTCTTTCAATCTGTGCAAAAATATAACAAGACTCAATCTCTGGAGAAAATGTACAGTCGACAGCAAATGAAGCTAGATATTCCAAAAAGCCATTTTTCCTTTTTTTTTTTCTCTATGTTTTAAGAAAATATGAATGCTAAACTAGGTTCATTTGAATAAGTAAAAATAAACTAGAGAGCAATAGGGTATGAAAATAGTTTGATTTTTTTTTTCTTCTTCAGCCTGATGAACAATGACAACACAACGGATGAAGGATTCGCGGACACTTGTTTCATGGGTCCGCCCCCTTCAATCACTGACCGAGAGAAACGACATTTAAAAAAAAAAAAAATCGAAAAATGAAAGAAAAGAAAAGGGAAAAAAAACACCCATTCAACTCCACAGTTCAAGAGACAACTCGATGTAAAATTGCACATGTCAATCTGGTGAGTTGGAACGCAGGAGACGGGGCGAGGACATGTGTGACGGGATGACGGGAGGCAGCAGACATGAAGGATGACGAGTGACAGATGGAGGTGACGGACATCGGGGAGTTGTGCGCGTGGGAGGAGGAGGAAGAGGAGAGAGAGAGAGTGAGAGAGAGAGAGAGTGAGAGAGAGAGAGAGGCACAGATATGGAGTTAAGACGAGACAAATGGAGAGAAGGGAGACGGCGCTAACGGAGAACAGACGCGACGTAGATAAAGAGGCTGAGGGTGTGAGAAATGACAAACGTTTTACAGATTGAATGAGGTATTGCACAGATTAATAAAAAAAAAAAGCATAAAGGCAACAAAAATATACAGCAACTCCATAGAAGATTTACATTTATAACTTTTGAAATTAGAGATCTCATTCTTAGAAAGACAAGAACAATTTTAGTGTCAAGACTCATCGAGGGCAGTTGGGTGGGGGAGGGGGTGGGGGTGAGGGGTGGGGGTTTTGGGGGGATATAAATCTCTAGTCGTCCCATTCATCTTCATCCTCAAAGTCCTCGTCATCGTCGTCGTCGTCGTCATCGTCTGTGGAAGAGAAGACACGAGGTAAGTTCACAGAGAAAGCTGAACCTACGCAGTTTGTTTCTTCCATTTCCTCTTAAAGTGGAAATAAAGGAATCACACGGTCGCCCCAGGCCGAGGAAGTGAAAGTCCTAATCTCCATTCCGCAGACTGTGTGATGTCTGACCGGCATCCAATGACGTCTAGTCTGAGGGAGCGGGCTGCCGGGCGAGCGCTGACTTTATTTCCCAGACTAAACTTCTTCTGGGTGCACTTGTGGCACCGTAACCCCGGCCAGATTAACTGGGTAATAAACCCCCCCTTCAATGAAATCCTCCTCTCTTTTGCTGGATGGTTCTGTCCCCAAGGGGCCTTTTTTCCAACAGTGCATGAGAATTAATAATAGATTAGTAGATTTAAGATTTAAACTGTTTTTTTTATCAGGATTTTAATAAATTACGTAGAAATTCTCTTATCTCAGCTTCTTAAACCTGATAAATTCTCTTTTTTTTTAGTATGCTATGGCAGGAAATTGGAGGTCATTGAGGTGAGGAAACAACTAATCGCTTAATCGAGAAAGTTTGTTGCAGCCCTGACAGTCAGGAGAAAGTAATACAGTCCTATAAAGTCATATAAAGAGTAAATATACAACTATTCTAGTATAATATCAAAATACACAACTGTTTAGAAGTGTGAAAAGGACCAGGAGGACTGCTGTCGGGCGGCAGTTTCGATCTAGTTTTTTTATTTTCAATATTTTCTCGTTAAATGGGACAGAAATTTCTTCCAAGCCCAATTTGTATCCAGAATTTTTCGTAGAATCGGGCGTATAAGTCGAGGTTCCACCTGTATTGGGAGAGAGTGTGTGTGGCCGTTTGTACCTGAGGAGTGAATAGCTTTGCTCCGCTTCTGCATCACCTCCATCAGGGCGCCCACAATGCCTGCGGCGGGGGCTTGGGTGGGCGGGGCCGACTCGTTGTTGTCCTCTCTCTGTGGAAACAGACGGCGGTTAGAGTTGAAGAGCGCGGGTTAGGGTCAGATGAGGTGACTCGGAGGAACGGGACGCAGCGCCTCTACCGCTTTGAGTTGGATCCCTTGTCGGATTTGGTCCAGGAGCGCGTCCCTGCCGGTGCTGGACACGGGCCGCTCCCTCTGCTCCACCTTCTTCAGCTGGGTTCCTTCTCGGATCTGGCTCAGCAGCGCAGACTTCCCCGGGGCGCCGCCCTCGCCGCCGTTAGCCTCCGCCGGCAGGGCGGGCGGGGGCGGGGGCCCGGGAGGAGGCGGGGGAGGGGGCGGAGGGGGTGGCGCGCCGCCTCCGGAGGGGATGGAGGGCGGGGGAGGCGGCGGCGGCGGCGCCACGGGGAGCGAGGCGTGGGCCGGGGGAGGCGGCGGCGGGAGGTTGCCCCGGCTGGGCGGGGGGGGGCGGGGGAGCGGACATGCCCGGTCGGGATGGAGGCGGAGGAGGGGGCGCCGAGAAGGGAGCTCTGGAGGGGGGAGGCGGCGGCGGGGCGCCCCGGCCCCGGGCAGGAGGCGGGGGGGGAGGGGCGGAGCCATGGTGAGGGGGGGGGTGGCGGGGCCCCGCCTCTGGATGGAGGAGGGGGGGGGCGGAGGAGCTGCAAAGATGATAAACAGAGATTGTTGTCATCAAATCATCGTAGCATGTCCTTCAGAGGCAGTTCATACATGTAGAAACCAGAGATGCCCCGAAAATACGTCCACTGGGATTTCTGAACCAAAAGTGCCAAAAAAAAACGCATTTTCAGCTTTTCAGCTCAACTCGACTTTTAAAACTGAAACAACAGGACTGAAACGGCGTGTTGGGATGACTTTGGATGCTGCTTTGTGGTTTTCAGACCCCTCTAGTAACGCTTCAAAAATAATCTAGCAACTTTTTCCAACGTTATTTGAGACTTTGCAGACCGCATCATGAAAGCATGCATCACTCGTAATCTTCTCAGTCCTCTTCCAGCAGTCATGCTGTGAGAGAAAGACGATCCCCCCTTCACATCCGCATTATTTTTTTCCGTGTTTCAGTTTTTGGGCCAGTTGTTGTCCCGCCCCCCCTCCTTTTTGTAAAGTTTCTGCCAGGAATTTTCTTTTCGGGGCACTTCTGGTAGAAATATAGTAAAAAAAAACAGCAAAAAGAAAGTTTCCTGAAGTGTAAACGAGTCATGCAGTTTTGCAAACCAGCCACTGGGGGCAGCCTTCTCACATGAAACAGAGGTAGAGCTGCTGTACAACTGAACACTTGGGGCGGATTAAAAGCATTAATAGCCAGAAGTTAATGTTCAAACCCGCTAACTATAACCACAAATAATCTAAACTGAAATCACCGATGCCTGACATGACCAAGCAGCCTTGTGTGAGAATCCTGTGTTTTTAATCGTGTCCAGTTGGCGTCATAATGCACCATAATGCAATCCCAGCACTGCACAAAAAAACAAAATCCTCAATACCTGGAACCACCACACACACACGCACGCACACGCACACACGCTCTCAGAATCTGAACTATTATATCATGAGGGTTACGTCACAGTCCTGTTCGACATGCACAGTTATGAGCTGTCACAGCGGGTCATGCATCAGAGACCTACCAGTCCACCTGGGCGGACCTGGGGATAAAACCACCACACTTGTTAAGACTGTCTTACATGTTCACCAGCGTGCTGCGAAAAACACGCACAGATCTGGTGTAAAAACAACAACAGTCTCGCTCGACAAGTACTTGCACAACAGAGGAGAATATGTCCGCTCAGCGGCTGTTCTTACCTTGCCTCCGGAACTCGTTTTTGACGGCCTCGACGCCCCCGCTCTTCTCTATGAAGTCGTAGATGACCTTGGAGGTCTCCTTGTCCTTCAGCTCCGCCTCGGAGATGCCGCACATGTCGAACAGGTTCTTCAGCTCGGGGTCTAAGTTGTTCACCTGGAGGGGGCGGGGGGGGTGGGGGCGGGGGAGGAGGAAACGGGCCCAGGATGAGGAGCGAGCTCGACAGGAACGCTGCTTCTGAGCGATCTTCAAAAGCTCGAAATGTGGAACAATCCGAGGCGGCCCCGCCGTCTACCCCTCACCATTCCTCACGACATCCGTGATGCGACTTTGCCGGGTTCTTTAATCTGTATTCATGAGCCTGGCGAGCTGGCTGACACATCATGTGACTGACAAGTTAAGTGTTGTGTTGGGATTAAAAAAAAAAGCAGGATTACCCAGTTTACCACTGGCTGTTGGAAAACTATTCACACACGTCGACTGCCATGGAGCAACCGTGTCGTCTCTGGTGCAGATTAAAGCTCCACAGAACCAGAGAACCAGCCAGTGAGAGTCGCTATACTGCCACCTGCTGGAAAACCGCCTTCATCGGACCTGCATTTGGAACTGATCCGCTCTTGTTGTGTGTTTTCGAGCGCGTGTGCGCGCCCTGAGGCCTCGGTTGACTCCGGTAAATTTCATTTCCTAATGCGGTTGCCGCCCTCTTGGAAGACGCGCTTTCCAGCAGCTGCTCCGGGGAAACCGGCGGGAGCTGCTCAAACCGCGCTTTGAGCGTCCCGGGGTTGGGACTTGTTTGGATGGAGCCTCCGCGAAATACCTCATGCAGAGTATGCGTGATGGAAGGATGAGGGCAGAGACGGGAAAGAAAGTTTAACGGGCGAGGCTGTCTGATACAAATCCCCGGCTCGTTAGCGAATCCACTGGTTTGTGCCCAGGCTTTAAACCCCCCCGACCCCCTCCTCCTCCTCCTCCTCCTCCCCGAGGATTTGCGAGGTGAGCAACCTTTGTTCGCCCGTTCGAATCAATCTAAGTCCTTGAAAGCATTAAAAAAAAAAAAAAACTTGGGAGATGAAATCATAGCAATTTCATCCCCTCCTATTCTATGCGGGCAGAGAGTGAGTCCTGTGACCCGCCTGAGCTGGGCCTCGCCGTGCAGCGCCCAGCATAATTACCGATGACGCGCTTCTTCTCTCGGGCACGGATCCATGGATTATGTAGATGCAGGTTGATTCTCCCCTCTCCCCTCCCAAAAATCTCCTTGTGTAAGCCTCCTGATGACTTGGCAGCGCGGCTCGGCTTAATTTTTTTTTTTTTTTTTCGGAGCCGATATTAAAATTTGAAAAATCTGTCTGGAAGTGGGGACGGACGCTTATCTAACACACGGACGAGCCACAGAGGGGGGTGGGGGGTGGGGGTCCGCAGGACGTGCGTGCGTGGCGCCGGGGTTGTACTCACGTCGAAGCCTGTGTTCGGATCCCATCCTACGTGGCCGAGGTGCCTGAGGGAGCGGAGACACAGAGGCTGATTAAACGGCTGCAAATCCCACACTGTCCCCGTTTTTACACTCATACAACCTGTGGGTAACCTGTAGTGTGCCTTCATTATCCGCACACTGTACGGGATTGGATTGTGAGGTCGTAAACTCTGGATTAAGGCCTCACACGCATTCATCAGCTCTTTAGATGGTGTACGAGCGGTTAGCACTGTCACCTCATAGGCAAGGAGGTCCTTTTTAGGGCCAGACATGCCAAAGACACATGTTCAGGTTGAGTGGAGACTCTAAATTGCTTCTAGGTGTGTGTGTGTGTGTGTGTGTGTGAGACAGCCATAACATTGCAGCAGTACAGTAACAGGTAATGGATGGACATAATCATTCACATTTATCTGACTTTAAGATGCCTCTAGGAGTTTGCCCCCGTGCTTAGACAGAAGCTCTATTCAAGCATTGTGCTGTGCTCTGCATGTTTATAACGGTTTATTCTGCCTTTGGATCACACTCTGCTTGGCAGTGCAGTCGTGTAGCTGATGACATGGACTCAGTGGTTGCACCAAACAGATGTCCGTTATCGCGCTGCTCCCCCCTGCAGGCACGGAGCCGTCCGCGTTTACGGCATCAGAACGAACCCATCCGACACGCACGTGGGCTTATAATGGCAGAGAAATAAAGATAAGCGAATGAAACGCTGACACTTCCTGAGATTGCGTATCAGCGGCCTCTGGAAACGGGCTACTGACCCACATGCAGCACAAACACGGGTCAATTAAAGTCATAAAACGCCTTCCTGCGTCTACGACAGAAGCTCCAGCGTTATCTCCAGGCCACTGGGCCACATCCACATCCACCTCCACCTCCAGGGCCCCCGGCCCCAACTCACTGGAAGTTGCTGGGCGTGCCGATGTCCGCCTTGGTCAGCCTCTTCTTCTTGCCCCCCTTGTTCTTCTTCTCCCTCTTGGGGAAGGAGGAGTGTACGATGTTGTTCACCTGAGAGTTGTTGTGGAAGCGCGGGACGTTGCTGATCTCCGGGTTCTTGATGTCCACCGTGGCCATGGGCAACGTCGGGCCTGAAGTTCAAATAAACAAAACAAAACAAAAAAAAACAAGGGATGAAACAGCTGCAGCTTGTAAAAGTGAGTCATAGTGAGGGAAAAACCCTAATTATATAATTTCAAGCTTGCAACCAAACTCGGAGCTCAACTCTTTCATTTGGTATAAAGTCTGACATCAAGGCTGTTGTCAAAGTCAAGTAAAGGAGGTCAGAGCTTCACGCTGCCCTGGGCATTCACTCCATTACGTAATCTATTATTCAATAGCTGTTACAGACTCGGTATTGCAGTTTGTCGTAGTTTGGCTCATTTTGTCTTGTGGGAGCGGAACGTGAACGGCAGACGTGTGTGCGAGCTTCGGCTCTGCCGTCCAACCAGTTGTGGGACTCCCCGCCACTCATCAATCATTCACTCCAACTGCCCTGCGCGTAAATGAGCTTTCTCTCACTTCCTTCACCTGGGTCCAAGCAGAACGAGCCTCGGGTTGATCCTGTCACTCGGAAATAAGTTACCAGAAACTGAAAAAAAAAACCCTCAAATGAGAAGATTGGTGACTTGACCTGACCAGACAGTGATGACTCACGTCACATGGTACTCACATGGTACCAACAACAACAACAACAACGAGGCCAACTCCTCCGTACGCAGAGCAGACTCCGGTCCTTCAACATCTGCAGCAAACTGCTGGGGATGTTCTACCAGTCTGTGGTTGCCAGTGTCCTCTTGTGGTATGCTACACTGGTATGCTGGGGGGTGGGGCAGCATATCCAAGAAGGACACTACCAGACTGGATAAAGTGATGAGGCGGGCTGGCTCCGAGGTTGGCATGAGACTGGACTCTCTGGTGATGGTGGTAGAGGTGAGGACAAACTGCTGGACATTATGGAAAATACCTGCCATCCTCTGCAGCCTGTTAAGTGAAAGGCTGCTTCTTCCCAACTCTAGACTTACCAACTCCTCACTTGGGAGGAGGAGGAAATAGGGAGGACAAGGGGGAAGGAGTGGTAGAGTTCACCGTTTGCTGGGAGTTTTTCCCATTTATTAAGATTTTACTGTTATGAAGAGTTTATACTGTTCATTTACTCTTTTTTCTTTGCTTTCTCTCTTTATGCCATCTTTTTTAAGTCATCCCAAAGGGATCAATAAAGTTAAGTCCAGGTCTAAGTCTACACACTGTGAGGAGGCGGCTCCGCCTCCCAGGCGACTCGGAGGCGTTGGCCCCGTACCTTTGGCGCTCTCGCTACAGGGACTTTTGGGCGTCTTGATGGGCGAGGGCGAGGCGGAGCGGCTGCGCCTCCTCCTCACCCTGTCCCAGATGCACCGCTCGTCCCTGGCGGCCATGCCGGCGTCCAGCAGCATCTTGCCCACCAGCCTGCTGGCCTGCTCCTTGGAGCGGGCCGAGAGCCGCGGGGCCGAGTCGGCCGCGGCCGGGTACAGCTCGTCCTGGGGGAGGACCAGGCAGTGCAGGGAGGACAGGCAGCTGGCGGGGCCCAGACCTCCTCCTCCTCCGCCTCCACCCTCGCAGTGAAGGTCCTCAGAGGGGGCGGACAGGAAGGTGGTGCAGAACATCATGGCGCATGAGGGACGCGTCCAGATCACACACAAAAAAAAAGAGCGGTCCAAATCCCGAGGAGGACAGATTTCCGAAAGGAGCGAGGCTTCCAGAGATTTCCAAAAGAGCGGGAGCGGGGAGTTACAGAGTGGATATCCTCTCCGAACATCTGGAGCAGTTTACGCTGTGGAGACGGAGGCCGAGCGGCCGTGCCATCGGAGGGGGGCCAGGCGTTGGCCGGCCGAGCTTCACTCTTCCTCCCGCATTCCTTCCACCGCCGCTCCGGCTCCGCTCACAGCTCGGGCAGCTTTCCGAGCCCGTGTCCGAGCCCTGCATCTTTTTGTATCCACCACCGACTCCCCGCCTCATTCCTGGACTCCCATTGGCTCGCTCCGACCCCACTGCCCCGCCCACCTCCCCCGCCGTCTCCTCCCTCACTGCGAAAACACACAAACGCTTCTAATCCCGGCAAATCATTCTGGATTTAGCGCTGGAGTGGGTTTTTTTTTTTTACATAACCATTAAACCCCCCCCCCCCCCGCCGGTGCGTAATCCCGGCCGTAATCTCAGAGGTTTCGAAAACATGATGAGTCTGTGGGACGACGGGATGCATCGTAACAGAGGGAGGGGGTATTAAATGGAGGGCAGAGGGCAAACGGGGACAAGTGACGGGGAGATGGGGAGGGCAGCAACACAGGGGGAGAGCAACCAGAGGCCACCATGCCGAGTCATTTTTTGGGGGGGAAGGAAAAAAACGACCAAAACTCAGAATCTGAAACCTCGAACGGCACAATCCGTGTGCAGCCGTTTCAGAAAACTGGTCCATTTGCTGGAAATGCTGTGGAATCCGCCCATTAAGCTGCTCATAATATCAGCGCCGGCTAAAAGTGTAAATGTGTCATCCGCGCGGGTTAATAACCTCTGAGCGGCTGCACGCACGCACGCAGATACATTAATAAGCCAGCTGGGTCAAATCCCTCTCTCCATCCCTCTCTCTCTCCGTCCGTCTGCGAGTTCAAAACTGATCTTTCCACCCTCCAAACCGTGCCAGGCGCTGTGTCTTCCTGCCATATGTCCGCAGAACACAACCACAAATCTGTTTCTCCGAGTCAGGGACGGGTCAGCCACGCACACGCCGGCGTAATATTATGTCAGGCTGCATGCGACTCTGACCTCCAGATTCCTACCGAATTCCACTCGTCTGGACTCCAACTGAAGCCCAAAAAATTACACCAGACACAAGGACGGCCTCTTCTTTAGAGGTTTTTTTTCCACTTGTGCGTTAAGTCACACGTACGTGACGCTTGTTTGCGTCTGCGACGGCACAACGTGTCGCTTGTTGTGGGTGTCGGGCTTTATCTGGCGGCCGGGGGAGGAGCGAGACGAGGTGGGAGGAGGAGGATGAGGAGGAGTCTCATTTCCAAACTATGCAGTGCTGACGCGACGTGACACACCATGCGGTGCGAGGTGTTTAGTTAGGCAAAGGAGCGTCTTCGCCCGGGCGGCGTCGGCCAAACAAATGAAGCTGAATGTTTGCATGTTTTTGTCCCCAATAACGGCTGAGCTACGCCTCCGTCTGTGGTTTAACGTCTCGAAGCTGTGTCTGCATTTCCTCGACTGTTTTTCTCAAAACTAAAAGTGACATCTTGACGAATTTTGACAAGGTAAAGGTGCCACTTGAAAGGGGACAATTCTCACAGTCTAGTGCCACAACATCCCGGCATTTTCCTGAAGTCTCCAGGCTCCAAACTTGAGGAGGACGGACGTCCCCAACGTGATCCAATTAGAGGTTTTAATTAGATTTGGGAAAAAGTTCAGTATTGCCCCCGTCCTGCGCCATCTTGTTTGGAGCGGTCATGTGACCCCTGCATCATGGCCGGCGAGGTGGAAATTTGGGAAACAAGTGTTTCCAATACACTTTGGTGATTGACTTCTATACTTACACCTCTAGCATTTATAGGAGTGATGCTATAGCTGATAATGCTGTGATTTATTCCCCTTTGTATGTAACCTCTGTGCAGTTCTGCCTTTATGAATGCTGCTCCATACACCACGAAAGGCATGAGCATCATGAGACGCTGACTCCTGTAGAGCCTGTACAGCCCCGCTCGTTTTCGACGCTATCGACAGGAAGGAACAGAGGGCAACGTACCATTCAGAGGCTCGCGTCTCTTCTCTGTGGACACACAGACAAATGCAAACCGTTACAAAGCCGCTCCGAGGAGTCGAGCGTGCGTCAGGGTGAAACGGGTGAGAGAGGAGAAGCTGAGCGGAGGAGGAGAGCTCGTTGATTCCTGGGAGCGGAGAGGGCTCGACGGGGGTCGGTGAGGGCGGGGAGTTAACGAGAGAATTTGCCAAGCAAGGTGTTGTGTTAGTGCTCTGAATCTGCACAGTCCGTGGCACGATTGAGACGGAAAGGCTAGCGCAGGAACGACAGGGCTGGCAGAGCTTTCAAGGTCACGCACAGGAAGCTGTGAAGATAAGATTAGGCACCCGACGAAGAGCGCTGAGGAGAGGGGTGGCAGGGGGAGGAAGGGATGAAAGTACGATCCACGGAGGGTCGGGTCGGGCAGCCACCCGCAGGAGAGGAAGCAGGAAGCCGGAACGGTTTTAATCAGGCGATGAGGAAAAGTTCAGGAGTGAGTGAGACTAATGGGTTACAGAGTAAGTGTGCACACAAAAACAACGATTTCGGTTTGATTCGGCGTCTGAGAGGCTGTTAGGAGGGACGCTGCTCCGTCACTGAGGTTATGCTGCAGGATGGCGTTTTGCTAGGATGCCACTTGCCACAATTCGGTGCTGGATCTACATGGTTGTAAACGGGGGCCAAATTTCTCATCTCTTCAGCTCCTTTTCAACAGAGGCCGTTGGGCCACTTTGCAGTATTTTTATTTTTTTCCACAAACTCCGGTCTCGATCTGATCCAGACAGCGAATAACGATGTCTGAGATTTTCTTGCGGCACCGAGGAAATCTATAAAAATAACCACAAGGAGCAGCAGAACTGCGGCTATTTTTACACCCTGGTCTGAAGACGTGTTATGAGAGGAGAGAGGAGCACTTGAGGAAAGTAATCAGACCCCGGCAAAGAAATGTCAACAACGAGCCTGCAACAGCTTGTTGGATCAGTGTAGTTCATATAGTGACAGATCTCTGCCCAGGGCTGAAAGGTGGAGCGCTGCAGAAATGACACGTTTAGACCTGGTCTCGTGCTCACAGAAGTCCAGCTCCCTTAGATTTAACCAAAAGTAAAAAAGGCAGAACGCTGGTTTGACCTTGTGAGCCAAATGTTTGGACCTGAGGAGAAGCACTCTTTTGAGCATGAGATCAGAGTTTGCTGAAGGTCATTTCTGCAGCGAGCGCAGCCGGTCTGTAGGCAGGTAGGTAGATGGAGCAGAGCAGCAGAAAGCAGGGAGCCTGGTACCGGTTTTCCTCTGTCTTCTTCCCAGCAGCTCTCCAACCTGCCCACGGAAACGCTTCGTCTCCTCCTCGTTGGCAAAGTTGAGGCCAACCTGACATGTCTGTGAACACACACACACACACACACACACACACACACACACACACACACACACACACACACACACACACACACACACACACACACACACACACACACACACACACACACACACACACACACACACACACACACACACACACACACACACACACACACAGAACACAAAAGAAATGTTAAGAGAAATGGCTGGAAAACACAGATTTCCTCAGGGTTTCCACTCTTTCCTGGAAATCATTTTCCAGGCACTTTCTACAGTCATATCTTGCATTTTGACTCCCAGCAATCACATCTCAACTCTGTGCTGTCTGTGGCTACAATCTACCTTTGAGATCGTGGTTAGAAATGAAGACAAACGTGCAAACTTTCTCAATCTACTACATTTGCTTTCAAGGTCAACTCAGGTTATTCCACCACATTTTTCCCTCTCTCTCATTCGCCCCGACTGGCCGCTAATCTCCTGGGACAGGTGGGAACCCTGTATCTCCCTGGCAATCAAACCTGCTGACACGCCCGATAGCCGAGCTGTTTACACAGCGCTTGTTTACCACAGAATAGACAGGAGCCACTGGTCCCACTCATGGGATCGAAGAATATTTTGAGAAGTTACTCCAAAAATGATTGTCATGATTGTTATTTTTCATCCGTGAACTCACATCTCCAGCAAACGTGAGGAAGTACGGTTTGGAGGAATGGATGTTGATGTTGGTGTACAGCTCCTGCTCAAACATCATCTTACCGTCCTGTGGAGAGAGACACACACACACACACACACACACACACACACACACACACACACACACACACACACACACACACACACACACACACACACACACACACACACACACACACACACACACACACACACAGCAGAGTGAATACAGTGGATGGCTTACAGCCACAGGATGTGGTGTACATCAATATACAGGTTATTCATCGTGGTGGCCATCTCCCAGCTACTCATAAACCCCATGGGGCTCGTCCACTCGTCCCACTCACCTTGATGTCAAAGACCCTGATGAAGTAGGACCGCTGGGGGTTGTCCTTGACCAGGCAGGCAACGCCGCAGCATCTCTTGTTCCAGCTGGAGTTCCTGTCCGCCGTGAACACCTGCACCACCGCTGAGGACAACGTCTGGGACAGGCAGAGACAAGCAGAGAGAGAGAGAGAGAGAGAGAGAGAGAGAGAGAGAGAGAGAGAGAGAGAGAGAGAGAGAGAGAGAGAGAGAGAGAGAGAGAGAGAGAAAGAGAAAGAGAGAGGGGCACCGTTATCTTCAGACGCTGATTCACTTTTTCATTAGGAGTGTAGAAGTGTCCGCAGCCCTGTAAAATGTATCCCCACAGGAATTTTAAGACTGTCAGGCACAAGGAAGCGATCCAATGAAACGCACAGCTTGTTGATTCCTAGGAAAAGGTAATGGTAAGGTAAGGTAAAGCGATTGCAACTTCACGTAGACTTTTGAGGTCGGTCTAGGACAGCACGGCACCGCGAAGACGCTCAAACTAGCCTTCCGGTTTCGACATTCAGCGAAGAAAAACATATTTTCGGACACCAGGGGACTTCCAAATCTTCCAAATAGAACAGTGGTCCAGAGAGAAGAGAATGTGTGTGCGGCGCACATCGGGCAAAATTGGGACAACTTCTCAGGCGAAGAATGTCTCATCTGTCGACTCATCACGCAGTTAATGATGGGGGGGGGGGGGGGGGGGGGGGGGGGAGAGAGAGAGAGAGAGAGAGAGAGAGAGAGACAGAGAGAGAGAGAGAGAGAGAGAGAGGCAAGATGTACTGCACCGCCAACCTGTGATGACAACTTCAGCCGTGGGGATTTGGTTTGAGGAAGTTTGTCACAGGACGGTTGTTCTAAAGCCATTTCTAAGTTGAGGCGACAGAGCAAATATTGTGAGTTGTGGGTCCTTTTGCCCGTCATCCACCGACAACTTGTCAACAATGGTGACATCAAAGTTGTGGCGACGGGATCATCTTCTTTACAGTCTCATCCTGCGAGACTCCAATATGAGGAGGGTGGACGTCCAAATCATCAATCAGAAAAAGTCTTATTGGAGGGAGCTGGGTACGTGATGTAAAATTACATAATACATACATAGTAAAATTATGACTAAAAAACCCCAGAACCGAGAGGGAATGGCATAACAAAAGAGACAACTCCAAATAGATACATATGTATTCTGGATAGAAGTCTGGGTACTATATATATTCACTAAATTAGTGAAGTAGGAGTTTGCGTGTCACTGTCACAAAAGGACCAGACGAGATCAGAGTAAGAAGAAGAAGCCCTGCCCTGAAAGCGTTCACACACATTTCTCCGACACAAACTCATGATTGATTTGATGGGCGGTATGATAGGATAATGAATCAACCAGACGCTGAGTGACAGGGTGATGGCAGCTCTGTGGGGGTGGGGGTCAAGTCGATGTGTCCCGGAGCTGTCAGAGAAAGATTTCATCGATTGTCAAGAGCCTGACAGGCCACACGGGAAAACCAACAAGTGGAGGGAATCTGTCACAGAATGAAAACAAGAGGGGGAGAGAGAGAGAGAGAGATAGAGATAGAGAGAGAGAGAGAGAGAGTCAAAGTTCACCCAGTCCCTGTAATGTTTGCAGGAACACAGAGCTGGAACAAATCCTGTTTCCAGAGAAAGCTTATCTTGTTTGACCAGCGGTGAAAGGCGAGGATATACACCAGCCTCGACGAGGTGGCTTCACTCTCGTTATGTACTGCATTAAGAGCTCTGCGGGCTCTCTGAGCATCTTCTCAAGTCCAAAATCTCTCTATATTGAGGCAGAGCCCACGCACAGGCGCAGACGTGCCAAACACTTGGCCTCAAAACAGTACAATGAAATGAATCGGAACTGCCATCTTCACACTTCCTTCTTGCAGCATCCACCTCCAGTCTCCAAGTTATGGGCATGGTATTACAGCTACAAAAGCACTGACCCTTCATACCAAGAACACCTGTTTTTTGATGCATTTGAAAATTTGACTTTTTTTAGACATTTTCCCTCTTAAAAAATAACCCTCAGCTTTGTACAGTGAAACACACAGTGTTGCCTATTACACGTTTCTCACTCAGTTACTCTTCCACTTTTATTGAGGAAGAAGCACCTGAATGGGCTGTCGAGAGCCCTGCTGCACAATCCCACACACACACACACACACACACACACACACACACACACACACACACACACACACACACACACACACACACACACACACACACACACACCCTGCGGCCTGCGTTACCAATCCTAGATCCTGTAACATGGTTGGAGCTCACACAGTGGACGAGTGGACGATGCATGAAAGTCCTCGGTTCAAATCCGGTCAGACTGAAGACCTTTCTGCGACTGGACTGTTTTTGCATGCTCCCCACACTGTCCAAAGACACGCATGTATAGATCCACTGGAGAGACTTAAATGCCCCTGGGTGTGTGTGTGTGTATGTGTAAAAATTGTGTGTACGATGGACTGGTGACCTTTCCACGGCATGTTCGCCGCCTTTTAAAAAAAATTACCCATGCACTTGTGAACATCAAAATGCCTGATTTAAGACCGTTTGAGAGGCAGCTCTGGCCAAGGCTGTCGGTGTGCGGCTTACTGTGATGACATGCACATATGCAGAAAGAGGAACACCTGTAGCGTGTGCTCACACACACACACACACACACACACACACACACACACACACACACACACACACACACACACACACACACACACACACACACACACACACACACACACACACACACACACACACACACACACACACACACACACACACACACACACACACGGGGCTGTGATCACAGAGGCAGATCAGACTCCCGCAGGTTTTTTACAGGTTGCTGCGGGGGCTTTCTCACACCGAGGGGTCCGCGGCTCCCAGTCATTACCATGCAGATGAAAGCCGGAGCGTTATAGGAGGGGAAAAGGCCTGGCGACTTTTGGGGGGCCTTTTAAGCTCGCTTACGGGAACTACTGCGGACTTCAAGGCGACCCACGTCACAGGCGGCGTTGGCCTTTGTAGTTCTGATGAAATCTGACGCTCACTTTGGGGTGGGAAGGGAAGGATGGTGGAGGAGGAGCATGGTACTACCTCCGAATCTCTATTTACACTCGGATGCATTGAAAAAAAGATATAATCCATTTGTCGAGTGCGGTTCAAGCGGGGTTGACCCTGGTTTCAGATTTAGGGAAGAGAAAGGGATTAGAGAGGGATTATCTGCGTTTCTTTATTCGTTTCATGTAGTTTTCTACAGTTTCCTCTTGATTTGTTTATGTACATAATCCTCAGACTACAAACGCTCTGACCACAGAGGTGGTGAATGACTGTAGTGGCGTCAATACAGACCCGGTTCCAACAAACACAGCAGCGGCAAACCTACAGTGCAAAGGCATATTGCGTATCTAAGAGGCAGATGACAGAACGGTCCAAAACGCAGGTCGAGTTGCTACGATGTGAGAAATATTCCAGGAAGCAACATGTCTGTGTCTGATTTCTTAAAGAAAAAGAAAAAAAACTGGCTGCCAGAGAGAAGTTCCAGACAGTGATGTTAAGGTTATTAGGACTACACGGCGTTGGCGGTCTGGACGTGTGTGACGGCTGCAGGCTGGCTGCAGGGTGCAGCGGGGGAAGTCATCAGGGCCTGGCTCGGCGGCCCGTGGCGCTCCACAAGGGAGGCGCTGGAAGGCGAGCGTGCGCCGGCGGCGGCCGACCGCGTTACATGACTAACATAACAAGCACGTGGACGAGGCGGAGGAGCGGTTACGTCACAGCCATGTAGGGAACGATGCCGTGCTATACGTCCAGCTGCAAACGCGGCCGAATGTGTGGGTCTGGACGTTCCCTGAACGTTTCCCAGTTCATTTTCTGCATTTGTATCTTGTATTTTGTACCCAGGTTGCAGTCATGTTTATTCCTCTCTCATCCCCATAAGTTTATCTAAAAAATGTGCATTCTATGTTTCTATCCATCTCTCATTCTCCACCTATGACTGGGTTCCCAATTTCCAGGTTTTCCAGGATGCTTTGGAACCCAGATTTATTCCAATTGCTACATAATTGAAACCGATTACAGTTTGGTTCACGCTTACCAGCTATTGGTATAATCATGTCCGTGTGGAGTAAATCCAAAAGTCCAACAACGTATATGGTTAAGTCAGTAGGAGACTTGCCTCGAGGTGTGAGTGATAAGTGTGTGCGTGAGTGTCTTGTGATGTACAGGTGACCTGTCCAGAGTGTATGTCCTGTCTGGAGATAAGTCCCAGCAGGTTCCCCCTACAGTGATATAATGGGGTAAGTTAACTACCATTTGTCCCATTTCTGGGTCTGACTCCGCCTAAAACATCTTTCCTTTAATGACGTTGCCAGGGAGGCCGTTTGTCTTTCAGGGCAGCATGTGCGAGACACAACTAGTACTATTTATACAAACACTCAGTCTCTTGGCAGCATTAGTGCTCTTAGCTTGTTTGGAACCGATTCAGACATCAATTCATTTTAAAAAAATAAAAAAAGATCAAATGAATAACATGAATCCTGCGTCCTCTCTAATGGCGAGTGTAATGGCGTCCAGGCTCCTGGGCCCCGGGGTTTTCTCATCCGCCCCGTGGAGCGCTGATCGTTCCTGACGGGCCCAGGGGGGGGGATGTGGAGCTGTGTGTGAGGCGTCATCATAACCGGACGAGAGAGAGAGAGAGAGAGAGAGAGAGAGAGAGAGAGAGAGAGAGAGCGAGAGAGAGAGAGAACGAGAGAGCGTGAGAGAGAGAGAGACAGAGACAGAGAAAAAATCTCTCACACTTATGCAGCATTTCTCTTTATGCCATGGTGATAAAGCTTATTACAGTCCGAACACTCGGAGTACGTCTGTTTTTATCTTTACTTTATTGAGCCCTGACGGGAAGCCGTGTTTGTTGCTTCTGCACCTTCTTCAGGGAAATGTAATGTAGTTAAGACCGTCACATGACTGTCCTGATGATGTCCAGACAACTACATAGAAATCAGGTAGTATAATCAGAAGTATAAGCAGAAGTATTTTGAGCGCTGGGTCTAGACTGGAGAGAGTCACACAAAATATCACCAATATAAACACGGAATTTGCTTGTTAAAGACATGAGTGCTTTTTTATTTGTGTAACCGCAAAATTTGAATGAATACATTAATGAAACTGACCATGGATGCGAGACACCTGGACCAGACGGGTTAGGGTTAACGTCTTTACAGACGACTTTTCAGGATTTGCACCAAGCCGAAAGCAAATCAAATCAGATCATGTGTTTTGAATGTTTATCAAAGTTTTTGAGAGTGAATCATTAACTCCTGACCTAAGGAGTGGCTCCTCAGTCTACAGTCGTTAAGCTGGAGTCATCCATCAAAGACGTCAAGAATATGACAAGGAAGAAAAATTAGGACTACGTGGTAGATTGTGCTGTGCTGTCGCCTCACAGGAAGTCGGTTCGAAAGCGAACTGTGACTTAGTTCAGTCTAATGTGAAGAAGTTTCCCTCTAAAAACTACTCAGTGTCCCCGACCGTCACTCAGAACGACAGGTGCCAAAAAGACATGGAAAGAGACGGCCGGACGGGTCTCAGGACGGGCTGAGGGAACGAGAGAAATACGAGTGACTAGAGGCAGAGGACGCGCCGGGGGGTCACCTGGGGGTAAAAAGGTGGGGGGGGGGGGGGGGGGGGGGGGGGGGGGGGGGGTTGGACAGGAAGGAGGGAAAACTAGAAAACAAGGTAGGGCGGAGGAAAAGAGGAGTCATGTTCCACTTCTCCAGCACAAATCACCAGAGGAGGCCAACCACGGGACTTCCTGTAGGACAGGACTGCTGATCAGGCAGTCTGCCCGCATATGAGGGCACACACACACACACACACACACACACACACACACACACACACACACACACACACACACACACACACACACACACACACACACACACACACACACACACACACACACAGAGAAGCACACACAGTGTGCATTGGACCCCTTCCACCCTTTTGCCCAGTCGGACAGTGCTGCTGCTGGTGAAAACAGCAGAAGGAATACCAATGAGTCAAACCAGCGAGGAGGACCACAGTTCGCATGTGCACTCCTGACATGTGCGTGCGAGGACGAGCAGAATTCAGGTGGTAAGGCGATTCCCGAAACGTGAAAGCTGGAGCTCGTCTTGAGACTCCCAGCTACTTGTCCTGGCTCCATCTCAGGCGCCGCTGTCAGTTTTTTTTTTTTTAATCGCCGGGCCTCGGAGAACGTGCGCAGACAAATTTATTTCGGCGCAACAGAGCGACGTTATCGGGGGCAACACCCAGCCGAGCATTGTGCCCTTCTTGAGTCACCGCTGGATTTATAATCTCCCTCCTGCAACTGCCAAGGCTGCACTCGGGCAAACAGGCTTTGGAGAGAATTAGCTGGTGAACAAACAAGCCTTTTTACGGCTCGAACACATCTCGTCTGCCACTAATGGCCGCGCATCTCAACAGAAAAAAAAAAGGAGACGGTGCGAGGGGACAAACATAGACGTGGCCTGTCAATTTTCTGCATAAGATAAATGCGTTGCGCAACACGTGATCGGGCCCCTGAATCACCGGTGGGCATTTCAATTAGATCGGCACAATGTCGGCCTCTCCACACACCGCGAGGCCGCCTGGCGGCTTTCTCTGCATGCGAAGACGTGTACAGACACACACGAGCGTAGGACTGCGAGGAATGCTCCCCGACACTCTGTCACATGCCGAGTGACACAACTCCCCACATGCCGGTTTGAAAACGTCACTGGATTTTTTTTTTAACACCTAAAATAGGTCACAAAAGGTGTACGGAGGCATCAGGGACTTGTGCGCTTCTTGAATAAAAGGAAGATGTCGCACCTTGTGACCACACACACTCACACACACATAGGTTTGTGTCATGGGACCGAGACTGGTTCACCGCAACAAGGTGAGCTCTGCTGGCATGCGCTCCATCACCTGCTTTAGCTCAACACAACCAGAGCAAAAGTATGGTTAGTATGGGGAAGTAACCTAAGAACAGGCTTTGTGAAAGCCTACACTTTGGAGGAGGAAGTCGGATTTGTCCCCTATTGTCTCACCTGTGCCTTTAAACACACCGTTCCTTCAGGTTGACCCACATTTACAATAAACTTGACGATACCGCGCCGGGAACACAACACGATTGGACTTTAATCCGTTGCTTTAACACTCCGGCTTTAAAAAAAACACCTCTTATCTATACAGGTTATCGACGACAGGTGATGGTGGCGCATTCTTTCCAGATGATAACACCGGCTCACATAGTTTCTGGTAAAGAGTCACCATCCATTCATCCATTCTCCTACCCACCCTGTGCCCTATAGTGTCTTCTGGTACCTGGCTCTGACATTCATAGGGTGAAGGCAGTGCAATATGGACAAAATTTTATACCCCGATATAGATCATTTCAAGACCTGATATATCCCGATATAGTATTTTTTTTCTTAAAATTATACACATATGTGAAACAACTGCCATTTTCTCTTATCTTCATGTCAGCTCTTTAAAAGGAAGAAGAAATTTGATGTGCTCGAGTCGCTAGTAACAACGTCTTGCCGGCTTTTTTGCAAATTACCGTTGTCTGGTCGGCCATCATCAAAGGCCACCTGACATGTCAAAAGGAAATGAGGAAATGTGCCGGTGTGTCATTGAGACACCATGTGCTTCAGAAACATCTGCTGCCAGAGACGTTCATTCATGAGCTGACTCACTTTGTGCCTCAGTGATGTTGTGGGGGTCTGCAGATCCCCACTGTGCATAGAGCGAATGTCAGGAATACACCCTGGGACTGTGGGGGGACACCAGAGTACCTGGAGAAAACCCACACAGACACATGCTTGGCACAGTCTTGGCACAGAACCTGCAAACTCCACACCGACAGGCCTCCAGTCTGAAAAGTGAATATTTTCTCATTGGTAACCCTGGATCTACTCATCCAGATGTTAAATTAAAGTAAAGAGCTCCCATTTGTTGCTAATACACTCTTAAATCTGGTTGCCTTTGAGCATATCCTACAGTTCTATAAGTGGACCAGGCATTGTGATCTAAGTTGTGTCAGCAGGCACTCCTCATTCACTTGAGGTCTGATGACCATCGTAACACCTGTGCAAACCATACAGACTATTTATTATTATTTTATAGCTTGCTGAAGAAACCCAACATGACTACTACTGCGAATGGTAATTCATATGAGAGTAAATACAAACGCTGCTGCCTTTGAACATATATCACTATTTCGCAGTTGCAGCTTCTGCACTGTCTAACTTACAACTGGAGACAAGTCTCTCATATTTAATGTCTGGAACCCTCACACCAATACATAAATCCTATGTATCTGCACTTAAGCAATGATTAGTTGTCATACTGTATGAACATTTTGTGTGACCTTTGTAAGATGTGCTTTTACCAACTTATGGTGTACCCTGAAACATGGATAACCTAAATTAACTCCACTATTGAACATTTAAGTTTTCCTATCCATCTGGGCCATTGGAGTGGACAGCTTTAAGTGAATTACTCCTTAAAGCCTATAATGGGACTTACCAATCCAGAGCCCTCATTCACGACAAGAACCACAATCTATAGGTGTGGTGTGCCACAGTTATCAAAGTCCCCCGCTCTATTAATATGAGTTGTACATCTGGCGATTGTTAAAAAGCCTCTTTAATAGTCAGCTGTGTCTTCCTGAGGGGGGGATGGATAGGAAACCAGTCCTGCAAGATCATGAAGAAGGAGGAGAACAAACAAACTGCGAGAATGAGCCGCAGCTGCAAATGTCTTACTTGCAATGTGGCTTACAGTCTGCGGGGAATGGGGCTCCCTTAGCTTACACACACACACAAAAATGAGTCAGCTGAGTGCTAAACGCGTTACGTAATATCAAACAGTGTCACAATATCGAATCGTGACATTGCACTAGCGATCCTGACTGCAGCAGACTTGACTTACACTCCCACGTTTTTTTTTCCTTGCGTAGATTTTGGTGGACTTGCACATTCCTCCTCTGTGGACAGCACTTCCCGAAAAAAAACAATCCCAAGAAGGGGTTCAGCTATGTTATGTTATGTAATACCAGCGTACAAAAAAAAAATACATGGCTTTGCTCTGATTGCTTTAACAGCTTCCCCTTTGGCTGTTAAAACTCCTCTGGGGAGATTTCAGGTGTGTCATGATTTGCGTAAAAGGCCTAACATTGAGCAAGGGAGGGGGACTGAAACTTGCCCGTCATGTCACCCACTCCAAACCAGGACAGCTCGCCTCCCATTTACCACCGCTTTCTATCAAAACAAACCAAATCAGAAGTGTCAAATAACACCTAACGATTACGACACTTAAAACGATCGCACGCAAAAAACGTAGCCAGTGATCATACAACAGTTTGATGAGAAGAATGAGGAAAACTTACGATGCATTTCCTGCCGAGACAGTTGAAAAGGGATTCATTTTCCTGCGCTGTCAGTAGCATGGACCCGACATTTGCTGGCCGTCTAGGCGGAGGATGTACACTCATTCTCGGGGGTGGATTTTGTGAAGTGTGCACCGACGCCGAAAGATACGTAAACAATCCCCTCGGTCATCCGTGGCCTTCCTCCGACCCCCTCCTCCTCCCTGCTCCCTCTTGTTTATATCCCTGTCTGTCAGACCGGGGAGACACGAAGTGTAAGGATGTGAAGGGACGCCCAGCTCCTCTGTAAAATGAGGGGAAAACTTGCAGCGACAGCCGGGAAACCGTGAAAACTTTCCTGGGAAGTCCGGCCGACAGAGGAGCTCGGAGTCAGCTCCATCCAACATGGCAGGGTTGGGACGCGTCCACTATATGGGAAATAGGGGTGGACTGCTTCCCTGAACTGTGTCACACATGACCACAAAAAGAAAATATCTTATTCTTATTTTAAATATCGACAAACACTTATACAAAATGCAAGTACGGTATGGCGAAATAAACCAAGCCGGGGAATACCATTAAATATAATTAAGATTCCCACCGCACCCCCTTCCAGGATGGTTCAGTCGAAGCTTTTATGACAGGAATGTGTGCGAGTGCAGAATGGGGAGGAGATAAGAAATAAGGTGCAAGTTGCCAAGATAATGGCACACAATGGTCCTTCTATTCATATGGGAATTTATGCAAAGATAAAACTACAGCTAGAATTAACAGTAAAAGTAGAACTGTGGAATAATAATGCTAATGTACTTTTCCCCCTTTTTTTAAATGGGAGTCATAGAGGTCAAGTCATGGTTCAGATGCAGAGCTGTTAATCTGGGCCTGTGATTTCCTCTTTGTTGAATAGTTCCAGGAAGAGGAAATGGCTTTTACTACCTTACATTTGTCAGACATTACATAAAGGTCTCTTCCATCCATCCATCCATCCATTCATCCATCCATCCAGAGATTTTACTACCCAAAAAATGGTGCCACAGGGTTCTGCTGGTGGCTGTCTCCACATGGGGCACAGGCAGGATGTACACCCTGGACAGAATGCTCGTCTATTGCTGGATACTCTCACATCAAAGGTCAACTTAGAGTCACTAATTGACTTAAATGCATGTATTTGGGCTGTGGGAGGAAAATGGAGATCATGCAAGTCCCATACAGAATGGTCTTGACAGGGTTGTGAACCTGCAACCTTCTTTCTGTGAGGCGACAGCATAAACCACCAAGTCACCATGATGCACCACAAAGGTCTCTCCCCCTTTCAACGCAATCAACTATGAAAAGCCCATAAATGAAATGAAATAGAGTAGAATTAAGACTGCTCCAGTTACTATATATAGCCTCTGGGATGAGAGGGAAGCTTCAAAGTATAGATTTCACTGTACGACTTCACTGACGATGGAGGCAAAACACTCCAACGTATGGCACAATATTAAAATACCACAAATCACAACATCTTTCGAGCCAGACAGTCTACAAACGCATATTTAGAGGCTACTATTAATAGCCTTGAATGGAGTTTGCATACATAGCTCGCACCTATTTTTAATGATGTGCTCTGGGGTGCTTTTAAAATCCTCTGCAACATGCCTGGGCTCACAAATAAACAGATCTTGTTTGCTTGCTGGAGTCTGTCACTTGAGACACACCCCAGAAGTAATTCTGATATTGCTCACATTTGTACAGCTTGCATAAACATAAAATGCCAAAATAAATTCTTGTGCTTTCTAAACAAAAGCTTGTTGACAGCTGGTCTGTCCCATTATTTGGTAATTAAATATTAGATAAGGAATGAGAATATAGCTAACATGAGGAATTCATGAACATAAGGAGCTTGTGTATGAATAAATCATATTATGAATTATACATGCCTGTAGTAGACTTCATACAGTCAAAATGTGTTTGTACATGGGGGATAATTAGAGGAATTCTGATTCGCAATCCTACGTCATCTTTATGACCCACATTACAACCCCTGATGTATTCACAGTCACAAGAGAATGCAAAGAATCCATGGCATCTTCATAATCCATCTACACCTTATTCTGAAATGTCACTTAGCTAATTCTTTGTTTAATCACTGCGTACCTTCACATTACTGTAGATGTTATGAGATGCAAAATAACTCAAACACAGACAGGAGTGAAATGTCACCTGCCATTCAATTATTCAAGCACAGATGTCATTAAAATTGTAGGCAAGCTGTCAGTCAACCTGGACTTTCATTGAAAAAAAAAATCTTCTTGGGCGTGTGTTTTTATACATCAGTCCCTGTCTGTTTTCATGTAAACATGAACCGTATGCTCGAGTGGTCATGTGACTGTGTGCGGCTGTCTCGGCTGTGCCAGAGACTCTGGACGTTTGTCCTTTCTTGGAAGGTCAGGTCAGGGTGGGGGTAGAGAAAGTTCCTGTGGCGATCACGCACAGATGACGGCCTCAGATGTCACCAGTGACTCCTGTCGTAACTGACACGACACGTTAAGCAAATGCGGCTTTGAATGCAGCTCTGATGTAAACACGACGTGTGCGTGGTTCGTTCTTCATTTCCACACAGGTAGGATAAATATGTCTAAATAAAATGTATGTTGGTGATGTTCAAAATCTGCATTGTCTTGTCCCATGTTCTTGGTATATTAGCACTGTGGAAAATAAAGAATAATTCAATTGGTTAAACCTGACTCCTATCTATGCCTTGAAACCATTCCAAAGGAAATCTTTATTTTCAGGGAAACTCAACCTGTCTTGACAAAGCTCTTTTACGCTTGTTTCCGTTTAACTTTCGCCCTGGTCCAACCCAATTCTCTCTCAATCCGCTCTCAAACAAAGATTTGCTCTACTTGAAAAACCTGAACGACAGGCAGAGAAACACCTCGGGAGCTCTCTGCACTACCCCACCTTACCGCGGTGTTAGCGAGGTGGAGACGACCCGCCCTTAAGAAATAGTTATCATGACACATCGTGAAGAAACATGAAAAATAAACTTGGCATTATAGAGAAGTGAATGAGAGAAGGAAGGGCTGGAGAGAACAAAAATGAGATGGCTGTAGAGAAAGAAATAATTGTCACGGGAAACTATCCAAGTCATGACTAAAGTGGATTCCTAAGGTGAATGATAGTTGAGATGATCCCCTGTCCCTTTGGCTATATGAAATGACCCTGTGTTACCAAATTACACAGAGGGAGAAGGAAACTGTTCGTCCAGTGAGCTCCATTGAGAGGGCTACAGATGCAGTATTGAGAGAACTGCAGTGACACTGTCAGCTAATACGGCCTGGTATGCACTCACTGAGGACTGACCCGAGAGCAGAAACTGTCTCTTGTGTGAGATAACGAAGTGATATTTCTGAGCAACAGCAACAAGAATGTGTGAGGTGTGACCGTGAGCCGGGAGGCCTCTACAGTGTGTGTAGGTGCCCGTACACGTGCTTGTAATGTTTTGTGTGTGTTTCTGTGAAGGTGAATTAATACTTTATGTGTCTAAGTATTTGGGTTTTGGGGGTTGCACCCGGGCAGACACGCTCTCTGGGGCTACCCCTAGTGAAACATTCATTTGACCCACTTTCCACAACAAAAGAAGATTGAGGTTATAGGAGAAGGAGGGAAGAAGACAACATGAATATTATATTTTGAATTCTGGAGGAAGATATCCCCTACAGGCTGCAGTATGAATATTTAATGAAGTTGGCCTTTCCACATCTCCTCAACATGATCTGCAATGAGGATTTTGGGGAATATTACAACGGGGTCACCTTAACAGAAATGTATTCAAACAGGCAAGTATTGTGATATGGCAGAGGATGGTGTTGTACTGCGTGATTATGAGGAATGGATAGTTGCATGTTTGGTCACACATGCAAAAAACACCAACAGCGAGTCAGAAAAAGTCAAGGGGTCACAAGATAGATTTAAAGGGATCCCTTATGATCTAAAAGAAAAACAAAAAAACTTCCTGCAATGCAAATGTCAATATTTGTTTGTTGAATGTTAAGTCCTAATGGCTGTTATCTGTTGGATGACTTCTGAACATTGTGCAAACAGAGCTGAGACCTGAACATTCAGTTTCATTTAGAGAGTTAGAGTTAGAGTTAAACCAGAGATATAAGAAACCTGTGTTAAGAGCCTTCAACCAAACCTCTTAACTGCTGTAATCCTCATGTGGTTAAATCTGTGAATCATGGAACTCTTGACACAAGAGAAACTTGGGAAGTTGGAAGTGAAAAAAAAACAAACTCTCCTGTCCAATTTAACCACAAGATGGCAGCACTTCAACACTGATGCTCAGTGGTGCACTCAGCACATTGGTTACTGTATCAAATTGCATTTGGCCAACATGTTGGCCAAATCCAATACCCCATCCTGTGCTGTTGTTCATAATGCAGCCTGCACACAATGCCTCACAAACCAGTGGATGACAAGAGCGATGACTCTGAAGCGAAGAGTAAGTGCCCATGTGCTCAGGGCAATTACCTAATTGTGTTAATTGTGTGTCTGTGTCAGGGAAATGGAGGCTGCAGCAGTGCAGTGTGTTTTGTTTGGGTGCAAAACAATGAAGCTCATGCACTATGCAAAGCATTGCTACACATGTACTTAAGTTGTAAGATGCTGTGGTAAACTTCAGACCACAATGGCTATCACTCATGCATGCCTGAAAATCAGCCCATGCAGCGTTTTAGCGGTTAGCACTATGGCCTATAGTCGGATGGACAGAGGGTCTTTCTGTGTTTGCATATTCTCCCCTTTTCTGTGTGGCTTTCTTTCTGAAAAATCCAGTTTCCTTCTACAGTCCAAAAACATGGATATTTAGGCCACTGGGTGTGAGTGGTTGGTGTGTGTGTGTGTGTGTGTCCTGTGATGGACTGATGACCTGTCCAGGGTGTGATCTTGGCTTTTAACCTATGTGTGACCTATGTGTGACCTATGTGACCCAGTGGTGTCCCCCCCGCGACACCACTGGGTCCAATTCATAGAAATTAAAATAAATATTAATAAAGACCCATTTAAGCAGTTGTCATAAGCCATTGTGTATTTTAAGCAGCTAAAACTGCTAATCTATGTCTAATCTATTCTAATCTAATCTACTCTACTGTAATCTAATCTAATCTAGTCTAATCTAATCTAATCTCATCTAATCTGCCCGCTGTGTGTTGCAGTCAACTACAGTGAAATTTTCTAATAGTATGAAGTAAAAGTTTGTAGGAATATCACAGAACAACACAGAAGCAGTAATTCACGTCTTGTCACAGAATTGGTGGATTAGTAGCCTCTTCCCCCTGGATGTAATGCATCTAGGGAACGTTAGACTACAAGACGCCAACACTGAGCGACACACACCACCTTCCTAAAAACAACTCAAGGGTCAAAGATCACTGTGCCACTGTTCACACTGTGTCACCAACATGTGAAACAACCGCCACCATTTGGTATTACATGTGTCCCTTACCAGACATATAAACACATAGAGGGTAAATGGTCATATGTGTAACCCTAGTAACTTGTGACACAGAGTTTAAATGTGTTATTGTAATTATGCTTTAGTTATTTTTCTCTGTAGACCTCAACAAGTTTTCTTCACTATCACTCACATTCTCACAGAAAAGAGACGTGATGTTATTAATGGCATCTGTATACAAGTCATCTCCTGCCACCTAGGTGTCAAACTGCCCTGTCTCCTAACTGCTGTCGGAGAATGCAAAAATGAAAAAAAAAAGAAAAAGAAAAGAGCCTGCTGCTGATTGATAGCATGCCGTGTATTATGCAACTCTTTCCCTTTTTTTGTCAAAATATCATTTATTACAACTGACAATTTCCAGCGGCCTGGATGAAAGAGGCGGTGAGACATGTGCTGCGAAATTCATCTAAATATTGCATCAAAACAGGGGAAAGAAGTCCGGGATCTGACCTATTTCTCTGTCTCATTATGTTATCTTTCCGTGAGGAAACTGATTCAATCTCTCTAACTATATTATGACTCCATATAATGTTAAACACCCGGCCTCTGCAGCCAAAATTACATTTAAAGTAACTACGCAGGCTGTTTTAGACTTGAAGTGAAAAAATATGCCTTTTCTTTTCAGATACATGCTTCACCTGTGCAATTTTGACATGTTTTGGACTTTATTTGATCATATTAGGACATTTTAAATGCCATTTGCCTTCATGGCCTCCCTTGTTCTGATTAGTGCACGCTGACGTGATCTCACTGGGCTTCGTCATGAGGACAGTGCACGTTCCAAGACCTCACACCCAGGTGCGTCTTCTTCCTCTGCTCCAAAAGTCAAACTTGGCACCGGGCAATCAAAACAAGACTTTTTTTTCCCCCTGTCTGAGAGACAGCAGAGTGTGTGCTTGCACCCGGCTCTGCCCACCATGCCTCTCCTCCTCTATCCATTGCAGACGGAGCCATTTTTGGAAGGATGCTCTCCCTATCTGTCCTCGACTCCACACATCATCTAGCAAGACGTCCACACTGAAGGCATGTCCAGGTAGGGGTTGATAGTTTATAAGAGTTATTCTGCTGAGGTTTGTGACTGTCAGGATGGTCAAATCCAAATTTGTGCTTTACTAGAATAGATTTGAGGTTTTGTCAGGGCTTGCAGATAATATTAAATCCATTTGTGAAAAATGATTTATATCAGTGGAAACTGCAGCAGACTGTCTCTACTAAAGGTTTGGGGTATGAGCTAGTTCTAAAACCTCTTTACAAACATGGACATGTAAATGTGTTGTTAAGAAGTGTCTAAAATGAAACACGTGTTTGCATGTTTTGTTGTGGCAACACTGCCTGACGTAATACATAATATGGCAACTCAGCTTGTATCATGGCATATAATTAGCTCTGTTTGACTGTGTTTTTATTTGGCATTTCCTCAGCCGGTGGCAGGATGGTCTCAGTCTCACAGAAGAGCAGAAGCTGTGTGCTGCTGCTTCTCTCTCTTACTCCATCAATCTTTCCCTCTCAGCCCATCTCCCTCCTGCCCGCCCTCACCATCTCTGTCTGGCCTGCTCTCTCGCTATCTGCCCTGACAGACACTTCTGCCACCCCTGCAATCACAAAGCTGCCCTCCTCCACCACGGGCCCGACATCTTTGGTTAAAGCCCCTTTTACGAATATGTTTCCCACTAAGTCGGTGTCAGCGACCTTTACAACCTCATCCAGAGACCTCCTGATATCCTCATCCTCGGCGACACCAACAGCACTTTACCCTCCATTAGGCAGAGAGACCTCCTTGAGTACCGATCCACTCCGCTGTCACCCTGTATTTCAGCGTCCTTTGAAAACCCTTAAACATGTTTCACCTAATACCTCCAAGATGTTGCCTCAAGTTGTGAAACGTCCGAGATCATCGCTCAAAACTGTTGGACCACCGCTGCACAAAAATCTGCCATGTTCTTTGTCAAAAATGGACAAAGAACATCCTATGGTACCTGGAAAACCTTCTCTTCAAACCACAACACTGGCCCCATCTTTCAGCTCAACTTCCCTCCCAAATCTTTCTTCCTCACCTGAAAATGCTTCAGACAAGCCTCTTGCTCCTGTCCCGACACCATCTTTTTCTACCCCGGCTTCAACTTCTCAAACGCCAACCACCCACAGCTCCAAAACTTTGACATCTCCTCCAGACGCTGCCACCTTTCATCACCCCGGAACTCTCCCACCTCCCTCGCTCCCCCACACTGCAAGTCCACTGTTTGAGCATCATCCATTCATTGTGAGCTGGAACATCCCCGATCTGGTGTGTAACAGGCATAACATCTCACTGGACACCTCGCCCTTCAAAGGAGTGGCCACGCCGGCTAAGGTAAGGCGACACCGAGGAGTTGAACTTGAAATTTAGATCGTATTTAAAACAGCTACACCACACCCTGTGATCTAATTGTGACATATCATACATCATCTTCTGAATCTCAGGTGACAGCTAGTTTGAACTACAAGACAGCTGCAAATTGAATCTTTCCTCAGGTTAATTTTACTACATACTCCCTGCTGAAATCTCATTACCTTCTGGACAGCAGCCTGACTCCAGGGCTTGTTTCAATATGATACAAACAGAGTGAAACGTATGAATATTTAGTAGTTACTGTGACCCAGTAGGAGAGTGGGGCTTTCACATTCTCCCTGTTTCTGCGTGGGTTTTCCATGGGTACTCCAATTTCTCTCACAGTCCAAAAAACATGTATTATTGTCAATTACAGATTCTACATTAAATATGTCAAAAGTGATGGATGTGTGCCCTGCAATAGATTAGTGGCCTGTCCAAGGTGTATTCCCTGCCTTTACTGTATGTGCGATGGAGATCGGCATGAGCAGACCCCCACAACACCTTTGGGTTCAAAGAGAGTGGGATAATGGATGGACTCTGGATGCCGTTTATCAAACATTTTTTCTCCTTGTTGCAGGTCCCAGGCCAGTTCCTGTCTCTGTTCTACACAGACCGATTGGGTCTTTATCCACATGTTGACCTCACGAGCAGGAAACAGTTCAATGGGGGCATCCCTCAGAGAGGCAACCTGAGAGCCAGCATGAACAAAGCCCGAGCAGATATCAGCTATTACATCCCCTCCATGTGAGCCCACCTAATGCTCAAAAATTCGCCCTTTGTTTTCTGACACACTTTAACCTCCTCTTCATCCCCCCTCTTTTCCTTACAGGACGAGGCGAGGCTTGGCCGTGATAGACTGGGAGGAATGGCGCCCCCTGTGGGACAGAAACTGGGGCACCAAGAAGATCTACCAGACATTATCTGTGGCCCATGCCATGCACAGTGACAGCTCTCTCACAGTGCAGCAGGCCACAGAAAAAGCCAAACAGCAGTTCCAGGTCAAAACTGTGTGACAACTAAGAAAACTCACGATATTCCTCAGTGTTTAAAAAGAAGTGAAGTAATGCTTCTCTCCTTCTTGATTTTCCAGAAAGCAGCGAGGAGTTTGATGTCAGGGGTGTTGGCGATGGGCAGAGCTATGAGGCCAAACTATCTGTGGGGTTTCTACCTGTTCCCTAACTGCTACAATTATGGCTGGGAGAGGCCTGACTACACTGGCCAGTGCTCCGTGGAGGTTAAGAGGCAGAACGATGAGCTGTTCTGGCTGTGGGAGTCCAGCACTGCTCTCTACCCCTCCGTCTACCTGCAGGTTGGTTAGATTGGTTTTTGGTTTCCAAGACATAAATCCTTTAGGCATCTTTTTGGCTTCACCCACTGCACTGTTTCAGGCCTCTCTGGCAGACAATCCCAAAGCCGCCCTGATGGTGAGGAACCGAGTGCAGGAAGCTCTGAGGGTTTCAGCGCTGCCCAAGCGGCTCAGAGCTGCACCCGTGTTTGTCTACACGCGACCTGTATTTGTCGACCAGAACAGACGCTTCCTGAACCAGGTACATTAACAACAAACACAATAAACATCGCAACATAATGACCTGGCAACACACTTTAGAAGTATGGTATGAAGTAAGAAGCAAGCCTCTGATGAACTGAAGCAGCATCAGTGAGTCATTTTTATTATGAAAGTTTTAATCAGCCTCACTTTGATGGATGATGATTGTATATTTCCCTGGTTGTGGACATTGTTGGAAAGAGGTAATGATGATGAAGTATGCATCAGTGTAAAATAGGTCTACAATGGTTTTGAATATTACACTAAGTAATTAAATCCACCAGTCAAACAGTTTTGAAACAACTCATCAGTAAGTGACCCCACACTTGACAAGATTAGCTACATCTTAGGTTACTTCTTCATCCTAGTAGTCAAATGTTTCCAGCCTGAGGCCCAGTTTTAAGAGGAGTTTGGTTTCTTGGTGTAACAACACCCTGCTCAGGCGGTAACCCTCACCTGTAATCCTTATCCTCTCCTTCATTTGAGTGGCATTTGGAGAAATAAGAACATAGTCATCTGTGCTACAATCATGCCTACAACATGCTGCGTAATTATGTCGTGATTGCTTGTGTCACTATCTGAGCAAAGGCACCAAATAAACACATTTAACCCCTTGTTCTCAGGTGGACTTGGTCCACACCATTGGAGAGAGTGCGGCTGTGGGAGCGTCTGGTGCCGTGTTGTGGGGGGCCAGCGCCGACTACGATGACCAGGTAACACCACACCGCAGACCTCCACCGGACTACTGAAAGACGTGACAGGCAGCACCGATGGCAGGCAGTCAAGCAGGACACAATGTGCAGCAGTTGAATGATATCTGAGTCTGTTCATCTGAGATTGAGTGACAATGCCTGAGCGGCACTGGCACTGATGGACCGGCTGGTCACGCAGGGGAGCCAACATTAACTCGATGACAGTAACTGTCATTAGATGTGCTCTGAAAGAGACATCACCATTAAATTCATATCCACCTCTCCTCCCATTTTTGATATCTTTACTGTGCATTATGCAGTCCATTAGGTCGTTATTGTTGTAGGTTGCTATTCATCCATCCATTCATCCATTATCTTTGTCCCTCTGCTGTGATGTGGGGGTCTGCTGGAGTGTGTATTATGAGCCAGCATGGTAGCTTTCTGGATAGCACTGTTGCCTCATACTGTATGTCTTTAGTTTATATTGGACTGAGGGCTTTTCTGTGAAGAGTTTGCATGTTCTCCCTGTATGCTAAGTACTCTGGTTTCATCCCACAGTCCAAAAACTTGCATGTTAAGGCCGATTAGAGAAAGTGCCCTTAGGTGTGAGTGTTAGAATAAACAGTCTGCGTACGCCCTGCTATGATCTGGCGACCTGTCCAAAGTGAATCCAACGCCTTTGCACTGTGTATGCTGACATAGGCTCCGCAGACATCTATAACACCATTAAGGTACACTGCAGGTGAAATAATAAATGAATATATGATGCATTCTCTATATTTATACTCTCCTTTCTCTCTTCCTGCTTTTGACTCTACACTTTCTTTTTCTCTCCAGAGTTCTTGTGAAGCTCTGGCATCCTACCTGTCCTCCACTCTGAACCCTTACATCACCAACGTCACCATAGCCGCCCAGCTCTGCAGCAACTTCCTGTGCCGAGGGAATGGTCGCTGCGTCAGGAGAAACTACAACTCCAGCCACTACCTCCACCTGAACCCAGAGAGTTTCAGGGTCCTGCATGTTCAGAAGCGATACCTTGTCCTAGGGAGACCGACTGTCACAGACCTGAAGACGCTGGGCAGGAAGTTTACCTGTCAGTGCTACAAAGGGCTGAGCTGCTCTCCCAGGACAGACAGGGAGCTCACCAAGGCCCTGAAGTTCAGCTTGAAACAAGGGTTGCACCAAAAGGCTCAAACGATGAACAAAGCCATGTTTGATGATCTGCAACAAGCAAGCATCGCTAAGGACAATGTTAGAAAGCACTTGAAAGTTTAGCTTGTAATCAAGGTTTCTTTTTTTCTGCTTTTCTGAAGTTCAGTCTTAAGAAAAACATCTTTTAAACCTATTGTGCACTCAGACCTGAGGCATACCCTCTACTGTGACAATCCAGTGCAGAACATTTTGCATGTTAAGCCCAGGGCTCAATTTGCATTTTAAGTGATTAAAGTCTTCAAGCTGTGCACAACTGGAGTACAAAAACATAATTCTTGTCACACTGCAGTAAAACCGAAAAGAAAATCCTTTGTGTAAAAGTTTATAAAGTTCATTTATTATCTTTCTTTCTACTAAACTATTTTCAGAAGACGTGATCACCAACTCACCTTGATGACTTTGTGTGTCCTTAAATGATGATGACCTGAAAACACTGAATGGACTCAGGAGACATTATTTCATCTGTATAAATGTTGTGCATCAGTGACAGAATGTAACATGTTTCTTAGTCTTACCAAAGAGCTGCAGTTATCTGGACTTTATTTGACCTCAGTGGACAAACACTGATATATAATGGAAGTATGACGTGTGACATTGTGATTCCCAGTAGGTATTTGTTTATGATTTGACTGGGTATGTAAATGAATGAAATGAGAGAGTTGAGTGAGTCAGGCGTCGACTGTGTTTTGCTGTGCAGGATGTAATCCTGGAAAAAACAGGAAGGGTGGTGCTCAACGCATTAAGAACTTCAAAATGTGATGAAACAAAAAGTATGTAATTTAACTAGGGGGGTTTGATTATGATGACACCCACCTCAGTGTAAAAGATGCTTCCATTAGCATTTCAACAATGAAAAGGTTTGGTCATTCACACCCTCAGAGGGGTTCTATTAATAAAAGCACAGGTGTTACTAATGAGCACATCTGTGTGGTTCCTACTCTCCACTCTACTCTCCCCTTTACACACCAAGCTGAGCCTGGACACACTACCAGCCAGTTGTTGTTAGGCAGCTCTGGGTTAGGCTTTCACGCCATTTTTTTTACCATTGTGACAGGTTTCACTACCACAAGGCAGCACTTGGAGAGATTTTTTGGAAACTTTTTTCAAATGCAAGTCCAATATTCAATCATCTGTTATATTATCTGTTTTCGACTCAGCCATTGGCTTCCTTGAGCCTGCTAATGCTAACTTGACGTACGACTTCGCACAAAGCAGATGGTACCCTATGTGCAACATGACATGACAATGCAGCAAAAGATCCACCAGGTACATTTGGTGGATCTTTTTGTCTGAAAACACAGCTAATCACTGATGAGACGGTTGCTGAGAGCTCCACAGACGTGCTGTTAGACATGAACATTAGCTTAAAAAGGCTAAAAGGCAACAGGGAGCTTCAGTTGCTTGCCATCTGTGTTTATCTGAGTTTGTCACCAATGGAGCAATACACATTAGTTGCGTTATTCAGTTGAGGCTTAAGAGTTATAACAACAGATTCACTTTCCAGGTGTTGTATCATTGAAGCGGTGGCTCATGGTCTCTATTTGGAACAATTGCTTTTCCCTTCCTGTTTTCCTTCTCGCTCAAGCAAACTTGTGTGTTTGTACACACCGCAGATGAAGGCATGTGGATATGAGGGACTAATGAGCCTCTATTATGAAGGAGATAGTGTATGCTATTCCCATTGTGGTGTTGTCAGCAGATACGCTGGGTCATTGGTGTATTGACTCAGTCCTCTGGGTAGTGAGCGCCTGATGTGTTTGCTTGTGTCACAGTGATCTCCAAGTTGGTTTGAAGAGCTAGAGAAAGACAGCTGTGTACATTAGCCGCTTGTAGCTCCTAGTATTGTGAGTACCGTCCAGGCATAAAGCCAACTTTACCCGTCATATAATCTGCAGCTTTGTCTTTGCCAGAGATAAGATAGGGACAGACACAAATGCACACACAACTGCAGCCTGAGGTCGAGGCAAGTCAGTTATGAGTCAGCCTGAAAAAAGGTTGCAGACATTTTTATTTGGTTTGACGCCCATAAAAACGATTGTTTCAACGGCACTAAAGCACCTAGGAGACCAAGTACAATAAAAGTAAAATAAAAGTGAGTGCTGTACATATTGCATATATATCTCTCTCGCAATGCCTGCTGGTCCTGGCTTATTATAAGTTGAATAATACCCCAGGCATTTCCCTATATTAAATGAAGAAATGAAAGGAGGACTATCACGCCACAGGAAAATGTCAGGTTTAATTAAAATTGCAAATCATACAGTACATGCCATTGCAACGCTTCGTAACTTTTCTAAAAAAAAAAAAGTTGGTCCTTCTTTCAAATAGTGAAGACCACAGCACAAAGTAAAGTTTGAGTAAAGAGTACAGTTATTCGGCCGTGGAAAATGTCGAAGATATAGTGAATACATAGGCCTTCACTTGTGTGATTCAGTGAATGCAATTAACAATCTCAGTGTAGCTGCCAAGTTGATCAAAAACCCAAATCTAGCCACACAGGCACAAGTCCTACCAGCTCTGGTATAATTTTACATCTTTTTCATTTAATGTATGTTCAACACCTCTTTTTTGGTGATAAAGTAAACAATGACTTATAAAATTTGTGCCAGTTACCGTTTAGAATGTCATGTTTTTGTACGCTGAAAATCCAAAGCGAATGGTTTGATGGCATGCAGCATTTCCCAGTGCCGCTCCAACAGCAAACAGGCGTGTCATCGATACCACTGCCCCGCACCGGCACGTTTCTGAGCCAGAGCAGATTGTCGGTCCACTTTGCATTTAGTAAAGCACAAGCTTAACAAACACTGACCAAATGCCCCTCATCCACTGTCATTCACTGAGTTCACACAAACTTAGAGCCGTGGTCAGAGATAAATCCTCTCTGATTCTTAAGAGATTATGAAAGTGCAGCTTTATGAGGAACAACAATAAAACGCTGCCGAAAGTGAAATTCTTCAGTTCATCGGCAGCTCGCTTCCCAACACCAATAAATAAGTGACTTTTATCAAGATGGCAAGTTGCTTGGATTTACCACCTTTTCCCTCGTCACAGTGCAAGGTTCGTAGTTGGATAAGGCATGAGACCGCTCAAAGAAACAAATCTGGGTTTCAAAACATGCTCCACTATACACATAGTCATTTAGAGAATATTTTCTCCACGATGTTCACTTCAAGTATAGTTAATTCAAAGATTTAGATTAAATATTCCTGCTTTGAGACGGATTTCCGCTTCTTCTCTGTGCCGCCTATCTATCAAGTTATACATATTTTACACAAAACGTTCATCCGTTTGCTGTAAGCATGCTTAGGAGTAAAAGTACAGTAGAAATCGCTCGACCGGACGTGCTGCATGGAGTCAGAGTGTTACGGAGGCTTGATGAACGCTCATTGCACCTCAATTAGATTAACTTAATGCGTTCTCAGCGTGTACGAGATGAACCCTGCGACAATGCCAGAAACCTCCGCGGTTTATGTCTGTTTGTGTTCCCAGTAAAAAAATTTAACAACCCTCATTTAGAATTCTTGCTGCTGTTGGTGCTGAAGGTTAAAAGCTTTTTTTTCCTCTAATCATGATTGACGATGATGATGATAGTGCAATGCTTCAGATATATATATATATATATATATATATATATATATATATATATATATATGGAGGTGGAGAGCCACTCAGACGCCAAGCCTGGTCGGCTCTGTTTGCACAGGAAGGCACTCCAGCAAAGTCACGTTTGGTTCGTTGAAAGATTCACAGTAAGATCTCGCCTGGCTCCGTGTGTCCGCTCAGCTACAGGTTTTCTTGCTACATATGTCACTGGGTTTAACGTTTCCATGCAGTGAGTCTGGGACCATATATTCATACATTTCTTTTAACGAGCTCAGTTCCAAAGGTCAAATTAAAAACATAAAAATGGATGACCCATTTGTCCACAGACCGGATGATGAAGTCCCCCTTTGCCTGAAAAATACTGACTTTTAAAATATTACACATTACATTTGGTGAATAAAAGATAAACCTTTGGGGAAAAAAAAACAGTATTACAAATAGTATTTTTAGCATGCAGATATGACTTGCAGTTAAAGCATGCAGATGCAAACGTACAACCCTCATCCCAATGAAGCTGGAATGCTCTGTCAAATGTACAAGGAACAATCATTTGTTCCTGCAGGAGCATTGCAGCCTTTCTGGAGTCAGGGATGTAGGTGACACAACTGATCCAACTCAAACTAGTACCGCCACAGTGCATGTACCATATAAAGGGGCGAGTCTGCCGCAGCAGGCTTTGAATCATGTAAAATACGCACATGCGTGGAGACTTGTAAAATTGCAAGTATCACGATGGCATTTTATGCTAGATCAATAAAAACGGCAGTAGGTTCACTTAAAACAACTGTGGTAAACAATTCAGTCCTTGGTTGTGTTTTCAATCTTCGTCCCTCGACCTAGAAATGCACTGGTAACAAATTATGGTCCCACATGATACAATTTCACCTAAAACTTATTGTCTCAGTCAATAATTAGTTTCTGATTCATTTGTTGATTAGAATAAAATAACACATTTGTGTTCCATCACTAGTCTTATGTGAGCCGGACTTTCTTGATAATCTAGGACCTAAAAAAATAGAAATTAAAGTGTATTTCCATTCATGTTGCCTCACAGCAATAAGGTTCCAAGTTTGTGTGGAATTTGCATGTTCTCCCTGTCTCTTTATAAGTTTTCTCTGGGTACTCATTTTATCTCCCACAGTCCAACAACATGCATTTTTAGGCTGGTTGGAGACTCCAAATTGCCCCTAATTGCTGCAAATTGTGAGTGTGAGATGCAGAATACACCCTGGACCATGTAATGGGACAGGCTTCAGAAGATCTCCAAAACACAGTCTGGGTACAAATCAGATAAAAAGAACTGAGTGAATAAAATGCTAAGTCCATTTTGATTAATTTTTCCAGAAATTTTTTGTTTCTTCACTAGTCTAAAGTGAGCATAGCTTTTCCTAGAAGTTTAGACCTCCAAAAAAACAAAAAAAAAGCTAATTAAAGTGTTTTTTTCTTGGACTCCAGCTGTCCATTAGCTTCCCCCTCGGTCGCACTCGGGCAGTTTCCATCCTTGCTACACTTGATCCTCATGAGTACGTTGGACAGGACGTCCTGGTACAGACTGAGGCAGAGCCAGCCCGGCAGGTACAGCAGGGTGATGAGACCCATGAAGTTCTGCGGGTAGTGGGAGTAGTCCCAGGAGCAGGCGTCGAACTGCCTCAGCGCCAGGCCCCAGCACAGCTCCCAGGTGTAGATGAAGCAGATGTAGATGGGCAGCCTCCGGCACGTCCCCCAGCCGCGGCTGAAGTGCAGGTGGAGGTAGAGCTTCTCCACGACGAAGCTGCAGCTGCCATACATCAGGAAGGACCACAGGGACGTGTGGCCGCTCAGTGTCCTCTCTGGCTTCTCCACCAGGTTGAAGGCGGAGGTGAAGAGCACCTCGTCCAGGAAGCCGTGCATCCCAAAGAAGAGGAACTTCACCAGGCCTGGCAGACCATGATGGTGAGGGCCCTCACCTGAAGGTAGATACTGCAGCTTGGACAACCCCCTGTGAAACACCTGGGTGAAATACAGAGCCAGGATGTAGTGCACCACCAGCTGCGTGCAGGACACCACTCTCACCTGCTCGGCCAGGGTGTTGATGTTCCCTATGAGGATCTGCAGCCCTATGAACACAGATGGGTAGAAGACCAGGTGGAAGACCACAGGCCGACCTCTGAAGCAGCTCTTCTGGGAGTAGATCTTCTCCAGGGCGAAGTGGGTCAGGGAGTGCATGATGCAGAGGTACGGGGAGGAGAAACCCACCAGCTTGGGGTCCCGGTCGGTCCAAACCCCCTGCAGAGAGGACAGCAGGACGTCCAGAGTCACACCGTGCATCCCGTAGAAGTACAGCCGCATCCAGCGAGGCAGCTCCCGCAGCGACCCCGCAGCCTCCTCCTCCTCCTCGGTACCCGGGGATGGCCGCTGTTTTCCGGGAGACCCCTCAAAAGCGACCGGGGAGGAGGAGGTGGAGGGGTCTCCGGGACGGCCCCGACGACCGTCTCGACACCGGCTGGACATGGTCGGTCACTGTGTCTGCAGAGATCCTGTTATCCCCTTCCTACACATTGCTGCTGTACAATGGCTGCTGCGTTCAGGTGCGCCTCGGACAAAAACGTACTGGTGGACCAAAAGCGACTGAGACGTTGTTTCGCGTTGACTTTCGTTGTACCCTCCTGTACAATGACAAAGTCTGATTCTGTATTCTTTTAGGGCTTATTGCCCTTATGTCTCATATTTATAAATCATTTTATAAGTGTCACAATTCTTCTACTGCTACTTTTCGTGATGTTATTTCATTCCAACGATTCAACTCCTGGACCAGAACTGCCATTGATGATTTCTCGATTTGTAAGTGTGAAACGCGTTTAGTGCTTAGCTTCTATGATCGATCATTTGTGAAGCCTGTTTTGTTAAATGGTGGTTCTTTTTGCACTGTTGTGAACCCTCATTCCAACTTCCCTTAGCACAACAAATCATCCACAAATGCCTTCAAAATGTCTCAATTTCAATGATATAAAGACTATTACATTATATGTGGAAAATCCAACAAGAACGATAAATAGAGGTGCAGACGCACATGGACATTGACAGGAACAGCTTGTCTTGACACTACTCAGTTAAATTGGAGCATGACCTCTAAAAAATAAGCTCCCTAAAGTTGGAGATTGCGTTATTGCAGAACCAAGACCGAAAAAAAGTATCAGACTAACATTTAATATCAGGTGGGTCTACAAATTAGTTATATAGCTGCCACGAATTGAATTGAAACCGAAAACACCAAAAATCAGTATCTAAAGGGTTATTCATATACATAACACAAAAATATATATGCGTGTGATATTGCTCATAAATAAGAATAGTGCAGGGTCACATTGCACTGGTTCAAAGAATGGCACAATCTATCAACACAGATTCTTAAATCTCACTTCTGTAGCTTGGAAGCACAAAAACAAAAACCATCATTATTTGTAGTTAATGAGTTACAGCAGTAGTAGCTTTCGTCAGGATGTGAGTCACATTTCCGATGGCCCGTGAAGGCAGCACGAGACAGAGGCTGATGGAGGAGGTGGTTGTGTTGTTGTGCTGCTGTTGTGTTATTTATTGAGCTCACGTCCTCCTGCGACGTCCTGACGCCACTCAATTACACGTCATTAATGTTAATTAAAGCAGATTACTGTTGTGATAGACCGACATCGGCCCTCATTGGTAAAACTGAAATGTGGTAAACTAATCCATCACATTTAATCAGAATTAATGAGTGGCCACCTACAACAGTGTGACAAAGATGGAAAGATAGATGGAAATATATATAAATGAATACTCTGTGTATATAAATCCTAATTACACTCAAGTGACAGTCTTATGCTTGGTGAAGAAATTGAAGTGTGTGCATGTATTCTGCATAATGTTCATGCAGCTTGAGTGCAATATATCTACTTCCCTTTTGTGGTTTCCTCCTCTGATGCTGCAGCATATACTCAAACTGTAAATGCATCCCACAATATCAGCTACCGCAATGCATGCCACAGTATCAGCCTCTTTTCCTGCAAGGTTGACCCCAGGACCCACTGGACAAGTCCATTGCAATCCAGCAAGAACCACAGGCACACAAGTTTGAAGCGAGGGTCAGCTTTGCAGGGTGAGCCGGTTAGTGTTGACACAACCAGGCATAAGAGGTTCAAATAAATGGAAAGGTGACGCGCAATTTGTGTTAAGGTTAAAACAGACTTTGGAATAAGACTGGGTAAGGGGATGGTTTCAAACTGGGATATTTTGTAGGATGCTCCTTGTGCAAGATATGTGTGTGTGTGATCTTTTTGAATTTAATCTAGAGCCATATGAAAGAGTCATGCAGGGAGCATCCACGGCCTCACAACACACCTGGATGACCACTGAGGGGCACTAGTGTGCATGTGTGTCCCCAGCCGTTATAGTTAGAGAACCTGTAGATTTTTACCAGTAAGATAAGACTGCATTTCCACTCAGAGGCTGTTGTCCTTATGTGTGACCCGGTGCAGTGCGGTGTCACTGGTTCAGCTTTGGTGAGGCGCATGTTTCCGTGTTTGCTAAATATGTTTGTCAGTTTAGCAGAGGTGGAAAGTGACTAAATGCATGTAATTAAGCACTTTACTACCCAATTCTGTGCTCAATTTGTGTCTGGAGAGAGAACAAATGCAAAGTTGAACACATTGAATTTACATAATTTACTTAGAGTTGCATCAAACAAACAACATCCAGCCATCCATTATCCTACCCGCCTCATGCTGTTGTCACAGGGGTCTACTGGCGATTGAGTGAAGTGCCAATTAATAAAAAAGGGCAACGAACTCCCTTCAATTAAAGGGAGAACCAGGCTCAGAAGGGCCGTGTTTATATGTAAAGTAGGACAGATAAAACAGATATTGGGTTGGTCGGGTCTATTGAGAAGGTCCTGGGTTCACCAAATTGTCCATCCAAGTGGCACTTCATGAAATGAGGAGGAGCAGGAGGTAAAGAGCAGGACCATTCTGAAAGTCCAGGATGGACCTAGGTGGGATCCAATCAGTCTAAACATGCATATTTTTGGGCTGGAGGAAACCGGATTATCAGAAGAATAACCTTAGACAGTGTGGTGGCTGAAAATGGAGGAGGGACTTGGAGTATTTGTAGAAAACCCACCATGGCATGAAGAGAACATGTAGACATGTAAACTTGTGGGAGCCACAACCTGATCCCTGTAACATTTGAGGCATCTGTTTTTTAATATTTAACTTATTTTAATAAGTTTTGTAGTTGCAATAACATATAAAATAATGAGTAGAAAGACCTTATGTCTATGGCCTCATGTCTTATGCAAGCAAACCAGCAGTTTGTATTTTGCATTTTCATACAGACAATTTGACTCTTACACAGTATGGAAAATATTTCTATTCAAAAGTAGCACATGCCCACGAAACCAGAAGCAAGAGTCACTGAGGATAGCGGAAGACGATCTCTGCATCTAAATTTTAAAGATGTAAACAGTTCCGTTGGGGAGATTAGCATCAGGACCATTTTGGTCATCACACAAATTTGCCTCGTGTAAACACAGGAGATAATGACACGAACTCTGACGTCACAGGGCACCACAAAGTCTCTGGATGTCTTCACCCATGATGAAGTTCTCCAAAGACTGAACAAAAAACTGTGTGGATGAAGGGCCAAAACACATGAGCTTCAGAAGGAGTATGAATGCCTGCATTTCTCTGAATGGTCTTATGGTTTCACAGTGTGTATATTTAATTAACTGCATTGGTTTGCATAGCGTTTATGGCAGCCTAGACCATGTCGTTTTGTGAGCTCAAACAATTTCTCTTTGTGTATTTATATGTGTCTATTTGTGTGTGCGTATGTGAATTTCAGAGGAAATGGAGCTATCAGGGCTCTTTCTGGGCCACAGAGATAACAGTGTGCCTCTGTGTAGCTCAGAACTATCAGAATCAATTCAGCACAGACTGAACCCACTCAGTCGTGACCCAGAACCAGCACAGAAAGCGGGACGCACTTCCAAACCGCTTGTGTCCAACACAGTACACAGAAAATACCACCTCTCTCTCTCTCTCTCCCACACACACATACACACCCAGGCACACATAAACATCTCTACCTCTTCTATCACCGCGGCACACTTTCTCTATATCCACTTAGCGCACGGCTACAGGTAACACCGGTCATTAGTCTTCATGTGAGGCATGTAAACGGCGACGTTTGAAAACCAATAGCTCACTGCGCCGTTTATTGTGAGACATAATGCAATTACTGTTAACAAATGAGATTATCACGGAGATAAGCAGCCGGCTCCGGACATCTAAATCACTTTTTGTATTGAATCAGGGGGAAAGAAGAGGGCTTGTTTTAAGAGGTAAGAGCAAGTATTAGCTTAGCAATTCTGTCTTGTTTGTTTAATTGTATCTGGTCTCCTCATAGCTCTCTCTATCTCTTTATGAATTTCACGTCACATTGCTCACCCTCAAGGTGACCGCTGGATCTGCTCCTGCTTCAAACAAGTGTTATCTTGCCTCTAACAATGGCGATTCTGAGGGGTGAGGGCTGAAAACTCATTGGCCACCCCTGTGGCCACCCCAGATCGGATGGGCTATATGCTGAAGTGGCTGCTGTCACACACAAGGTGCCTTAAGGTAAACTTGAGAATGTGACGATGGCAGGTTTTACACTACGGCTTGTTACAGACTATTTGTTATTGTTACCGACTAGCACTAGCCCAACCAAAAATGGCTGGATACGCCTCTGTGCCTCTACAAGCATGATGGTCCAGACTTTTCTCTTTCCTCATGTGCCCAAATCTTGGAATGAGCTGCCATACATCATCAAGGTAGGGGTGTCCCAAGTTGAAGACCCAACTCTTGATGTCCCAGCTTTGCTTCTTCAACTAACTTCAACCTTTCATCTCACGCTCACATTTCTTCCTTCTCCTGAGACATTTTCGACTGCAAACCTCTCTAAACAATAAAATTAGAATTTGTTTTGTGGCAAATGGACTTGTTGTGGACATTTCAACTCATGCCATACTCATACTGGCAGTTTAAGTCTCCAATTGACCTAAACATACATGTTTTTGGACTGTTGAAGAAAGCCAAAGTGCCCAAAGAAAACCTACGCAGACATGCAAACACCACATAGACTCTCCCTCAGTCAGACAGAGTTAGGGTTGGTGGGGCGGGTTTCTTGCCCATAATAAAAGTCAATTTCAATTCAATCTGAAGTGCGAGTTAGTAACAATGTTATCTCAAGACACTTTACATTACAGCAAGTCTTTTATTAAAAGATTGCATTAAGATTAACTGGGATAAATTAAACCTGCATGAAAATAAACGAACCAGAATGATCTCAACGTTTTCATGCCGTCATAGTTAAAACACGGAGTAGCTTTTAACAACAGTGAGCTATTGATTTTTCACTGCAGTGTAAGCAACAATAACTCTGCTGCAATCCGTATGACTGATTTATTTCACATTTTAAAAGCTTATACGCAACTGTTTCATTATTTAGAGACACATTTATTGATATTGTCTATTGTTTGACACTCAGCAATAAGACGGATCAGACAGATGTCTGATCAATGGCGTTAGTTTCCTCATAACTAATCCAGGGGAATTTGAATAATATTCCTTCTCCAAGCAGCATCTAATCTGAGTCAGCAGCAGAGATAAAAGAGGTCAGTGCTGCCTCATATATTACATTTCTTTGTATTACTGAATGTCTCTCTTTTTTTCACAATTTCATTTCATTTATCACAGAGGACACAGAGAACCCCAACCAAATCCATTATTTTATGAGAAGCAAGTCGACGCAAATGAAGAAAAGATGACATGCGAATAGATTTGTTCGGATAAAAACAAATAGCAGAAATGTAAATGATTTCATGATGTCCCAAATTCATTTGGCAACCCAGTGACACATACTAATCCCTTCCTCGTGTCTTATTACTGCCTTTGATTCAGATGACTCCCAGAGCTGATCTTTCACAATGGCTTTATTATTACGCAGCATGCAAACTGTGGAATATTCTGATTAGGAAAGAGTCAGACTCGCTCATTTTTTACTCCGTGCCAAATGTCTATCTGTTCTCACTCTGTGGATTTCCATGCAGTCATTTCAACACTGATTTCTTTTGTTTTTCCGCCCGTCCTTCAGCAGAACAACTGCTCATCTTTGAACAGGAGTCTCCCCCGTTCATCAGATAAAACACTGCAGACCTTGGGTTTGTGTCCCACAGACAGCTGTCCTGTTCTCTTGGTCTCCTTGGGTATGTTTCATGCATTTTAATGGGCTCTGATGGATCCTAGTCAGCCAAGTGTAAGACACCACGGGGTGAACATCGGTGCAAGAAAACACACAATATGCTTCACCTCCATTTTGTAGAGCAGAGTATTTATTACAGAATAGTAGAGTCAGTGATTCAAATCCTGATCCAAGATTCAAGTTTTTAAGTAATTAACAGGTGGCTCTTTGTCTTGGTGAATAGTGCTTTTGCCTCACAGAACTAAAGTCCTCTGAATCTTGGTTGGAATGAGGGCCTTTCCATGCAGGGCTCGCATGTTCTCGCCATGTCTGCATACCGTTACTCCTATTTCCTTTCCCAGTGACAGAACAAAGCCATTTTAGGTCGATTGGAGACTCCAAATTGGTCTTAGTATGAGTGTCAGAGTGAATAATGTGTGTCTGCCTGTGGCCTGTGATGGACTGTGACCTGTCCAGAGTGTATTTACCCTATGTACGCTGGTTTACACCAGCAGACCCCTAAGACACTGTTAAGGTTTAAAGTGGGTTAAAAAAATGTCCCAGTCTGTGATCCTGTTGGGTACAGAGCAGACAAGACGATGGATGGATGGATGGTGGATCCTTGTCAGCCAAGTATGAGATATCATATCATAAACTGGGACAAAAAACACTGTACATTATCATTTATAATATCAGACCATGCATACTCCAAATACAGCCATGAAACCATTGAAGTTCACGTCTTCACCCAGAAATCAAGATTTTACCTCCCGTCTCAGTTGACATTGTGAGATAGTGTTGCTTATCCAGGATTGAACACAAGATGTCAGCAGTGTGCCACAGCCTCCCATAGCTTGGGTGGGCCCCTCTGACTGATGTTTTCATTCATTCATAGAAACATTTCAACACTGTTGTGCACGGAGCGAATTCTAATGCAAAGCGGTTATGCCTGTGCATATACGTCGCCCGGTGTGTCAAATGCAAAGGACGCACTGCTAATATGTTGCCTGAACGGCCCTGTTGCATGCATTATTAAGTGTGCTCCGTAGCCTCCCACTCCTTTTATACCCGTCACCCTGCGATGATTAAAATGCGAACAATGAAGCATTCGAGCTCATTCTGCCTCCATTGTCATTGTTTGCCATTCATGTTAGGATCCCACGTAATGTGTAACGTGCTCATTTAGTTTCTGTGGGGCTTCGGGCCCAAATACCCGAGCCTCCTGCAACGGCAGAAAACTGATATATCACATTAGCTGCTTGAGAGATTTTCCTCCACCGTGCACAAAGAGCATTTTGTCATCAGATGTCCTGTTAGGCCTGTTATTGTTTGCGCGAGGAGGGCCCCGTGATGTATGATTGATGCTTGATTGATGTGACGGCTGATCGGCTCCCGCAGGAAATAGCCGCGAGGCTGCAGCCCTGCACTTAAAACGAGAACCTCTGAAAATGTAATCTCAGAAGCCATTTCCTCCAATTTGAGCTTTTATTGAATGGACCGCTGGCCTCATGCTCTCACATTGTCTCTTATGGTCAGGTTGTGTAGGCCAATGTATATGTGTACACCTCAATGTGGTGTGTGTATTTGTGAATGAAACATATGGCTTGTTTATTGTATTTTATGTCATTTATTTCCAGTTTAGTTTGTTAGTTTGCATGTTCTCCAGGTTCTCCGGGTTTCCTCTCACAGATACAATACTGGTCACGTGCAAAGCGGGTTAAGAAAGTAAATGGGTAGATTTCTGATTTGGAGGCTTCTCCACTGCCGTTGTGCCTGTTGCTTATGAGAGATTCTGCACATGCCTGGATTCTGCAAGGGCCCCCTCTGGAGATGGGAGGAGGAGGAGGAGGAGAGAGTGAAGATCTCAGTAGGAGGTGCTCAACAATCCCAGGAGAGTCCCTCATTAGGAATTCTGTGCCACCTCCACCTGGACACGCGTAAGCACGTGAGCCCTTATTCTCACCCTTCTCCTTGTCTCTCTGCTCTCTCTCCTTCCCTTCTGATATTGTAATTCATTTATGACTGACTTCGCCCCCGCGCTCTCCTACACTGTAATTTTACGCCGTGCATTTTCTCCCAGTTGGACGGCGATCTTCTTTTAATACGCTGCACTCATTAAATGTCAGCTAGATATTGTTTAGATAATGCTGCTTTTCACCCATCCTCACCCTCACCCCCCCCCCACCCCACCCCCCCCACCCCCCCCCCCCACCCGCCACACACACCTCTCAGTGGTTTTTTTTCCAGAGCCCAACTTCTCTTACACTCTCCTGTGAGAGTCCTGGCATATCTGCTGGTATAATTAATCAGGGCCCTCCACACCCCTCTCCACCCACCTCTTCCTCATTCTCATCGCACCTTCCTCTCTCATTTCATCTCTACGCGCCTTTCTGCTCTAACCGGCCCCCCCCCCCCGGCCCTCCTCTTAACCTTGTCATCTTAAATAACCTTCCCACTCCCTCCGCCCCCCTTTTACGTTGCGTCGACCTCCTTTTAACCTCCCTCCTGCTTTGTCTCTTCAACTTGAAACCACTTGCTTCCTCCACATTGCTTGTATTGTCATTGGTGGGACAATCTTTTTCCCCTTTTCAGTAGAATCTATGGCCTTTGCCACACAACTGCTCTATTGTGATGTTTCACCCCCGCACAGCCCCAACTCTGTCTCCACAGCTCCTTTGACCTTTTCTACCTCTACGTCTTCCTCTAAGTTCTTGTTTGAAGGATTGTCCATCCATCCATATTCTTCCTGCGCCCAATAGTGTGACAGGGTCTGCCAACACCTCTCTTCAGCTCGCACAAGGCAAAAGCAAAGAATATACCCAGGACAGGTCGCCAGTGTGTGTCACACACACGCAAACACACTGTTCACTCTCACGCTCACACCTAGGGGCAATTTAGAGTCTCTGAATAGCATGTTTTTGGACTGTGGGAGTTAACTGGCGTAACTGGAAAAAGCCAATGGGCCAGTGGCAAAGATTTTGATCATTTATAAGGGACACGAATTTGAAATTCACATTTTTTTGGAGGCTTTAAGTTGATAAAAGACATTTTAATCAACCATGGACACAGATAAAAGCGATGTTTTATCTTTTTTAAAAATGTACTTACAGCCATTCAGCGTACCAAAGCAACTTACATAGAAGAAAAAGCACTCTTACTACATCGCAGTGGTGTGAGTACAAGCACAGCTGAAGCACTATTGAAAGAAGAGATTGTAGAGGGAGAATGAGGACCATGTTGAGACTTTAATGTCGCTGATTTATTTTTACATAGAGGGATGTTGCACCTGCACTTCCAGGGTAAATGTGACCTAAACACAGCATCTTAGACTGCTTGACCATCCTGATATTGTACTTGTTCCCTGAAGAGTCGTTTACACGGTCTACAACTCTGGTGCAGCATTCAAACTGCGCTAATGCGCGGCTGCAGCACAGCCCCCGTGTTTTTAGTTTTATTAAGTTTGTATCTGTTTACTTTCACTCTCCCGCCGCCGCATCAGAGCCGCATTAAGTCGCTGCCAAGTCGCCAAGCGAATGGCTGCTTCTCATTGTGAGGCGGTAGCAGGAGACTCGGCCTGTCAGTGCAGTTAGCGTCGACTGTGATCACGCGTCGGCGACGTGTCAGCAAAACAACGCGGCTGCCGCTGAGCCAGGACTGAAGTCTTAAGGTGTATATCATTGAATTATTCTAAACATATGGTAGGTGCCAGCGTGGGAGAACGATTTCTTTTCTCCAGAAAACATGAGAAACCCACAGAGCCCCCGAAGTCCCATCAGACGATCTTTTTTATCTTGTTCGTGCAAGATAATTGTCTTGTCTGCACAAGATAATTGGATTAGTCACTGGAGGGGTTGTTATTGTTTTACTTTTTGTGAGAGAAGGGGAGTTTACGTTTTTCTCTTTGAAGCAGTGAATAACACACTCGGTTTACAATAAACCTGTTTGATCGTGTTAGCTAGCTACAGCTAACAACAGCCTGTGTATTGACTGACATTATTGTGGGTCATTACCATATACTGAACATAACACAGCTAATCTATTTTATCTGTATTGTCTGTTTTTATCTGTATTGTATCTATTTTACTGCTTGTGGGAACTAGGTATTGCCTATACGACATACTTAGCTTGTGTGAAGCAATATATAATGTAAAAAATATCATCTGTTTGAACTCGAAGGCCTCTGAAGAAACTCGAAGAGACTGCTGTAAATTTTAGCCTCGGAATTACACCTGTCACATAACCTCTCATCCTCCTCCTCTCATCGCTCTTCTAATGTGTCGTCTTTTCTCTTTCCTCTAAAACCCATTTTAACTTCTGACTCCAGCCTCCCTCCTCTGTCAGATAACTGCACATTTCTCCATCTTAATCCGCCACCCCCGGAATAACCCCCATTGCAGCCCCTCCTTACTGTCGTGTCAACCAGTTCTGACAATTACAAATCTTTTGTCCCCGCTTTGACCTTCGTTCATCCGAGCAAACGCCCTCAAATCTCTCCCTTCCACTCCTCTCCTCTCATATTCTCTCCTCCTCTCTCTGCATGTGTAATCAGCTCAGAGCAAACCTAGTTAGTTAACCCGGGCCAGCACTCCAGATGCCCTCTGTGTACCTGTTGCCAGACAGTCTCTTGTCCTCTGCTGCCTCGGGCGTTGTATTCTATGCGGACCTCTCCATCTCTCTCTCTTTCCCTCTCTCTCTCTTTCTCTCTCTCTCTCTCTTGGTCTAGACAGTCTAGTCAAAGCAGCTGCAGCCGAGGATGGTATGATCTAATTTTGTTCGTCTGGTATACTCTGATGGGAGAGAGAAAAGTGTCTGTTTCGTAGTGGGACTTCTTCTGCGGTAATTTGAGGGGATGGAAGAATGGAAAGTAGCCAGACCCGCACCAGTATAGGCTCTGTATTGTGAGCCTCAGTGCACGCAGCCCATTTTGTTTACCATCCTCCCTGCGCCCCAGGGGGGGTCTGGGAGATTGTAGCCATGGGATACCGACACTCCTCGAACGTGTGTGACTCTCTGATTGGTCCATCCGGCCACCTGCCGGGGCCTGTATTAGATCCTTGGTGATATGGATATGGATCAGTGACGATGCTCTTTGTCTTTTCCTCCTCCTTCCGAATTCCTGTCTTCCCACTCCACTGAGGTCTGTCTGCCTCTTTGTCCAGGGGCAGACATTTGGAGGCAGACGGGTGCAGGAGGAGGAGGAGGAGGAGGTGGAGGTATCCGTGAAGGGTGATGGGTCAGTGCTGAGTGAGGATGTGTAGACGAGCAGTGAAAGCGGAGCGTAGGATGTCGTCTATTAACTGTGGCGCCAGGAGGTAAACGATGGAAAAAGCAGCAGGTGGCCTTTCTATTAGACCTGAGCTTTACTTGACCTCTGACCTGCAATGTATTTGATTGTATTCTCTCTGTGGCGTTTGTGCATCCTCCAATCATCTGTACTCCAGCGTCTATATGCAAGGTCGATGAATTGTAAAACTGTGATCTTTTTTTGTTATTAATGTAAGTTCCAGGTGCAAACATAATGGTAGCCAGTGCCTAGTCCTGACAGCCTTGAATATGATCAAGACTTAAAGAGAAAACTAGGTTTAAAAGCTGCTGTAGTTGGCGACAAATTGGCTCAGTGGATAGCACTGTCTTCTCACTGCTTGAACAATCCGGGTTTGACTCCATGAGTCCTTTCTGGGGTTTCCTCCCACAGTCCAAGAACATGTATGTTTAAGCTAATTGGAGACTCTAAATTGCCCCCAAGTGTAAATGTGACAGCGGTGTGTGTGTATATCCTGCTATAAATTGACAACTCCAGCAAGAGCAGGGAGTTGTGAAATAAAGGCACAGTGAAACCAGCCCACATGTGGTTCATGTTACTTTTAATGTTTAATCAAAGTGCCTTTATCATACTCATTTATGGAGAAGATGATGAAAGGATGGAAATACTCCTTTTTAGATGCATAACCGCCACTAACTACAGAGTTCAATTAATGGTTTATTTCATACTATTGTCATGAGATGGCAAGTCAATAAACACTCTCACTCCCTTCAGAGAAATGCAAGCGATAGTTAAACTCAATTTGTCACTGCTTTCTTAGAGTGAGTCCTGCCCTGTAAAGCCTATTCTTAGACACAGCCTGTGTCTTTGATGAGCACAACAGCGGCTTGGATATGGAAATCAGACACTGTGTTCAACTTCATGATGTCAAAGTGCCTCCCAGCCCTGAAATAAAGTTGTGAGGATGGATGTCAAGATGTAACTTGCGTGCTCTTGATGGAAATTGAACGGTGAAAAAGAAAAAAAACAAAAAAACAAAACAATACAGAACCTTTCCCCCTAATGAGGTCCCATGGCAGCCTGCCTATACGGGTTCACAAAAGAAACTCTCCTGTGGGTTTGCTTGAATGTTTCACCCTGAAACTTGTGTCTTTGCTCTGCGGGAAGCGCTATGGGCTGGGTTAGGGGGAGGTCATGCTCTACATGTGTTTGTCTTATTGTACAGCTTCAAAAGTGAGAATTATTAATACTAAATGTATTGCCAAGAGTCTCCAGTTGATCTAAACATGCACGTTTTTAGACTGTGGGAGGAAACTGGCCCTTGGTACAGCCTGGATTTGAACCCAGGTCGGCCCATGCTGTGATAACCACTCATACACCATGCTGCCCCCTCATTGCTCTTGACAAAGAACAGATTACTAAATGGATCATGTTTTTGTCACCAATAGACTGTGATCTAAAAAAAAAAAGGCTGAGGTGAGATCTATTTCAGTGTTTTTCTCTCTGCGTTCCATTTATCAAAATTGATTTCTTGTCTCATTTAAATCATTTACGTGCCTTAGGTGAGCCCACAGCAGTCACAAAGTGACTCCTCCAATCTGTTCTGTTGCGTTGCGAGTCATGAAGGCCGATCATCACTTCCGGTAAAAACAGAACGATGCGAAAGGGACTGCGAATGGCTCAAGTGAATTGCAGACGTTCTGCGTTTCCTTACAGGTGATTTTCCTGAAGGCAGCTGTCGCTCTGTAAATAATCAGCTTGACACGTCTTTAACATTACCGTCCCCATGGGGCCCAATGTCTGAGCCGTACGTCTGTTTATGAGAGCGACTCTCTCTCCTTGATTTGTCTTCCTTTCCATCAGCCTCCAGCCATCCTTTTTATATTTAACTATTCTTCCAGCTCTCTTTCTCTCCTTCAGCCTTTTTTCCTCCTACTCCATCTTTTCCTCCTGTCAGTGAGCCTCAGCTCTGTGCTCGGGGTCAGCTATGAAATTCAGCTTAGTTACCGCTCCCTGCAGTGAATGTTGAAGAGGATGCAGATGCTGCATGTTGTGGTTGCATTTGCATACAATTTGTAAGGTGGCGGTGCCTCTCATGCATTTCCCTTCAGCGATTTTTGGTTTTGTGTGCTTAATAGAGGTGGGAAGGGTCACTGCATGGCCTTATTAATTGAAGGTTAGTATGTTGTTAGAATTAGAGGTCAGTGGCAAATGAACTAAGGGAAACTGGCGACAGTGTGGAGGCACTGGGAGGACTTTCCTTTTAAAACACAGCTCTAGTTACTTCGAGGATATCCTATACTGTATTTGACTTGTGACCTTTGACCTTCCAGGGGTCAGACAAACCCAAAACAACAAAATCTCCTCTTTCAGCTCTTGTGAGAGTCTAGTTTCCAGCTGGGCCTCTTAACACTTCAGGGGAAAAAAAAGAGCAGCACGACAATAAAGCTGAGCAATGACTGGCTCTTGTTCTAAATCATTATAATGGTTTCAGGGGACATATAGGTGTTTGTCGAAAGGGCAAAAGATGTTGCAGGGACAAATAAAGACATGCAGTTTCCTCAACTGTCATTAAATTTTCATACTGCTGCTGTAAAGCTCTAAGCAGCAGCTCCTGGCTGCCGGCGGCACTGGGAGAGCAGAGACCACTTCTCACTCTTTATTTTTAATACCTCTTACATGGCTCAATTATGTGACAGTCTGAGTTTTGGCCATTGAGATAAATCATGTGAACACGCATTAGAAATCCACAAAACTAAAAAAATCCCCTTAATTGTCGAGCCCCTTTCAAGTTCTTTCAAGTGATATTTGTCTTAAATCTTGTGTGCACGAGATAGGAACTTCTCTTTTGAATGACACACTCACAACCTGATTCAATTATGTCCATTCGGCACTAGCTAGAACTAATGGTAGCCTATGTGAGAATTATCTTATGGCCCGTGTTTTCATTTTTGTGGGTCATCAGCAAGTACTGTGTAGAATTCAGCTATTCTCATCCCATTGTCATACAACAATATAGGCAACAAACAAAGGCAAGGTAGCTTTTCTGGTCCTCAGAGACACATATGCATTTATAGTAAATTATCTTGTGTACACAAAATATTATCTTGTGTGCATATGATTAAAAAATCACCCCATGGGGCCCAGGCGATAATAGATTCACTACTCAACTACTTAATTACTTCATTAAAGGGATGAGTGCTTGTGTTTCCATCTGTGTAGGTGTAAATACTCAGAATGCCCAACCTATGTGTGTGTTTTAATGTCTGCCCATCACAGCCAGCCAACAGATACTCAACCCCTGTGCTAATGCACATCATACTCTGAAGTGGTGGGACGACTGGGTTTGTAATTATTTCTGCACGTTTACAGTTTAAGCTGCAATACAAATATTGTGAAAAGAGAGAGGGCAATTTTCTACACACGTGCAAATGAGTGAAAAAGCCAGTTAGATATTTTTACGAATGTTACCTGACCTCCTGAGGAAAGTCAGAGTGATCCAGATGGTGAGCCGAGCCCTGCTGCTGTATCGGCCTGTGATGGCTCCAGCTGAGGCAAAAACAGTCATAAGCAAATGTTTCCGTATACGTGTAACCTCTGAGGTTCAGTGACCTGGATAAATGTTTGCACACAGACAGAAACTGAATCCAGACTGGGCTGGCGCGGCCACATTTCTGCTTTTCTGTTTGTCTGCCGTTGACAGTGCAGAGATCATCGCTCTGCGCTGACTGGCCGATTGACATGCAATATTGATGCTGCTCAGTTCCAATCAAGATCATCATGACGTTTGCTAATTCCAATAAGTCCAGGATCGCTCAGCAGCTCTATGCATGGTGAAAAAACAATGCCTCTGGCACAGAATGTCACATCCATGATGGGGAGTGGGGTGAAAAATCCATGTCATTCAAATTTCATATATCCAATGATGGACTTTGAGTTAAGTGGTGTGTCTCGATAGGAAAACCCATCAACTCACTGAGTCAAGGGGGCTTGTCTGTGTACAAAAAGCCCCCCTGAACCCAGTTGAAGGACAGGGGGTGGACGCTTTTTGTTAATGTGACAAATTGGAAAAAGTCCACTTTTTTTTTGGCGACTGTAATCGTCCGAAAATGTAAAAGAACCGTGGCAGCATCATTATCAACATCATTATCGCCATTATCTCCATCATGCATCAGCCTGTGAGCATCTAATGAAGCGCAGCAGAGGTCAGGAATCGTGTTGAGGTCGTAAGGACGCCTTTTAGCGCGGCGTGGAAGTATCCACTAGTATCATATAGAGTTGGGGGTTGGTTGCAGGCGTCATACGCAGAAATACATACAGCAACACACATACACACACACACACACACACACACACACACACACACACACACACACACACACACACACACACACACACACACTCACATTATTGTAGAGTATCCATACAAGCGCACCCTGAGCATCACATTTGCTCCGCAGTCGGTGACTAACTCGGTTAGGAGCGGGGAAAGGCCGTCCTGTGTATCACTGACCCGCATTAAGTTGCATCGTATTCCCCCAGAGAGGGGAAATGATCCTCTGTGTCATTGGGTAAATGAAGGCTGAACGGAAGTAGCGAGGGAGGAGGGGCGGTGAAGATATAGCAGGCAGTATGTCGGGGGGTGGGTTGACAGAAAGCGACATGAGCAGATCCTGGAGGAGGATGAAGAGAAAAGTGATGTGCAACCATCCCCAAAAAAACTTGAATCCATGTCACAGTTCAAAGACAATTTATTAGCAGGGGAGGATTGTGTCACAGAGGGCATCTGGCATAAAACAGCTGAACATTTAGATCATGAAATTCGATTCACACGCGTGGTTGTGCAGCACTGGGTGTGCCAGCGAAGTTGGGGACGGATGACCTGCTGTGGCGACCTCTGACAGGGTGCAGCCTAAAAAGAAGACACAATTACAAGCTTTGTTTCAACCGTCGTTACGAATGATTGTGTGATAGTGTGCCTTCACCAATTGGAAGAAAAACAAGTAGGGGACGTGAAGAGGACAAAGGCAAACTGTTTAATATCTATCAGTGGCTGGGAGGTGCCATATCATTGTTGCGATGTCCCTTTATTGCTGATGTCCCACTGGAACAAAAGCCAATTTGCTCCATCACATTTGAGGTGTCATGGGTGCAAAAGTGTTTAATTTGGGCGCAGTGCAGTATGACGCCATCCCGGTGTGTCCAATAGGAGAGAGCGGCTAGTTCTACAGTGAGTGACAGGCAGTTGAACTGCTCCCTCCATATAACCTTAACCCTATACTTTACATACCAAGATGGCCCATGCGAAGCTGCTCCAATGATATGTCCTAAATGGACGTGGCCACCCTTGTACTACTCCCAGTATCTTTGCCCCCACCTTGTCTGCAAGTATTGTGAACATATGTAGTTTTCACTTTCACCTCCAACAACAGCTCAACAAGAAAGACAATAAGACACACTGCAACTAATCTTCCTGGTGGCGAGACAGACTCAGAGTCAGACCTTAAAGCGGTCTTCATAGAGTTCTATCTCCCGGTGAGCCTATATTCCTCCAGTTACTGCCTTGGATGGACCCACACCCTTCTTTTTGCTGCTGTTCGTCTCCTCCTCCTCCTCAGGGCTTTTCATTGTAACAATGACAGGTACATCTTGTAGAGCTGTAATACACGTCCAAACCAGAGGAATAAGAGCACCAGGAAGGAAAAACCTGTTGTGTTCCTGGTCGCTTAGCAACTAGTGCCCCCGCGTTATATACCGTGTTGGGTGTGAAAGAGGCGTCACACTTTAGGACGTTTAAGGCCCCATTGGAAGGTCACGGCTGTGTAAGCCGACCCAGCAAACGTCTGAATCCCTGATTACACTTGTATTACTTGCTCGCTTTTGCCTTGAGATACAGTGGTATAAATAATTTTGTTAAGCTGCTTGGTAAGTGTCAGTCACAGTCAGCTCTGTTAGCACAAAATGATGTTGGTGTATTAGGTGTTTGATGTTTGGCTTCATTTGATTTGACAGGGATAATCGGCTCCATAGTTTCATTAGTTATGTTTGATTAACAATAATGAATAATAATGGCAGCTCTGCCTTGTGCTAAATGTAACATGCTGCCTGTTGTTAATTTAGTCTAAGCCAATGTATTTTATGAACATCTTAACATATCTATCTATCTATCTATCTATCTATCTATCTATCTATCTATCTATCTATCTATCTATCTATCTATCTATCTATCTATCTATCTATCTATCTATCTATCTATCTATCTATCTATCTATCTATCTATCTATCTATCTATCTATCTATCTATCTATCTATCTATCTATCTATCTATCTATCTATCTATCTATCTAGCTAGCTATCTATCTATCTAGCTATCTAGCTATCTATCTGCTTTGCTTTTCTGTCTTTCCCTCTGTTTTTCTCTTTCTCCATTTTGTTACAGTACCTCTGCAGCTCTCATCTCTCTTGCTGTCTCCACCTCTACCACCTTTCTCTTATCGCTTCTCTCTCTCTCTCTCTCTCTCTCTCTCTCTCTCTCTCTCTCTCTCTCTCTCTCTCTCTCCCTCTCTCCCACACACTCACACCCATGGCTGCCTGCCTGTCTGTAAGGGCCCTGTGAGTACACACACACACACACACACACACACACACACACACACACACACACACACACACACACACACACACACACACACACACACACACACACACACACACTTAGCAGCTGAAGCCCCTTCCCAGTGAAATGTCAGGGGAACGCTGAGCTAATGCCAACCATTAGATTCTACCAGCATTTAAAAATCTGGCACACTGTGTGCACATAAGCATGAATATGATAACGATGTGTCCACTGCACATTTGTGTGTGAGCAAATGTGCATAATTGTGAGCGTAGACGTACTGTTACATTAGCAACTGTATTAATATGTGCATATTAATATCTGCCCCACTTTCCGTTTGACATCTTTTGAGCTTGACATGTTGCACCTTCCACAGGTGTTTTTTTGACAGCCATCCACAGCCACAAGATCTTATCTACATTATTCCCAGTGGTGTTGTGGATCCAGTCCATCACAGGACACTCACACCCAGGGGCAATCAGGAGTCTTCAACTGAGCTAAACATGCATGATTTTTAGACTGTGGGGGAGACTGTGGCATACCTGACCAGAGATTCAAACCAGGGACCTTCTGGCTATGAGCCGACAATGTTACCAACTCATCCACTTTCCTGTGTTTTTCTGCTTCTTTGGACTAAATGTATTGAGGCATTGATGTGAAAATAATGCAAAAGCTTTCATATGTTTGCAAAATAATTTAGCTATCTCATAAGCAGTCAGTCTGCAGTTTTATATATTATACAGCTGCATTTGCTGAGCTCATCCTGAAGTTTGTCGTTCTTAATTTTGTCACTTGTCGACTTGCATGTCAGGATGCAGATCGTGTCTTGTGCAGCATCGCAGGCCTTTGGCTCAAGTTTCCCTGTGATGCAAGCGTCTGTGGGTGCGCACACACACATACACACACGGTTAGCGTGAACTGTGCCTCAATAGTTTTAAAATAAATAACAGACTGAAATACCGATGTTTGGGCCGCCTCGTGAGATAGCGCTGCCTTATTTAGCGTTTGAAACTTGTTTTTTCTTGCGGCAATCACAGCTGGAGGAAGCGGTGGCCTATGGATACATGTGGCTTTATTTGTGGCTCTGTTTGCACGTGTGTGTGTGTTTGTCGTAATTTAGGACACAGCGCTAATGACCAAATTGTAATTCAGCTCATGCACACAGGCGGGAGAAGCACATGGTCTCACAAGTGTATGCACACACACACACACACACACACACACACAGAAAAGGGCAATGATTTGTGGTTGCATCTCCCTGAGTTCATGCCTTTGTGTTCGTCTGTGTGTGTGTGTGTGTGTGTGTGTGTGTGTGTGTGTGTGTGTGTGTGTGCACATGTGAATACAGTATGTGGATGTGTCTTGGCTCATGCCCCCACCAACCTCCCCCCACCCCCCCCGCCTGTGTCAGATGACGAGGTCACTGGGCCGAGCCTCTTAACTTCACAGTTCAATTTGGATTTGCATAATCCTGGCGTTAATTTCCACGGGGTGCATGCATCCGGCGTATCCCGACAGGTGACGGGGGGTTAGACAGCTATCACATGTTCCACCGCTCTGGCAGCAGACTGCAGAGAGCACGAGGGAGAGCTGCGGAAAACATGACGAGCGGCTAATGATTTATTCTCGAACGGGCCGGGCACGCGCGAGCCTTGAAGGACGACGGCAGCCCGCAAAGTCAACGATGTCAACAGATGCGGCGCGGAAATTAAAAGCAAAACAATGAAAACTAGTTGGGAAAACTGTAAATTATCAATGGGACGGGATGCCGATGAGAAATAAATTGCAAACGAGACAAAGAGATTGCTTTCACAATGCTGACTGTGGCGTTCATTTTCTCGGAGCGTCTCGCCAAACAACAGAATCCTTCATTTTTAATTAGTTTGAACCTCAAGATATTTCTGTCTGAAACGGAGCCTGCCAGCCAAACAGCCAGTCACTCGTGCATAAAGTAGGAACTGAAAGTATGGATGAAAGATTTGTTTCAAAGAGTTGCTGTCACTGTAAACTGCTCACTCTTACAAACACTGCCACCACTCCAGTTGCTCCTTTTGTAATACATTCATATGTCACAGTTTACTCAAATGGGCACAGCAAGAGGTCGCTCCCACACGTTAAGTTTCTAGTTTCTAACACAAGACTGATTAAGATTGAAAGTCAGGATTTTGGGAAACACTGTACTCACTCATTGATTGGACATGTTGCCGTTTCCATTCCTCAGTCCACGTTTCAACTTTGGGGCTACAGCTCAGCAAAAAACACTGATTTGTGTCTAATTTCACCATATGGAAATATTTGTGAGTCTAATGGGTATTTGGTTGAACCAAACCAAAATAAATCCATAACTGATAACTACATATGTAGTTAGAGACTTAAGGAAAGTTGCCATTGAGGCAGTTCAGCAATAAATAAACAAAGTGAAAGTGAACCATGTGTGAACCTATGCTATGTGCGCTGGGGTATGCTCTATTAAGGTACAAAGCAGGTGAGATAATGGATGAATATCTAGGCAGACAAGTAAATAAAATCTTACTATCCCAGGAACAAGCTCAGCTCGAGTAGCGGCAAATACCTGGATAGCGGCACCTCCGCGGCTAATTAGCATGTTGGGTCTCGTTTGGCGAACCCCAGACAGAGAGCGGTTTCTTGGTGAGCGGCAGCCGGGGGCAAAGAGCTCCCAGCGTCTCGTTGTCACCGTTACACCGTTACTCTCACGTTTCGCTTTCTGTGTGGGGATTAAACAAATGAGATATAGCATGTTAATTAGCGAGCTTTGGATGCGCTGCTAGGCACGTGTTTGAACTTTTGGACGCAGCCAGGATAGCGGTTTTCTGCCACTTCCAGTTTGTACGCTCAACTAATTGGCTCCCGGTCGTACTTAAAGCACAGGCGTGAGAGTGATATTCATGCTTTTTGTTTTTTGTCGTGGCTCCAAGGTGAGATTTATATATTTAAAAAAGAAAATGTGGGGACTCTTGATAACTCGCATTTTGTCACTTGAGAGATTTTGCCATGCAAAACGACTGCTTTGACGGGTTCGTGTGTGTGCGTGTGTGTGCTCTCTTAAACAAATTTCCTCTACATATAGAATCAGCTGCGTTCTCCATACAGCAAATTTGGTTTTCATTTCTGAATCCTCACGTCTGATTTACTCTAAAGCCGCCTCTGTCAATTTCAACTCAATCTGGCAAAACCTTTCCACATAAATGCATATCCTCCTTGATGGCAGTCGCCTCAATTTCACACATTTTATCAAATCCGTCCAGTTGTCAACACTTGGGAATACGGGTGCGGGGTAAAAAAAAAAAAGAAAAACACCTTTTCGTCTGCAGCAGTTAATGGTCTCCATGAACGGGAAGGAGCCTCCAATTTTCCTCAAGGGTTAATGGAGGTGACAGTCGGCTCAGTGGTGCCAAGATGGCCGCCGTCGTTTGCGTTTGACCCAGTGACACATTTCCTGTCCCATCTGTCTGCGGGACCCAGAGGAGGCAAGAGTTCCCCAGAACACCAGGGGAGCACCAGCGTGTGTGTGTGTGTGTGTGACAGAGAGAGAGAGAGAGAGAGAGAGAGAGAGAGAGAGAGAGAGAGAGTGAGAGTGTGAGGCTGCATCTCTATGTCGACTTAATGTTTACTCAGCCAGTCCCATCTTGTCTCTGAATAATTCAGTCTTGTTCATGCACACACACACACACACACACACACACACACACACACACACACACACACACATACACACACCCTGCCATCCCAGCTGCACTGAGCTTGTGCTGACAACCCCTGCTGTTAATTTTGCACCAGACTCACCAGAGGGAAAGAAAAAAAAATCAAAATTTCTACCATTCTTCTCTCCTCCGTTATGTTGAACCTCACTGTCTCTCACTTTCTTTTTCTCCTGACTCTTTTTTCTTCTTAATCTTGCTCCACATCTTTCATGCCCTCCATCTTTCTCCGGCTGCCAACTCTTCCTCACTCTCATGCATAAGTAAATGAGAAGCAGGGAAACACATCTTACTACAGCCAAAGCTCTGCTGGGAGCTTTTAAAGACATAATTGAATCGGCGGGATGGTAAGAAATAAAGACTAAAGGCTTAGTGACACCTCAAAGTGCTTTGTTGAAATTAATGGGCATTTTTTTTGTGTGTGAAGCATTTGGTTGTGGATACCTGGCAGCTGTTTGCAGAGCCTGTTGGTGAATTACTACAATAGCTCCCAAGTGCTCTCTGAGTTCTTCTCCCCTCTTTAGTCCTTACAGTCCTTCCATCCATCCGTTACCTTACCTGCTTCGTACCCCAGGGAATATGTCCTGGACAGGTCTTCAGCCCATAACAATCCCATAATCCTACAATTTTCATAAATTATCATCCTGCAAGAATGGACTTTGAGGAAAATGAGTGTTCAAAACATTGTTTTAGTCCATATTTTACTTGGATTTGAGAAAAAGTTCAGTCTCTTGCAAACTGTTTCCATTCAGCTTTTGGGATAAATCTATAATAGACATGCCTGAACAACCACCTTTTGTTATGGCAATATTTGAAGTGTAGGTGTTTCAATGACCAGTTTTTTTAGTACAATATTTTTTATTCTAAATGCTGGTAAGGACAGGCCTTAAAGCACTGATATGAAATTCAGAGCATCATATGGGAAGCAAACATTGCCCTAAAATGTGACTGACACAATCTGCATAAAAGACTTTTCAGATAATTTTCATGCCAATATTCATTCTTTGAACAGAGAGAATAACAAACCTATGTGCCTGCGTTTCATAAATCATTCATTCACTCATTAAATAAAGCTTCATTTGACTCTGAACTGCAGTTAACACCGATGCATGCTGCCACGATCCTAGATCTTCAAAGAATATTATTCTGCACTGAATTGATTAATCAATATGTCGTGAGGAGGCAGCGAGAGCTGGAGGAAAGGGAAGAGGCTGCAAAAGTGTACAGGGGGAGGATAAATTGACAGAACGTGCACAAAAATAAAAAAATAAGGGGGGGAAAGAAACTGAAGTAGGATCACAAACACATGGCGGGATTACAAACACACTCGGCGACAAAGTCATTTCCAGTGATCCCCATTTCACTGTATCTGCAGCCAACAATCCTTATAATCTCGCAATCCTCAGAAATCTGCTGGATCAAAGTATCACTTCTTCAAACCGCGCCACGATTCGGCACTCGGAGATAAAACACATCAAGGCTCTAGTGTGAGTGTGTGTTCGTGTATGTTGGTACATGTGTGTGTGAGTTTGGGTGTGTGTGTGCCCCCCCCCCCCCCCTGTCTCCTCCCTCCTCCTCCACTCCTGAGCTGCCTGGTTGTAGCATGATACAGCAAAATGCAGTGAATGAATAAAATGGAAGTCACCATTTTCCCTCTCCCCCAAAAACACTACGACATCAGACAAATCAATGCTCCATTTCATCTTTTACTCCTCTCATCTCCTCAATAGAGCGCCCTACTTTCTAGAGCTCCTCACTTATTTTTTCCCATTCAATTTCTCTTCTCCTCTCCCCCTCCTCTCCTCTCCTCTCCTCTCCTCTCCTCTCCTCTCCTCTCCTCTCCTCTCCTCTCCTCTCCTCTCCTCTCCTCTCCTCTCCTCTCCTCTCCTCTCCTCTCCTCTCCTCTCCTCTCCTCTCCTCTCCTCTCCTCTCCTCTCCTCTCCTCTCCTCTCCTCTCCTCTCCTCTCTTCTCCTCTCCTCTCCTCCATCCTCTCCCCCTTTTCTGCCCTGCAACAGAGAAACTCAGGGGTGAACAATTCTCCTGAATTTATTCGGAATTACGAGAGTGTCTGCCGCACCCTATTTATAGCCGCCTTCGCTTTCTGAACTGTAAATCTGGGCGGAAAAGCCGTGCGCGTGTGTGCTCATGCGTGATACTGTACTTAGTTTACGATCCATGTGAGTGATGGCATTAATGTGTGTGGTTGTGTGTGTGTGTGCGAGTGTAAAGGGTGGGTGGGTGTTCTGTCTGCCAGACTTGGTCATGCATAATGAAGATTCTTTGGTCTTGTCTGGGTAAACCCCCTCTGAGATGGGCTTTAATTGATTAAATGGTTATTATATGCTAATCTAGCGTAATGCGTCGATGTCTGCCAGTTGAGGCCTTACCGTGTGTGTTTACGTGTTATCAGTGTGTTTATTCTTGTACAGGTATGTTAAATGCACACATATTCATGCATTTCTGAGTGTGTGTGTGTGTGTGTGTATATATATATATGCACACACATAAAGTGGGCTGATGCATTTCTGTCCAATTAGCCAGTGACCCAATTCTCTCCGGCTGTCTCAGAGTCATTCTGCGGTTGTAATGGATTCACTCTATCATCATATCCAATCTCCCTGTCTGCATTACAGTGGGACACCACTCAATTTAACTCGCACATGACGTTCTTCTTACCAAGGACGGTTCAATCAATATCCGTGGACACACACACACACACACACGCGTGTAGACTTATCTCTTGTAAAGCTCGCTGTTTGCGAGACATGGATCTGGGATTTAATCAGGTGCAACGAGTTCGAGCTGCTTTAGCCTGACACTGATATGTTTCCCACCTTTTCAGGTTCATACGATCATCAATCAGATATGGACATCAGACCGTCGAAATGATCGTCTAATACCAGCACTTTCACGTTTGGTTTTCTTTTATCAAACCAGGTAGTAGCTGTAACATGTGCCTTTCGAATACCTCCTCATTATGAGTCATCTTTACTCTCTCCTTTCATTCATTTCTGCTTTGCTGTATTGTTTCAGTTCTCCTGTTGCATATTTGAAGGGATATTTTGTATGCTGGCTTCTCATGTTGAGACAGAGCAAGGCTTTTTTATTTGCTGCCGGTAGTGGCCTTGCCTTTTATGAACAAGTGTTTTTCTTCAATACAGAGTGAATTGTTTAATAGGATTTAGGAAAACCAACTGAATTGGATTTTCGGTGTACACAAAGCATATTATGACTTGAAGGGGAGCTCGAGTGAAACCACTGTTACCTTGGCTTTGTTAAATAACGTCAGGCTGAGAGATGCCAGAATCATCATTCATATATAAATCTTTGATATTTAATGGAGGCAAAAAAAACCGAGTAGAATGAACGTGATGGAATGTGACATAAAATGGACAGTACTTTTCATTTACCTGCCTCTGTTCAAGTGTAAAAGTGAAGTGAAGGCTCCCATTTACAAGGCAGCGGTCTGGTGAAGATTCCAGTGAAATGTCAGCGTATGCGCTCTTTGCTCCTCCTCAATATCTGATTCCCGATAACATATAAGGCAGGATGTGTACACACTATATAGCTGTATCGCTCCAGCTCTCACTTAGTTTGAGAAAAAAGCTGCTGTAAAGTCATTTAATCTGTCAGGAAAGATATCCTGTCAGTGTGTAACCGACATATGGCTGCCAGGTAAAGATGAAACAGACCTGTCCAGAAATGGACCATAATATTACCACACCTAAAAACAGTATCATAAATAGACTTGTAAATCAGTAAACTGAGCTTCTATGTTCACACCAGGTAACAAGCATTAATACTCCATTCAACCACTCCGGGTCACCTTTAACGACAGTGGTGGGAACATGAATGCTATTATAGATTTCAAAAACAGATACAGGTAAAAACACAGCCAGTCAGGGTAAATATCCGTGTTTTTCCTGTTCTCTGCTGCCTCCTTATCTGCCTCCGGGAGGTGAGCGAGTCAGCTGAAAGGGAGCTGAAGTCAGCATGATGTCTGGTGTAATTCCTGCAGACTCCTCCATATATTTCCCTCCAGCGTTTCACAAACTTGGATCCCCGTATGGCGGTGGCGTAGAGTTAATACCGCTGGTGGTCTGCGGCTCCGGGCTGACAGGCTAAGCTTCCGTACATCCATATATCCAAGTCTGGCACTTTATTATACATACAGGATCGACGTCATACCGTTGACCTTTCCCCCCACTTTTCATTCTCTCCTTCTTGTGCCCCAGACCCGGGACAGTCTTGTCAGCTTGATTGATGGCCGCTGAGTGACAACACAATCAGTTCAGCCCAGATCTCTGGATGTGAGCCCATCTACCACTGCGAGAGCTTCTCCTCTGTCAGTGGACGATTGCAGCCATCAGGCTCGTTCTAAGTCCTCCACATGTGCACACGGCTAATCCGCTCTTGAAGACGTACAATCCGAACGTGGCCTCACGCTTATTACGTTGCACAAAGAACAACCAGAGACAAAAAGGAGACGCCTGTTTAAGCTGTGTCAGGGATGCTGCAGTTTGACTTCCCTTCTCCCCTCCTCATTTGTGTGTGTATGTGTGTGTGCATAAACATGCATGTGCGCAGTGTTATCTGTTCACACACCTGTGTCAGCCAGAGACCGCATCCTGCTGCCCTACTCTCCTGTTGCCATGGTGAACTCCCCTTGGCCTACAGCAAGTACATAGGTGTGAGTGTGTGTGTGTGCCTTTTTCATGTGTGCAACTTCATGTTTTGCTCTTTGACAAATGTGCATGTGCGCGTATATAAGCGTGTGCGTGATCTTCTTTTTGGGAGCGCATTTGCTCGGGCGTATGTGGGCTTGCCTGTCAGCCTGTGTTTTACTGGGCGTTTTGAGCCCTCTGTGCGCAGACAGATGAGGGAGCAACGGGTGTGATGACTCAGATGGTGGTGGGAGGAAGAGGTCCTCATCCTGCTTTAGTCGGGCTGTTTATCCTCCACGTGCCTGGCTCTTCTGTCTTCTCCCCTCTCCGCTACATATTTCTCTTTCTCACATCTTGTAAAAAAAAAAAAATCCAAAAATTGATCACGACCAAAGCCGCGTGTGACCTAAGCAAACCTTCAATTAAGTCAAACAAACAGCCGAGGGTTTGGAATATTGCAGCAAACGTCATTAAGTGGAAACCACTAAAACCTGCTCATTGTTAGAGGTAAACTACCTGGGCAGCGAGCCAGCCAGGACCCCGCTGGGGAATGAATTGCCGCACGTCGAAACAAAACACTCGAGCCGCGCACGTATGAACTGGCCAGTTGAGCTGTGACTTGTGAAGGTGGCAGAGATGGAGTGGCTCATGCTGACAGTGTCTGAGAGCCGGGGGTTTATTGTAGGTCTGTGTCCGCAACAAGAAGGAGCCTTGCAAGAAGTTGAGATTAGTTTGATTTGGCTGCAGGATGATTGAGAGGAATGTGTGTAAAGAGCATACAGGGATACCAGTTATGTAAAAAGCATGGAAACAAACAAAACACATATTGCAATATCCCATCCACCCATGACCTTCCTTTTACCCAACAGTGTTAAAAGGGCCTGTTAGGCTGGTGCCTATCTCTGGCACAGATAAGGTGAAGGTAAGGACCCAACTAATTGTAACTAAAGATAAAAGATAAACCTTTTTTTGTCCAACAGTGGGTCAATAATTGCATTAGCTAAAAGAAGAGTCTCAGTATTAGATACAATACATAGCATATAAGCACTCAGAAAACATCTATAAAAAATAGAAAATCTATATATGAACTAATCTATGAATATTTTGCAGAGGAATATTAAAATCAGTAAGATGCACTTTACATATTAATGCACAGACCACATGAATTGCATATTAAAGTATAAAACAAGTATAAAATGTGTATGTAGACATAGTATTTTGTACAGATGACTTTTTCCCCCCTTACTTTTAATTTCTTTCTCCAGCCAGCACATTATATGATCTGAGGACTGTTGGCAGGCAGTATCTTCTGCAGCTCTGGTCCTTTTTTTTTTTTTTTTTTTAAATACTGGATAACTTTCTCTGAACTCATTAAAATATTCAAATAAAGAAGCAGAAGCAATTCCCCAAGTAGATATTGCTTAATTTCGTCCAAAAAGTGTTGGAAAATGGATGCAATACCCTTTCCTCTCGCTTTTCTCAGCAGCACAGCAGATTTAATTGGAGACAAAAGGAGCGTGTGCTGCTGTGCTTCTTTAAAGAAAGTGACAGGGAACTGCAGAAGCACACTCTCAGCACAGCCTCAATCTTCCTCCGTGAGCTCCATCTTCTTAGCTGCTCTTACCGCTATTTATCTTTCTTCACCTTCTCTCCTCTCTTTGCACCTGATTTTGATTCTCTCCATCATCCCCTTTCAGCACTTTCCTCTCCCTCCCCTCGGTCGCTCCCTGCCCGTCCACGCTCATCCCTCACTATTCCACTTCTTTTCCTCGCCTCCCGCCCTCCTATTCCTGAGCATCTCTCTATCCTCCTCGCTTATATCTACTTCACCCTCTTCTCGCCGTCTCTCTCTAATACCACCTCCCTGTCTGCCTCCCCTCCGTTACTCTATCTTTGACTTCTCCCGCCGTTTTGATTCTCCCCCCTGTGTTTCCCGGGCTCTGCGTGGGCTCCAGGCTCAGCACCGCAGTTTGAGTCACAGGGCCGCAGCACAGTGTGTGCGCTTCAGATTTCATAGGAGTGAGTATATTTTGATGTGCTCGTAGACGTACGTGTTGTCACGTTTCCTGCATTTGCAAGAGAGAATATTTTGGTGTGCATCTCTGCCTCAAAGCATCCACCCTGCTCCACCTAGCAACAGCCTGCACACACACACACACACATGCACACACACTCCTTTTTTTCTCTCTGCCCCCCTCCACTCACTCAATCCCTCTCTCTCTCTTTCAACTCTCAGCCCCCTCCCCTCTCTCACACTGTGATTGGGAATACTGAGGGTGGATTTACATGCTCACATGCAGGTATGCTGGCTCTCTCTCTCTCTCACACATACACACACACACACACGCACACACACACACACACACACACACACACACACACACACACACACACACACACACACACACACACACACACACACACACACACACACACACAGTTGCTCTGCTACCGGTCCTTAAGTAGATCTGTTGACGTTGGTTTCGGCTGCATGAGAGCTTCTAAAGGATGAAATTCAAAAGGAGACCTTTTGGTTACTATGGCAATGACAGCGACATGAGCGTGACAGGTTCCTCACAAATGTAGTCAGATGGAATACAAATCCAAGTAATTATACCTGAATTATACCTGGGTGAGATCAGTTCAAATCCATGCACAAACACGTGCACACAGCATAATACCTGCTCATCGCCTCTGTTGTTATACTGCTTTGTGAGACACACACACACACACATATACACACAGACACACAGACGCACACGCAGACACGTGCACTACCACCTTTAAAAATGTTTGTATGAGTAAACCTCTAAGTGTAATAAACACGCCATTGAAAATGGAGGGCAAGTGACCTTTAGTTTTAATGTGTTGTTCCATTACCTTACATTTTCGATCTTTCTCGAAACATGCACACGTGTGCTACTGTAAAATTAGATTGTGTTTGTCTAACGTCCATACATGTCCAGGAGCAGTGAATGCATGTGAAGATTTGATGGTTTTTTTTTCCCCAATCTGGTTTTCTTTGGGATCATTTTGGTATTGGAGGAAAAACAGGTACTGTTGCCTCTCAGATTATGGGGTAATCAAGTCAACATTGTTAAAAAATCAAAAGGTTGTACCAGCATTGCTGTACCTGCATGTGCAGACGCCATCTTCACAAATGTAACTGGCTTAGACTGAAATGTCAGAACATCGTCAACATCCATCAATAACTGCAAATAGCACACTACCCCAGTCATCCATGGCATCCCACAAGGTTCAGTCCTCGCCCCCCCTCCTCTGAATTCTATACGTCCTCCTTAAGCAGAACCTCTGCCAACTATTTCCTCCCACCGCACCATCTACCTCCACTGCCTGCCTCAAGGACAATGAATCTTGGATGGAACTGCAACAAAACTGACATTATTATCATTGGTCCCGACTCCCTCACCAATTCCACCCAGACATTTTTCACTCTCTCCGCCCACTTCTGTCCACAACCTTGACGTCCTTTTTGACCCTGCCTCATGTGAACTGCATCACTAAACCTGCCTTACTCACTCTATTTGTGTCCTGTACCATCAGTGCAGGCAGTAATATTGAGTTTTTTATTTGACAACCATTATATGAATAATAAATTCAATCTCTCCTACTGTTTCAACCCGTTTGCTCTATTGTGCATCATCTTCAGGGGGATTTTCTGCTTCGGATCTCATAAATACTTGACATTTCTTTCCAACTGATGATCCACTTGTCGTGAAAACCGAGCTCCATAAATCAGGTTTGGTATTTTGATCGTGGCTTCCATCTGCTGCTGGGTCAGGGATGGTGAGATACACCAAAGTCGAGGCTGTTGAAGCATTTTGTTCAAGCGGTTTCATCTACATCCATCAAACAAAGAGCTGATGGAGATTGCATGACTCTGTTGATGAAGAAGAGCAGATTGTGCATGCTGCGCTATAATAAACCAGCATTTGCAATAAGGGATGATTTCATTCCTCGCTCTGAAAGTTTAGAGGAGCTGGTCTGCCCTAAGAGACTCTGAATCCAGTCACCCTCAAAAGCACTCGGCCTTTCTCTGACAGGACATGCTGCGCTCATGACATATTGAAAATGCAAGTCAGCTTCTGCTTTCTCTGTAGCTTTCTCCCAGGTGGCATATCAGGCAATTAGAACTCGAACCAGACAGGGAAATTTCGGCAGCCTTTGAGCAGTACATATTTTGACCCAAATGAAAAGTGACCTTTCACTGAAGCGAAAAGACTTAACGAGACCCATGAATGGAAAGTTTTCACTGAACGATCATCATTTAAAAACAGAGTTATTCTCTCCCCTTCCTTTTCCAATTTTACATTCTTGTTATAGCCTTTTGTTGAGAATAGACTCGTTACTCAACAAAATGGTTTTTAGTCTCTCTTCCTCTGAAATAACTTGACTCAAGCATTCAAGTGATTATCAGAAAGGACTCAGAAGGCATTAACTCCGAAAGTGCTTCTCATGTGAAGAACCTTTGTTTACCTTGAGAAGCCCAGCCTTGCCCGGGGGCTGATTGGAGAGGATGTCGCTCATCTTGGAAGTCTGTCCCTGTAATTAACATCAGAATAAGATGAACTTGATGCATAACTATCTACTTTTCCCTGGCAAGGTTGTGTCAGTGAAGTGGCCTCGGACACGATCAATTTCGGAAGGACAATTATGGATTTAACGCTTTGAACAGAAATGGAGCTCTCACTGGTGCATGGATGATGAGTTTTCTTCTTATTATGTTATTTTTATCATATTATTAATTTTTTAACATGCGGATAGCTACTGTTGTTTGTACTGCCAAACATTATGCTGTTGAAGTCTGGCCTCCATATAACCAAACAGCAGTGGATACCTCAGAGATTATTCCGCTTTGGCAAAACTAACATCCAAAACAAGCTAATGCCGTACTTCAGAATTTCATTTGAATCCAAAAGCAGTTGTCATTTGGCATTTTACCATATTTTTGTCTTTGAATTTGGATGTTGGATGTTTAGAACTCTAGTAACTGTAGATGAATATGCGCAAATATTAAATGTTAAGTCCTTCACTTCACTGTAGCCTCTCAAGATTTTAACAAAAATTCTTGAGTTTAAAAAAAAAAACAGCCAAATTCTCTTGCAGTGACGAAGGAGAAAATAATCTTTCCAATTGATTATCTTGGCTACTCACGAGCGTTCTACATTCCTGTATTTCACCTTGAACAAGAGGCTGAGGAACCATCTGTGAGGGCCATATGTTTACACAGCCTCTACAACTCTAACGAGAGAAGAATCTTAAGCTACTGTAGTCGCTGTGCACAGAGAAAGGCCCACGGCGTGCGCTCTCACGTGCACACGGTTGAGTTTTATGCGAACAAGCAGGCTCGGCTACACAGGCTTGTCGTGTAGCTTCTGCTAAACTTTTCCAATGAGTAAGCAGCTCAGGCTCCGACCAGAGTGACAGAAACACCCCTGAGTGCACCCTTTGCAGTTCGCTTCATTTATTCATTCCAACAATGGCTTAATGTCGAAGATTGAGAGCTTTATGAAGAATAAATTGTGTTTTTCGAGTGGCGGCCGGACCCAGGTTCATTATGAGGCATTTCCCTCACAACCAAGCAAATGGCAATTTGGTGTTTTTAATGAAGAAAGCTTTCGTGTAATGCTAATAATCACGCAGCACTTCAAATGTCTTTCATTAGTGCATCTCTCAATAAGAATTAGGACACCAACCTCAGCATAATATTAATGGAGGAAAATGATCTTTCTTGCTTGTTTAATCTTTCATTCAGCTGACTGTGCTCCATGAAATATATATACATGTATATATGTACACAATAGGTGTATAATGCATGACTTTATATGTATATATATACATGGAGGTCATTTTGTGTATGTTGTATGTGCCAACCCCTCCAGGGGTGCAGATCAGAGTGACTGCATGCACATCCAGTCCAGCAGATGCACGGATATATTTAGGTTGTTATTCATCTGTGTTTGAAACTGGGAGCTACAAACACCTCTCACGGTGCCCCAGCCCCGGCCTTCGTGCTTGCGTGTGTGTGTGTGCGTGTGTGTGTGTGTATGTGTGCCAGCGCTGCATGTGCGTGCTCCAGGCATTTCTTTGGATGACTGGTGGCTGCTGAAATGGACTTTGGCCATTTGTAGTCCCAGTGGGAACAAAAATCCCGACCGAAAACAGTGTGACCACCGAGAGGGAAGGCAAGAACAAGAACAAAGACAAGGAATAGAGATATAAAAGGGAGGGAGAGAGGGAAGGAGGGACCGGGAGAGAGAGAGAGAGAGGAGGTGTTGACGCACAGAGAGACAGAGAGCAAGGCTGTAGTTTGTCAGACGCCGCCCACTTTGACCTTGGTCGCACCTCCTCCATTCATCCGTTCCTACTGACATACAGACAGGACACAAGACAGTACACACACACACACACACACACACACACACACACACACACACACACACACACACACAGGACAATACAGGCTACTGACTGAAGGCCACTAAAAAAACTGTTGTCTGGTGGCCAAGCTGAAGCTGAATACTGCAACTTTGCTCACTTCCTTCCTGTTTTCCTGTTTTTGTTTCTCTTTTGTCTGTACGTGTTTGTGTGTGTGTGTGTGAGTTGGAGAGTGAACATGAGCATTTCTTTCTCTCCCCCTGCCCCTCTGTTCTTTGTGCCCACTGCATTCACACAGTATGTAATCTGGATATCAGTGTGTGCATGTGTGTGTGTGTGTGTGTGTGTGTGTGTGTGTTTGCACATGCTGGTGTGTGTGGGTGGGTGAGTTTGTCCGACAGACGTTGGTGTGGATGTTGTGACATGGACCCGACCAGTCCACTCGGATCACTCCCACACAGCATCACACCACCGACGCGACACAAACACACACACACACACGCACGCACACACACACACGCACGCTTCCACATGAACACACACACACAGAGACGATTGTTCCAACTCGACCATGTGACTGTGGAAACTGTCAAGAAACAGCCACAGTCGAGTGTGAATTCACAGTGGGAGACATTTACAGGGCGCGTCAGAAATGCAACAGCCATTTTTACATTCTGCTCCCACACACATTATAGATTGCACATTCCACTCTTATAACGATATAAGTGCTATATTTTAGTACACACACCATGTTTCACAATCATGGCTTGTGTTACATGCATCATTTGTGTGGTTGTTTATGCGTGGGCTCCTATGTATCCTGACGAGTTCTTTCAGATCCTTTGTGTGCAGGACATATTGCATTTGCATAAGAGCAGGAAATGTGCAATGTTTGTCTATTAATAAGCTAACATCTGATCCTGCTTCTCTCCCAGGCTCGGTTCTCCATCTGCCAGCCCGTGCAGAGTACAGACTCGCTACACAATGCTATGCATTAGTGTGTAGCTCAAAGCATTGCTGTGTCTAAATCACAGAGCGTGTAAAATAATGGACGTTGTCGTCTGTTGCATAGAGCCTCATTTACAGAAGGACGGGATGTCGCCTGACAGCACCTAACTCCAGCTCACTCAAATGGCTACACGTTTAATAGCTATTATCTAATCACTCGATATTGATTGAGTGAAACACCTGTGAGATGGTGATGGTTGGTTCGCACTGCTCTGTGAGGAGTTTTCATCTGTGTGGAGCCACTCTGGTTTCCTCCCACAGTCCCAAAACATGCACCTTTAGGTCGACTGGAGACTCCAAATTGCCTCTAGGTGTGAGTATGCCAGTGAATGGTGTGTGTGTGTGTGTATGTTTTCTATGATGTTGGTGTCCAGTGTGTATTCCCTGCCTTCACTCCCTGTGTCTGGAGATAAGCACCAGCAGATCCCCACCACACCATTAAGGAGCAAAGTGGGTAGGATGAAGAATCACAATCAACTATATAACACAATTTCCCTAACCCTGAACCTGAATCCTAAAACCTAATGCTTAGCACCAAATATGAAAACATACAATCAACATTTTGCAACAACATTAACATAACAAAAACATAACAGTACAACAGTATGACTGTAACAATATAACTAGTACCCCCTGTATAGTTGACTCTTTGAGGACACGGCCTCAAGTGGTCACCTGCGGTACTGCGGGTTGTTACCTTCATCTGTCATTGGTCTCAGCCCAGGCTCACAGAGCCACGACCGTCACTGCATTCTCTTTGCGTTGCTGGACTCGAGGTCCAACATTTTCTTATCCCAACAATCTTTCCTCTCGCCAGGCGCCGATTTGCCGCAGTCTCGCACAGCGCCGCGAAAATGTCAAATCCATTCACTCCGTTCATCAGTCACTTCGCGTTCCATTTCCTGGACGTTTTTATCACCGACAGTAGAATTATTTTCACTTAGTTTTCCATCACGCTTTCTTTTAGCCTGGGTGCCATTTGATTTTTCTTTCTTTTCTTTTCCTTTAATTCAATTTTCCAGCCCTGGTTGCATTCAGAACAAACTGCTTCATTTCCGTACACTTCTCTGTCAGTTTCTGAGACATCAAGGCCTGGCACGTTGAATCAGAGCTCTTAACATCTCGCAATGCATGAATGATGACACCTGGGGTGCCCTGTCCCTTTCACCCTACTCCCCCACACACACAAACACACACACACACACACACAGACAAAGTGGGGCCACACCCTCACTTTCTTTCAACCAGCAGCTCCACAGACACACACTGCTGAACCATGTACAGTACCACACACGCACACGCCCATCCAACACTGCTTAACACAAACAGCAGGGCAGTGAATAGTGACCCTCCCATTCTCTTTCTCTACCACACACACTCGCTCACACCCACGCGGCCTCGTCCCACCGCATCCCTTTCTCTTTCCTCACTCCGTGCTCCGGCACAAACACTCGACACACACTGGCACAATGTGCGCTTTGTGTCGCCACGATGGAGGGAAGCCTGTGTCTGCATTGTACGGCAGCGCTTTGTCCCCGACCGTCATCACACGTCTCTGGGTCTCTCTGTTGCTCTGTCCTTCCTGCTCCCCAGGGCGCCGTAACTCTGGAGGGCTGCGGTGAAATACGGCATGTCGTGTGTGTGTGTAGTGCATCGATGTAATTGCCGAAAAACAAAAGCAGTGAATCACGTCTGATGGGACGATGAGGGAATTATGGCGCCGCATGTGTTGCAAACATAGACTGTATATTGAAGATGGACGTAGTCTTCCGGTATGAAAAATGAAGCCAACACGGAAGTGACTTTTTTTGCAATACCACAGAGATCCTCTAGGGCCTGGTTCCAAAAAACACTTTCTCCAATACACACCCAGTCAAAAAATGCCATTTTCAATCATGAATTAAAGGGAAAGGCACTAAAACTGAGCCTTTAGAGCAGGGAAAAGCCAGCTGTGCTCTATCCTTTTGTTTTTCCCAACCAAAGCATTTTACTAACATTACTTTTAGACCTCAGTGAACCATGTCAAAAAAGGAGAAATTGGCATAATACGTCTCCATATCAAGGCCCAACTGCCATTAGAAGCAACATTTTCATTCGAGTTAAGAAAAGCCCTCCAATACCCAGGAAAATAACCTGTTTGGGCAAGTTGGCTTGATGTTCACATCTTAGAATCAGCATCCCTCTTTCTTTTGTTGTCCACCTCTCAGTCTGATATCTGGGCTCACATCAAAATGGCTGACAATGACCTCTTTCTCTCTCTCTCCATCTTCAGCCTCTTTCTCCTCAGTGTGGTGTTATCCACCACACTGAATCAATGTTCACATTGCGTCACGTGACTTCACATGCCTCCACTGTCCGGCTCCATCCATCTGTCTCGCTCCCCGTAGCAACTAACAAGGGAAGAACTGACGGAGCATGGGAGGAATTTGCTGGGAAATGTGGCTCGGGAACGTCTGGGAGTGAATATTTGATGGTGCGATGAATGGTTGTGATTGTCACGGAGCTCGTGATAAGTCATAGATCAAGTCAAGATTTGGATATCCAGAGACAAAAACTAAGCAATGGAGTTGTCATTTGACAGAATAGCATGTTTTTTTTAACCAACACGTTGCTTCAATGCACAGGAAAGCTTATAGAGCATGGAAAAGTACCACTAAACTGGTATTACTGGGAATCTCATGTATCCCTTGTGACTGGCAGCATTGGCTGATGAGGTGTCTGTTTCTCCCACATAGTCCATGGTTTTGAAAAGCACCGTTTGATTTTTTGGGGATTTTTTTGGGGGGAAAATCGCTGCATCTGTGTTCATGCATCGGAGATAGACAGAGAGGAAGAGGCGGATGATGGCTTTCGGGATGTCTGAGCGAGTGTGTGTGTGTGTGTGTGTGTGTGTGTGTATGTGTGTGCTTTAGTTTGAGTTCATGGTGAGTGCATCTGTGTCTGTGATCCACTCACTGCTGTTCCAAACACCCTGGCACAGATGCTCAGTGTGTGTGTGTGTGCGTGTGTGTGTGTGTGTGTGCGCGTGTGTGTATGTGTAGACACGTGTGTGTTATTTACAGGTCTGAATATTCCTTCGTGCAATCTCAACCCTCATTAATGCACACACACACACATTACACAGTGATGGTACAACTTCATCACAATCCATTCGCTGATCGATAAACTGGTTGTTTGCATGTCATGCACATGTGTGTCTGGCTGTGTGTTTTACATGGTTCAGTAAAATCCCTCCAGTCTTGCTGCTCTGCTTTCCCCATGACAACAGTGAGTCATTTTTTTTTTCCTGTGGCTCATAGCGACACGCACAAACACACACTTGAACGCACACACAAACAGCCACAATCCCTGTGTAAATATGCCTTTTTATGTGCATGCTGTCGGAGCCGGTGCAACCGAATAACCTTGAAGTCTGATGCACAATTTGAATGCAAGATCTTTTCGCGATGCATGAAGGTGGATCTCGCTGCTAGATGAGTTTCTTGATGGTGTGTGTGTGAATGAGGGGATGGGGATATTAACAAGATAAGAGAAGGGAATATTCTCCATCATTATTTTTTGTCACCTGCTGAGAGCAGAAGAGTAGTAGTAGTAGTAGAGAGGAGCGCAGTAAATGAAATCTGATGATTTTGTCAGGATAACCTAAGTGTCCAATAGGGTTGTTGAATTATCCACAAAAAGCCGACTTCAAAAGCTTAATATTGCTATGAATAATGGTTTCATGACTTATCACATTTCTGCCCGAGAAGAAAGCATCTCTCTTTATTTTGGCATTGAGTCTATTGCTCATATTTTACATTATTTCTGCACAAAAGAGAAGTTCAGACCGTTCTTAACATCAGTATCTCAACAGTCCCCATGAGAGTTTTAAATGCTGCTGGAAAATATGACAATAACTGCGTAGGTTCATGTGGTACTACGAGTCTGCACTCGTGACAAATCCTAACAGTTATACCCAGTTTTGAAATCACAATTTTGTATCGTACAGTAGGAATCAATCAGATCAAAACTGAACAGCTCAAAACTTGAATGGACCGCAGCTGCGTCCGTGTCTATCAAACCGTCTATGTTATCGACGATCATATCAATTATCACTGTGAAGCGGCACTAATGACAGTCGATGAGGTCTTGTGCCTGTTTTACCGTAACAGCTGTGATGGGTGTGGACTGCAGAAAAAAAAATGGGAGAAGATGAATCCTGGCCCAGAGGGAGGAAGAGTCTGAGGTCGCACGGAGGGCAAAGAGAGAACAGTGTGTGTGTGTGAGAGAGAGAGTGAAAAGGTGCATGAATGAATTCCTAATACGGTGAAAGTGAGCTGCTGAGTGGCAGTATGACCTCTGTGTGGACATGCTGCAGATGCTGAAGCAGCTACATCTGCTGCATTCAGTGTCCCACTCGAGTAAAAGCAGGTGAAGTATCATCAGCAAAATCCTCGGTGTGCGAGACGAGAAGGAGCACATGGTGTACGTGTATTACAGTTTCTGCTGGATTAATATAGATGCTGCATCTCGCCACTGCAGGCTTTGTAGGCTTATTTAAAGTTTTCGGTGACTTTTAAACAACTCTAAAATAAGGAGAAACTAATGCAATCGATAAAATTCTGCAGAGGCACAGCCCTAAAACATGCATTAAGGTCGATTGGAGACTCTAAATTGCCCCTAGGTGTGAGTGAATGGTGTGTATAGGGATGATGTGAGATGCAGAAATGTGCTCAGACGCAGCTATTCTTGCACATTTTGTGCATCTGACAAACATTAGCTGACCAGGAATGACTCACTTTAGCATGGTACTGCACATGCTGTTTAGAGTGTACACGTGCACAAAATCCAACATGTACTCTGCAGGACCGCACACGTGTGTGTGCGTGTTCTCAGACTACCCCTTACTACCAAATCACCACACACACACACACACACACACACAAGCACACACACACACACACAGTGAATTGCAATAGTTGGTCAAGCTGTCTGTACGTCATTAAAAATGGATCACCGTTTGAGTTGCTGAGCTGGTGTGTGTGTGTGTGGTTGTGTGTGTGTGTGTGTCTTGCTCTAAAGTGTTTTTTATTGTTCTGCCACTGAGGAAATAAGACAGTCCCCCATTCCCTGATCCACTTTGGGTGAGTCTGCCAGGTACGAGCAGCAGATTAGACTAATGCGGTGGTGTGAGTGAACATGTGTGTCAGGGTGTTCGCGTGATGACGCTTTATTTTTTGTGTGTGTGTGTGTGTGTGTGGATGGTGGTGGGTTAGCAAGAGGTTGGAGTACTTGCATGTGCATGTGTTTGGATTACACTAATCTGTTCAAACGGTGAGTTAAAGTTAGAGGTGGATGTGGAGACTGAGAATTAAACAGTGTTGGAGGATGAGCAGTGACTGTAACCACCAGCTTAGTGGAGATTTTCCAGATGAGGAAGGAAAAAGTGGAACGTGTGGGGAAATACTGGCAGGCCGTAACCCGTTTTCTACATAGAGAAAGATACAGAAGCAAACCAAGAATGCTTTCGGAGGGTCAAGTCATTCTGGTGCGTAGTAGAAGCACTTTGATAATTGGAGAATAAGTTGAAAGACGTGACTTTGGTGCTACATCACAAGGTTGTAACCAATCCAGCCGTCTGTTCATCTTACACCTTACATATTTTCAAAGGCAGGGAACACACCCTGGGCTGGTCTCTAGTCCATCACAGGTCACAAACTCACATCATTTACCCAACATTCACACCTAGGAGCAAGTCAGAGAGTCCAATCAACATGAACATGAATGCTTTTGGACTGTGACAGGAACCTGGAGTACCCATAGCAAAGCCCCCACAGACACGGAAGATACATATGCAAACTTGTTTGCCTTGTACTAATCAGGATTCAAGCAGGGACCTTCTTGCTATGGAGAAACGTCACCCATTTGTCCCCATTGGAGGATTTCACAGGAGGTCCAAGGATGAAATTTTTTCCCATTATTGTCCAAGAGCCGCAGACTACTTCAGCTCGCAACAAACTTTTAAAAGCTGTAAAAGCGAGTGTTTTACGTTTTATGTTTCACCCCAAATTCTGGCTGCTCATTTATTTATTTATTTATTTATTTTTTACTGAAAAACTGCTGGAGATGAATTTCTCTTTGCTTCGCCTCACGTCCCAGTTTTTCACATCAGTGTGTCCTAAAAACGGTCTTTTGTGTACCTGCCGCAGACCGGCTGCTAATAGCGCAGATTGTATTTTGCATTGTTCTCACACGTCTGCCCCCCTCGTACCCCCCAGGTTTAATCTGTTCTGGTGCCAGGCCTGCATGTTCTTCCCAGGCACGGGATGAAACAGGCCTCTCCCAGAACAGAGGGGGTGCTTTCTTTCTGTAAGTGGCTTTTAATCTTCCTGATTATCCAAATCAGTTCAGTATGGACTCTTGCTATGTATAAAAAAAAAATCTATGATTTTGTAATTAGCATAGAAATTAGGATCAGACTTTTAATTGGACTTCTGTGGTGTTTTTTATTATTTTTTGTCAATCAACGCTGTTTGTTGCTGCTGCCATTCTTATCCGGCCACATTATTTTGGATGTGTCGAAAAAATATTTTTCTCCTAAAGTAAGATTTCTCTCAGAGCCAGGGTTTAGAACTGTTAATTAGTTTAGTTTCCGAAACTCAAACATCACAGACTGATAAAAAAAAACAGCTAATCTCAGTCACATTCACATTTCCTCTCATTACCCAGCTCCCCACATGCTGCCATCCTGCCTAAAACAAAACAAAAAATATATATATAAATATATCTGCAACAAACCAACAGGCAGGGGGGAAAAAAATCATGTGAGAAAGAAACAAAAAGATGCGAGCAGAGAGAAATCCCAGTCGAGACCAAACGTTGTCTGCAGGCAGCAGCGGGGTCGAGCATCTCTCAGCTAAATTTAAATCAAATGGAGATGGATTTGAGTAGAAATCAGTGTCCAATTCACTGGAAACTGCAACACCCACACCGCTCTGGAAAAGGACGTGGGCGGGACGTACGGAGATGCTGAAAGGCAGAGTGAGGAAGGAGCAAGGGAGGAGAGGTTTTATTCTTTCCTCGTCCTGTCACAACAGTTTCGATGCATCCCGACCCATGAAATGTGATGACCGCGCTCCGAGCAAAAATAACCATTCATCTCGATGAAATGAAGGGGAAAGAAAAAAAAAAATCAATCAAACGGGAGATGAGACGATCGCTCATGACTTCCGGCTAAAGGGGAGAACCATTTCTTTGGTTCATTAGAAAGCATCTGACCCATTTACACAAATACATACACGACAGTCACAATTTGCTTTGTCAACATGAACAGCGATGCTAAATCGCGCCATCGAGACTCACATTCGGCCTTTAAGAGAAAACCTGACTGGAACAAGAAACCAGACCAAATCGTGGAAAGTTGTATTAGCACCGACAACAGTTTGCTACTTTGGAATCTCAGACTAGTTAAAGTGGCGGTTTGTCTGGTTTAAATATTTATCGTGTGTTGTGATGAGTTACTCTGAATATAAACTTTTAATAGGGAAACACGGGACTGTAGTCCCTAAGGAGGAAAGAGTTCCTGTACCTACTTTACTCTCAGACTAAATAAATAAAAAGCACGCACAGCAATGGAGCTTGAGGGCTGGAGTTGAGAAACTGGATTAAATGATGTGCATTTATTGACCTTGATGTCAACTTTGTCCCAAATGTGAATCATTTGTGGATTCTTACTCAAACAATATTTCCTTGCAAGGCTCGTGTGAAAACATCCGCCTGTTGTTTAGTTCATGTACGCACAGAGACATGCTGCTCTGCAGCTACTCTGGCATGCAGCATAAAAACACACTCAATCCGCTGAGTGTTGGCACTGCTTTAACTGCAGCACTGCAGATTCATCCAATCCCAACATGATCCCCCGAGAGAAGCAGTCGTAACAATGGCACTGAGACGCACATGAGCCCGGAGCCAAGTGTAGTCTTGTGTCCTCGCAGGTAGACCGTGGCCCACATCAGCAGATTCTAAACAGGATGTGGACCCCATTGCACAATTAGCCTCTAAGGTGTAAAAATCCTCTTAGCGCTGTAGTTGCTCATATCTGCTTTACACATTTTTGACTGATATCAAAAGGGATCTCAGTTACATTTTGTTTTTTGTGCCTTGGCTTTGTATAGCAGTAACAGACAATTCCTGACCAAATACCTACGATATGTTCAAAAATATCACATCTTCTACCATGAATACCTTTCAGATGTTGAAATGACAGCTGGAAAACTGGTATAAAAAACAGTATCTGAGCAGATAAAGTAAGTCAAACAAGTTAGGAGTGTGACGCAAACTATTCCACTCATCCCATCCAATATGGTTAGCATGTACCTGCCTCTGTGCAGGCACATGAGTAAATGAGGGTACATGACTGCAAGGCAACAGTTTGGTGAAGTTTCTGATGAAATGTCAGCATACACGCTCCTGGTGCTACTTCAGTATCTGAATGCTCCTCTGATTCAGCCTCAGACAAACAGGATAAGGCTTGACGTGTGTAGCTGTATAGATGCATTGCTCAGGAGAAAAAGCAGCTTAGCTCTGTTGTTTTGTGAGGAACGTAAAGTCATGTGACCATCCATATGAGTAACAGGGAAGACAGCCTGTCGGAGTAAAGCCTACGTATGGTCGCTAGATAAACATGATATAGATCCGGACAGAAATGGACCATAATGTTACCCCATTAAAAAATATGACGTTAAAAGGGCTGTTAGGGCTTGAGGCATTTCTAATTAAACCGATGTTCCACCGATGTTTCTATGTTAGCACTAGAGCACGAGGATGAGTACTCCGTTCAGCCATTCTGGGTCACCTTTAAATATAAAGCATTCAACACATCGGTTCACAACTGTATATTTTATGCATGCTTTGGCTTCCGTGCCCTAGTCTGCGTCACCCCGGGTGACGCACCTTGGTTTGTCCTGAGACCCCAGGCATGTGAAATGTCAGGCGGTGACGTCGGACTTAGGTGGGACGCTGGCGGGCTGACAGCCAGGAAAGGGAGGAAGGCTTTGTCCGAGGCGCTGACATTTTGGGGAGGAGGAGGAGGAGGAGGAGGAGGATGTGAAGTACTGGCTGGCATTTCTAACGGGGGTGGTGGGCGGGGGGGGCAAGTGTGTGCGTCCTCGCCGGCTGTTGTGTATTCAGAGACGTTTTTTTGTGCGAGGCGTGAGCCCGGGAGCGACGAGGAGGAGAGAGCGAGGAGAGGGAGACGATACAGCCGACTAAATTTCAAGGCATAAACATCCTGCCTGTCTGAAAGATGCAGACATCGCCCCACTTTACACGCTGGTGTCGGACAGTTTAAGAGCTTTACTTCACATCCTCACAGTCCACTGACTGCTTGGAAAACCCGGCCGACGTTAGTGCGAGACTTAGTGTGCCTCAGCTGTAATGTGAGTGGTTGCACCGCAGTAATAATGTGGTGCCTGTTTGTTTGAAGAATGAACATATGCGGTTTGTAATCTATATGCATGCTTGTGAGCCTGGATGAGTTTTTATATCTGCATCGCATAGTGCCAGCAGTTATTGAAGATGTATCCAAAAACACCATCATGTCCTCATTCATACATGTACATTTAAGGTACGAAAATGGCAGCAAATTTTAACTGAGACAGAGTGAGCAAATGAAGGAACGCGACTGTGAGGTAGCAATAATAACTTGAACATATAAGGCTGTACGTGATTTGTAATGTGAGCGACAGGTAAGCCAAAACACCTACACGTTTGTCAGATTAGCATGAAAGGTTGCCAGATCTGGGCTGAAACAGACCGTCGTATTCCCAAAATGAAAATTCTGAGACATTTCCGATGAAAGCCATAGATCTTTTAACACCATTCTAGGTCACATTTCCGAAACAGATATGCCGCCTCTCCTTTAATCATCTTTTGCTGAAGGGGTTAATGATCTCAGACCGGTTTTCAGAGGAATAATTTTCGCTTTCATGACCTTGATGTTGCGGCCCTGTCCGTCCGTAAGATATGAAGCCGCACGGCTGGGGGTGACTTATCTGAGGATCTGCAGCCGCGACTTTCGTCTGGCTTGTTAATTAATACATCATTTCTCACGTGCTCAGTTCACACGAGCACTGAAGCGTGGAGACAACAACGAGGTGAGGTTCTTTTTAACGTGCAGGACTAATTGCGAGCTGGTAGCAATGACTTCCTGGAGTCTTGTCCTCGCCGCGAGGCTGTGATACAAAATTTACTTGAATTTGAAACTTTTGAAACGGCAACTGCATCTAAAGTAGCTCAAGGTTGTTTTTTGTTACCTCTTCATCTGCCTAATTCATCATCCTTTAATAAATCCTTTATGACTGCATTGTGGATGTACAATCTCACACTTAAGGGCAGTCTCCAACCGTGACTGTGGATACACTGGCGGAAGTCCCTGTGTACAATCAGTGAATTAAACCAGAGTCCTTCTTGAGGTGACAGTGCTAACCACGCATCCACCATAGCGGAAATAAAACGCTAAAGACATATGGAAAAATTTATATAGGATGTAAAACATATGCAAATTATAATTTATTAATGTCACTTATAATGAACAAGACTGTCTAGACTATAAATCTGTGCCAGAAACGTGCTTTTCCAAACTTAATGTCTATACCTATCAAGGTCCTACATGTGCTAATATCCTTTGATATCATATGGGGACATCAGCATTATCTCTCTGACTGGTTGTTAAAGTGTCTAGTAGCTCTTTCTTCCACTTCAGATCTGATTGGAAAAGTGACACCTCGTCTCAAAAACCATGATGGTGCCTCACGGACACAGGCGGCTCTCTGTGCTGTACAATTATAGTTATGATTTTACTGCACAGCTGAATAGAAACCCAGCTTACCTGTGATTACACTCTGATTCGGCTGTTGATTTGAACCCCGTGCCCTAGTCTGAGTGTGAGCATAAATCTTCGGGTGCTGCTTTGGCAGCCGTTGAGTGTGGCCAATAAAAATCACTGTCTTGAGCATTAGCGATGCACCATCACCCCTGTAATGACGCAGCGGATGTCTGTGAAGATTATTATGTCTGGAAATTGTGACAGTGCAAGACGGAGGATGCTGATACGGCCTCAGATGAATCACCCTCACTTTGTGCCACAAAGAGAGAGAGAGAGAGAGAGAGAGAGAGAGAGAGAGAGAGAGAGAGAGAGAGAGAGAGAGAGAGAGAGAGAAGAAAGAGTCACAGTCACCTTCTCCGACAAAACAAAACGTGGTCCGCTCCGAGGACCGGCTCAGAGTATTGACTTTCATGACACAGTTTTAAGTTTTAGTGGATTAAAAAGCACTTTTCTAGATTGGGGTTGAGCCTCGCTCCACATCCTATGATGCATGACCGTGCATATAGCACATTACGAGGTAGCTCAGCGCTGCGAGGGCGCTGCAAGGCATTCTGGGACGTGACAGCAAACAATACACCTGCGATCCGAAAGCCTCAAGGTGAAGTTCTGCTGTAACCTGACAAAAAGTATGACTGCAAAAAAAAAAAAACTTAAAATGTATGAGTGGCAGGACAATAGCGGGAGGAGGGAGTTATAGGAGAGGCAATGAAAGTGAGCACAGAGCTGTTGAGAACCAGTGGGACATTAGAGGAGGACAGTCAAGGACAGTCCAATGTAACCCTGCAACAAGGGCCGCTACAAAAAGTGACAAATGAAAGAAAAAAAGAAAAGGAATGAGAGGAAACAGACAAACACTGCACGAGTGTATTGTATGGCAGTGGAACAGCAAGTCTGTCGGCTGTATCAACAGCGTTCTGGGGATTTTATTCCCTCGTACCTTTTGGCAGGTTCGCCTTTCTTTCAGAGATACTATGTGCCAGGAAAAAGAACAAGAACACGTGTGTGTGTATGTGTATGTGTGTGTGTTGGAAAAGAAAGAGCATGAGTGTAGAGAGATAAAAAAGGGTAAGATGATATGGAAGAAGAAGAGAGGAAGTCTTACGGGTAGGAGAGAGAAAGCAACGGAGAGGTGATGCCAAGGTATCCTGCTGGTTTCTCTCTGACTAGAGGGCACAGCATTTCCTCTCTGTGTGAGTCTTTTCATCACAAACACACACACACACACACACACACACACACACACACACACACACACACACACACACACACACACACACACACACACACACACACGCATACGCATATATACAGAGGCTTTGAACAGTGGCTCTCTGGAAGCCACCGTAACCTGTGTGACCTGAATATTGCTTGCAAATGTACACGATGGAGCAACACGAGCAGCAGGCAAAATCCAAGGAAAAAATTGAATCTTCATGTTGAAGCGAAAAAGGGAAGGTGAAAGATGCTTGAAAGACCAAGTGTCCTTGGTTGATCCACATGAGTCAAATATAAACCCTGTACAGCAGCCAATCCTGTGTGTCTTACTTATACTCTATTATGTACTTCTATATGTCCTGACCTAGATGTATGTGTGCAATTTGCGATCCACAGCTCTGCCAAGCCTTACTTATAGACCTGAATGCACCACTTTCTTTAATGGACTTGAGCACGACAGAACCAAAAATCAGCTACCCTGGACATGTCTTGTAATTTATCCATCTACATGCATGGATGCATTATCTTATTGCTCTACCAACCCATCCCCTAGACACCCCCCCCCCCCCCCCCCCCCCCACCCACCCACCCACCCACCCACTAGTGTTGCAGGGCTCTACTGGAGCCTGGACAGGTTGTCAGTCCATGGCAGGACACACACACACACCACTCACATCCAGGCGTAACTTCTCAAAGATCCAGGCTAAACATGCATGTTTTTGCAGCCTTCTTAGATGCTCTAAAACCAACTAACCAACCCGCCAAGCTTCACTTGGAAACTGGTCAAGGTCAACAAGGCTTAAGTCTGAAGACTGTCTGAATAGATTAAGACTTAGAAAAGTAAGAAATGTGTTCTGCTGTATGGTATGGGTGAAGTCATGATGAAGGTATCAAATGGACACAAGTCATTAGGGTCATCACAATGACAAAAGTCCACCATGTTTTTTTACTATCCATTGTTAAAATAGAATAACACCAATAAACCACAGCACGGGGTTCTGTATATTTTCATCTGTTCTGCATTTTGACCACAAAAACTGTGCTTCCATCCACAAGAAAATAAGAGAATACTGAACTCTCCATTCTTTTCCAAGACCTCGCCTCTCGGCCCCTCCCGCCTGCACCACAGTCCTGCTAGTCTCTCCATCAGCTGCCGTCTCCCCAGGAGGACGTTGTCTGTCACAGCTTGCAGCCGGGTGGAACAATCACACAGTCACACCTTCACAGCAGAAGGTGTGACCCCCCCCCTCCCAACAGACCCATCTCTGATCGGAGGCGTCCTTGTGAGCACCGAACGCATTTGCACAAGGTTGAAGCATTGAAATCTGGCTTTGTCCCCATTTCATTCTCCACCCCTCTCTCACTCACAATGGCTGCAATCTGTCATTATGAATCTGTGGTTGGTTTGAGGAGAAAGTTAATTGATGCTTAAATGTTACTTTGTTTTTCTCTTCTCTTGTGCCATGGTGATAGGGGCTGTAATTATTTATCAAAACAGGAAAATATGAAATCCCATAAACGCTTAATTAGCTCGTCAGACAAATCCCTAATTGGCTCAGAAACTACCTTGCAAGCCCTGATATGTTTTACATGATTCCATCACTGTTTAATGGGTTTTTCAGGCTGTTGGTCTTCCTGTTTATTCCTCTTCTTGTTCGTTTTGCTATGTCTATGTCACTCTCAAATCTTCGACTCCTTTTGAATATTCCTTTACCTACAGATTTTTCTTTCACTCCCTCCTTTCTCTCCATCTCTCAAGCCGCACTATCAGCCCAAAGTCGGCCTCCCCCTTATTCTCGATTTGTCTCGCCTTTGTCATTGTGCATTTTGTTTCTTTTCCATCACCCCTCTCTCCATCTCTCTCTCCCTGCTCCCTCTCTTCTCTTATGCACCCCTACTGAATATGTGCATGTGTGTGTGTGTGTATGTGAGAGAGAGAGAGAGAGAGAGAGAGAGAGAGACAGAGAGAGAGAGGGAGAGAAAGAAGCAACAATGTGTTCAGCCGTTCAGCCAGTCTGAGGCCAATCAATGGGAGCTTATCAGGATGTGCTGTGCTGCACTGTGAAGCCCAATCCACAGACAGATAGGACTGAGCCGGGTCTGTCTGGGCTGCGCTCAACAGGGGGTGGAATGGGGGGGGGGGGGGGGGGGGGGGGTGCTTAACAAGTGTGTGTGTGTGTGTGTGTGTGTGTGTGCGTGTGCGTGTGTATGTGTATTCATGCGAATATGTGTTGCTGGATGTCAGAAAGAATAATAAAGGGAATACTGGAACAAGTGTGCAGAGCATTTGAGGATAGCTCTTTGTGTCCTGCAGTCACAACTACACATATACATTATTTTCATTATTGATTGATCGGTGGTTATTTCTTGGAAATTAGCCACTATGTGTTAAATCTATAAAGCATCCTGAAATGCTCTTTATTATTTCATAGATGCTGAATGAGTTGTCTCATTTTATTGTAGAGGAAAAGGGAGAAAGCAGTAGAAATTGCGATAGATTTGGCCTTCGTGTCTGAAAAAACTGATCAAGCATCTGACTCAGATATTGGCTACTGCCAGTAACACATAATTCAGCTAACTGACTCTTTCCTCACACGCGCAGGTCGAAAACCAAAGACAGCCCGAAGCTCAAAATCTGTGAATCAGAACACTTACAAGGTCCGGTGAGTGATCAAAAATTCAGAATCTGGGCCAAGACGAACCCGAGGAGAATCTGAGGAGTGATTACAGCTTTAATGGAGAACAAAGATAATCTGAAGAGCTGGGACCACAAAGGACCGACAGAGCAGAAGTGGAGAACAGACAACAGGTGAGGGGAGGGAACACAGTGGCAGTCAGAGAGGAAAAAAAGCTAATATGGGCCAAATGGTTCTCAAGCAAGTGGGGGACCAACCCTAAGCTTAACCCAATCAAATACAACACACACAACAATGGCTGAGACCAAGTTCCCATTATGAACAGTAAGTACAGTAAGATGAATATGCAGTAAGCAAGATGAATATGAACATTTCTCTGCCAATAATCAATGGTTTATCTCAGTCTTCATGATCACTTAAAGTGCTTATTACAGACACAAGTCACATCCACCCCCATTCACTCCCAGAGGCTCCAGTCCATGGTTCATCTGGTCGAGCAGTAGCTTCAATCGTTTTGACACATCCACACTCTGTTTGGGGTTTTGGTATCCTGCCCCACATGTTTGGAACCCTCATCCTACAGACTACATTAAAATATCAAGGTTTTGATGATGTACCATCTTTCCCTGCCATCACAGGCCTGTGGCTGATCTTAGAGGGGGCGGACGAGGTGAGAGATGGAGACTACATAAATGATATGTTTAGGGAACACAGCACGGCCTCGGATAGACACAGAGCAGGATGAAAATGCTGGAGTCACGCTGAGGCTCCCCCGACCGTCTTCCATGTTGTTAAATCTGCTCTTTGCTCCTTTGCTGCCTCTGTGTTTAGTTAAAGGCTACAAATCCTTTGTCTTTTTATATCCTCGACTGCTGTGTGTGGTTACAGTTAGGATACCCTCAGATCTTGAAACTGTGGGAGGAGTGACAGTGATTACAGTATGAACCTGTGGGAGTGTGTTTGTGTGTGTGTGTGTGTGTGTGTGTGTGTAATTGCTCCACTGGTTGCTGATTGTGATTCCAAACCACAGTGAACAGTGGTTAGGTAACGGCCCCTGCCCACAAACAACCATATTTTTTTAATTGCTGCATCTATACACACACTTACGCCCCTCCTCAAAACTAAAGCGGCAGCATCTCGTGTGCGTTTGCCATCTCTGCGGTAATCACCACGGCAACAAGTTACCGTAGCGACTTCCATTGTCGCCGTCGCCGCTTCCTGCTGTTCGCCTCCAGAGCAGACTGGGGGCTAATTGCCTGTGGCAATTATAAACGTTAGCAATGAGGGGGAGTTTTTCTTGCATGCATTTTTGATTTACCAGCTTAATACGTTTTATTAAAATTCAAAGCAATCGCCTCAGAAATCTCACCTCTTGATAGAAATCGGCTTTTTTCGGCGGAGTGGTGTCTCCCCCCGGCAGGCTGGCAACCAGGGGAGACTAATTGGGGTTTCAATTAGGGCTCTGCCGCACCAGACCGCTCCTCCTCCTTTCTCTAATTAAAACCTCCAACCGGGTAATTATCGGTAGAGATGGATAGACGGAAGGGTGGAAGGGGTGGGGAGGAAGAGGCACATAAAGGGAAGGATGGATGGATTACAAAGAAGGGTGAGGTGGGTAATGGCAGAAAATTAAGAAGTGATGTACAGATGAAGGCGGAGGATAGTTGAAAAAAGGAACAAGGGGGTGTGCGAGATACAAACGTGCACCGAATATAAGAAGGAAAAAGATGGGCTTTATCAGACAAATGGGGAGGGCGGGTGAGGGAAGGGCGAGAAAGAGGGAGAAATACAATTTTCCTGGATCTCAAAGGGAAGGGCAGTGGGGGTAGAAGAGGACGCAGAGGAGGAAGATCACTAGACTCTAATGATCAGTCTGCGGGCTGCTGTGTATGTGTGTGTATGTGTGTGTGTGTGTATGTGTGTGTGTGTGTGTGTGTGTGTGTGTGTGTGTGTGTGTGTGTGTGTGGGAGGGGGGGTTACCATGGCAATAAGTGTAGCTCGTTAGAGAGGGCCCATCAAGTAGGCAGCAGCAGGTGTCCGTCTGCGGTCGTCTCTCTCTCTCACACACACTTACTTACACACACACGCACACACACAAACACACACACACACACACACACACACACACACACACACACACACACACACACACACACACACACACACACACACACACACACACACAGACCCATTACTCAAGTCGTCATCAACATTACCTGAACTGCTATGAACCAGTGAAGGTGAAGCAATAGAGGCAGAACACAGAACCTGAAACTCTGAAAACTGAGAGTGTTTTATCTCAAACTCTCTCTCTCTCATGCGCACATACAGTACACACATAGACACACACACACACACACACACACACACACACACACACACACACACACACACACACAGAACAATATGTTTGTAATAGAGCTTATGGAAGACACACTCCTCAAATCCCCTCTGTCTTTGCAAGGACTGAGCCACAATAGAAGTAGGAGTGTGTGTGTGTGTGTGTGTGTGTGTGTGTATGTGAGGATGCAGCACACACACATTGTGAGGACGAGCACTAGAGTGAAGACCAGGGTTAAGGGTTATGGTGACTCAACAGTAACCTCCAAATTGATGAAAACACACACGTATTTTTGCGTGTAACAGATACTTCAATTCATACAGAATTCGCTCAAGGTTTGGACTCTGGACCAAGGAAGAGCACATTTTGGAGCAAAGGAGTTTGAGGTCATTTGTTTTAAGCGCTCATTTTAGAGAGGGATTCACTCAGGTGCTGTTTGGTATTTTAGGGAAAGCTTAACACAGTTATACACTCAAGTACTCTTCTTCTTGAGGATTTAGTTTGTGTCTTTTTGCTTATTTTTTGAAACCCTTGAGTTGTCTGGTTACAGAGCCTGTAAATCCAATTTTTCACGCTTACATACAAACATACATATAGAGCTTTATTATGTATCAGTAGCACACTTTGGGGAACACTGGTTCATGCTCAAAACTAGCTTTTCTAAACTTTTTTCCCCCTAAACCCTTAAATCACAACTGAAGAGTCTATTTCCATGTGTTAATACATGCTGTCTGCGCTGTCCACTTCCCTTGATACAAAGCCCACAGGACAAAGTCCAACTGACATGGAGATACCTCTTTTATTTGGCTTTCCCCCCCGCACGCATCCTATTATTTTGGAGAAGTAGTTATTTGCTCTTAACCGCCCTTATCAGACGAGATCGGGCCAACCTTGTGATTTCACTCCACTTGACAGTCAACACAAATGAGAGGCGCTGCTTCTCACTTCTGTCTTTCTTGCAGTCAACACCTACCACTGAAGGCAAAGGAACAGCGGAGGCCTCGTTTTTATCAGATCTGACCATGCGGGACTCTCACATAACTCATTTTACAAACAGACGTGGAACTGTTAAAACAGGCAATATCCCACCGTGTGTGTTATCAGAAACCTTGTGCACCACCAGAGCTGTTCAAAATCTCTCACAATATTACTTTTCACGGCAGAGCTTAAGTTCCTCAGGTGCATCGAATTTAATTCATTTAAGAGCACAATGCACCAAAGATGTAATCAGTTCATTGTGAGGCTCTGCACCACAGCAAACTTGATTTTCTCTGTGTACATAATGTCTCTGCTCCGATACACAGCAGCAGATATTAGTCCTCTGCTTCACATCAGTATAATTGCTTTTCGAATGAGTAAAATTTAAGAAACACAAACTTTACAATCTTCAACACAAGCAGAGTGAATCAGTTTATGAAGCACAGAAAGCTAAACGCAACACATTTCAGGCAGAAAAGAATGGATGGAAAGGTGTTAGAAGGCAAATTATTTCAGTCCATTCAATCGCGACATAGAACAACTGAGAGGTTTCAAACATAATGGGAAATATTGGAATATCTTGTTTTTTATTTCAGAGCCTCTCCTGGGATTCTTAACCCAAATATTAGCTCAAATAATCAAAATGAAGTAGTTAAAAGTGACCTAGAATGGTTGAATGCAGTGTTATTCTTGTTCTCTGGTTTTGATATAGAAGCTATGGGACCCTTGTTTGATCAAGAAAGGCCTCAGATGTTATTTTGGAACCATTTGGTGGGATATTGCAGTCTGCACAGATGTGGCATCCACATGTAGGCTGAATTGCTGCCTTGCCTACCACTAATATGAATGATCATATGCTTAGCTTAGCATATCATAGTGTAGAAACTTTTGTACACATCCAGTGCGATGTCTTTAAGGTGGGGGGATATATTTTACAGCAGTGAATTTTGACATACAGTACAAATGTTGGGTATGACTTAAAAGTTATGGGATATATCCCTCGCTAGTGGCATTTGAATCCATTTTTTTTGCATGAGACATGAGGATGAAATCGCAAGAATGCCCATCTGTGTAGATGATGAAGCTTCTCCAAATGACAACATGAAGTCGATTTATCAGTTTGCAACGCAGCACGATCACACGGAGCGACATAATTTGCAGCCCCCCACCCCCCTTGCATGGATCCCTATATGACTGAGCTGGGATGCCTTAAAAAATAAATACCACGGTTTGTCACAGTGTGATGTTTTATATTGAGGCTCAAAGGCTCCAAGATGACTGTGGTGAGTAAAGTAATTACCTTTCAGAGACCAGTGTGTGAAGTCTTACGGCGGAGCTCCCGGGACCCTTGATGGGTGTGTGTGTGTTTTCGAGCGTGTTGTGCTTTGCTTTGCATGTGTGTTTACTTTATTATTGTGCATGCCTATGAGTTTCCCCCTCCTTGCCGACAATGCAGTTATGATGATGCACCGCGGAGGCTGCAGAAAATAATCAACGTGTCAGGAAGCAGCCGGCGCAAACATCAGAACTGGTCTCCAGACGGCGAGAAAATACCCCAAGTCACCAGTGACAATGCTGTCAGAGTGCATCTGCGTCTTTTTTTTTATAGATCACAAAGTGCTGAGGTTTCCGTTCTATGAGAGAAAACGCTGCCGCAGCCTGGATAATGTCTGGATCTGACGTGACGTTGTAAACCAGACCTGAGTGACAGTGACGGAGAGGGTGGACAACACTTTCCTGAGTGATGCAGTTTCCTGTTCTATATGATCCCCCCACACACACACACACACACACAGACACACCCTGATCATGTTATATATTTCTAAGCATGGTTAATGCTGTCATTGATTTCCCCAGAGAATCTCCTCTCATGGCAAAACAATATATATATATATAAAACTCTCATCTGACAGCAGAATTGGAAAATAACAGCTACTGGCTGCTAATACGCTGTTCTTCAAATGTGGAGATAATGAGGTAAACACTGAACTTTCCAGAGCCACACAGAATTCTTTGTGGTTTTGTTTTGGGGAGCTCCAACTTCCCCTTTGTGCTACCCTGATACTGAAGGTCAGTGCATTGACAATGGTACTCAGAATTAAAAAATAGCATTTAAAAAGTTATTCTTTAAATATGTAACCAGAGCACGCCATATTCAGAAAATGACTTGTTGAGCATTTCAATCCTATTTGCATCATACAGACATTTGGAAGTTATTGTTTGATGTTGAAAACAAGATGGTAAAATGCCGGGAATACAAACTATCTTACAAATGAAAGATCCTGATAAGTACAAACACCAGTGGCCATGATCCCTTTTTACTGTCTCATATTTCCATACCATGACAGATATGTTAATAAACCGCATGCGTGACTAGGGGATGTAATGCGGGTGTGTCATCAGGCATAAATCTGCCGTCCAACGTGTAAACAAGAATATGAACAGAGCATTATATAAGGCGCTCATGCAAATACCAATACTGATCTTATTTAGAGGGAGATGCTATTTAGAACGGAGCATCACTTGGATTCTTGCCGTCCACGTAAACGTGGCCTCTGAGGTTTGACACTCAGAAGAAAACTGCCTCCCTGATTCTAAATAGCACACAGAAGAGAGAGTAATTCCTCGCCTTGTCTCCTGGTGCCGATGGAGCGAAAGCTTCTTGCTGATTACAGTAATCAGTTTTGTGTTAAAAACGAAGTGGCTGCTGTCTCTGAAGTGCAAAGATTAGCAAGCAGAGACAGGTGGCGTGATGTTGGCTGATCAGGTGCGGCCGCTATTCACATCACAGGTGCAAGTCGTAGCTAGAAACCTGGCTGTTCTGTGGTTAGTATATGTACTAAGTTAGACCAACTGATCTGTTAGTATATGACCAACTGTTTAGAGCCCGACCTGACTTTCTCAATCTTTCCAAGAATCTCTCCATTTTATCGAGTGGGGCACAACCTTTGGGAGTCTTTGTGGTGGAACCTGAGGATATTAAGGGGAATTTCTCCTCTGATCTCTTAATCTCAAACAGGACAACCTAATTGGAGCTAAACCAGACAAAGCTCTCACAGTGCCTGCCCTCCGAGCCAAACACGGATAATCTGCCACAGGAATGAAGATTTTCAGGGCAGTTTATTTTACCTCTGCTCGTACAAAATTGTTGCTTTCGCTTTAATGTTATGCAATTAAAATCTCGAACACGCACCGACGCCAGCAGGAGACAAACTGACGTTCAATAGTGCCGGTGAAAACCGCATGTAAAGATAAGTATAGGCAGCAGTGGCAGAGAAGCCACTTAAATATCTTTTTACTTCTTTCAAGCACCTCTGTTGCATAATCAGCAGCTCATTTGCCTCTTGTTCTTCGCTTTCTATAACTAGGAGCATTTTCCGAGCTGTGCCTGTCACACACGGGCCTTGTTTAAAAAAAACTAGCTGCGAACATACAGTAGGCAGGAGGAAACGTATTCTTCTTTGGGAGGCATAAAATGAAGGAGAAAATCCCACTTCTATTACAGCAGTGTTGTGTAATCCCGATTTCCTGGGTTTTAAACCTCAAACCTCAGACATAAATGTTCTGATGTGAGATGATTGTTCCGCGTCCTATCATCCAGTCTGTAGATGTGTTTTTCTTCTTCAGTGGATCCGTTTTCCTGCTCTTTTGAATTCCCAACGTGAAAATCAATCAAATCTTGGCTGAATGTGAAATTCAAACATCTCATAACGTCTTTACAGCGAGCCGAGTCATTATCCTCTGCTGAAGGGTTGCATACTTAACTTGCTCACATACTGCTCGCTCTATCATTTGCAGCCAGAATTTAAATGTGATGTTTTGCTTTTGCTGGAGGATGACACGTTTTAACATCTTAAATTGACTTCAGCAAATGTTCTCCATGTACATAATGCATAAAAACATTGCGTTAAGTCGCGTTGGTACCTGTTTTAACTCTTAAGTACTTTCCTTGTTTCAAGAAAATAGGATTAAGTCAGAGCAACCTACTGTATGCACAACAACAATGCCAAGACACAGGAAAGCCTCTGAAAATTAATCCAACACTAATTTTCTGGCTAATGTTGAGCTTCAGGTGATGGGCTCACCGTCTAATGAAACTCTAATAGTCTGTGCTCCTCTGTATGAATACTCTTAAGTGAAGACAATATGTTTCTGAGTGGAAATTATGCACTAATACACTCAGAGTGGAGATTGTGTCCTTTTGTCTGTGTATGCCTGCACGGACCGTGATGCCAACCACACCGTGACTTGGGTGGTGAAACGTTTATTATTTTCCCATCTGCTCCTTCACAGTAACGATAACAATAACAACAATGACGATCTCTATGTACAGAGCACTTTTCTCAACAAGGTTACAGTGAGTTTCACAAGGCAACAGGATGAATACGTTTGTGAAAGACATCTGAGATTTATATCAATGGGCATAGATTTTAAATACAAAAAAAAAACATATGTTCATTCATTCATTTTCATGACTTGCTTTGTATCCAGTGCTGTGACGGTCTGCTGGAGCGTCTCTCAGTGCTCAAAGAACGAAGGTTGGCTGATAATGGAAGGAAAAATTAAAAGATAAAATCAGTTCAGTCTTCAGTAAACTCTAGAGCCACATGAGTTAGAGCAAACCCTGAAGAGGTTTAAAAGATGTCATTAAATCAGTCAGATCACAGCAGAGAGGCAGGTGATTAAACTGTGAGGACCCAGAGTCCGACACCAGCAAATATGCATCTTTCTGCACAGATTAACAAATTAGATGCAGCGCCGGGAGATTGCTAATATTTCATTCGAGTGTGACTCTCAGCCATCATCCACCGTGCCCACGCTCTCTGGCTCACAGGCCGCCGTACCTGCTGTACTGACCTGCTGCTCAGCCCTGCTGGAGTTAGAGGGAGGAGACCTTTGAAGTGAAACAGATTACTGTCAGCCCCAGCGCTTCGACAAAGAAGCAGCTCTAAGCCCTGCGATGGAGAGAGAGATCCCAAGTAAAGAAAGACCACCTTTTACTGCACTAAGCACTCATAGGTGGTACGTGTACTGCTGTGGGCAGCATGTGGGCTGTGGAAGTGTGTGTGTGTTTGTGTGCCAAGATGAGACATGACAGCTGACGAGTCCTATGCGCGTTGGAGAGATTCTTGGTGTTTGGGTTTTGGGGGACGACGTCGTTTTGCTTCACTGCGCTCACACATACACACAAACACACACACACGCATGCACGCTAGGGATGGCGATGCTGGAGTGCCTTCATCGAGCACGTCTCAGGCTCAGCCAAGCATTCACTTCCTCCAGTGACCTAGAAATGAATGACGAGGCAAACAAAGGCTGCAATAGCCTGCTCCTCATCCCAGAGGTTCACGTATTCTGCCATCGAGCGAGGTGCGGATCAATGAGATGGCCCTTTGTGTTTCGCCAAAATAATATTCAGCCACGTTTAGAGTCACTGTCAAGGAGCTTGTTCAACAAGTTTGAGTCGGAGAGGAAACCTTGGGAGTTTGTTCAATTCAATTTAAATTCATCTGCTGCACATCAGCTAATGATAATTCAGCCTCTCAGTGGAGCAGACTTCCTCCTCCACATGTCACTTTTGATTAAAGCCTCAGCCTTAGCTTGGCTGTCAAACTCTCTGACACCTTGACACTATTGCTAATCTTTATAAAGCACAGAGCCACTTGTTATTATTTTGGCCAGTACCTTCACCATGGAGTGGTATCCGTAAGCCTACCAAAGCATAGATCATAGATCAAAAGTTATTGCTATATATTGTTAACTATCTTATCTAGCTATTTACCTTACAAAGTACAGTCTACTTATCTTGAAGCTAAGACTAAGCTAGATAACAAACTACTGTGTCAAGATAGATAGATAGCTAGCTAGATAACCATCAAAATAGGTAGATGAATAACTAGCTAGATGGCTATTGTGCTAGATAGACAGTTTGCTAGCTAACTAGCTGACTAAATAATTATAGATAGATTATAGATCTTGGTCCTTCAGGGAGGTTCACTTATTGAGAATAATTAACATTAAACAAATAATATATTTTAAAAAATCCATATATTCCAAAATTTAGCAAAAATTCTGTATGTATCTATATGGTATATGGATCTATGTGGAAAACTTTGTGTCAGAGTCCTTGACTAAATTATTTTAGGAGGTAATTGTTGTCTTGATAATACTACTCACACTACTACTACTACAGTTTTGTCCCTTAGCAAAGAGAATTTGCATTCACATGCAAATATTTATTTATGGGTGTGTAGAGATGTGCCGCGTGCTCCCTGCGGGGTGACGTTTGCTGGTTATCCTTTGACTTTTTGTGCTCCAGCTGGCAGATTATGCTTTTAGCAAACACCTGCCAACCCTACCCTCAGTCTCGCTGTGCGCTGGTTTATTTAGTAGGAGCTCTATCCCGTGTTATACACAGGTGAAGGTCAGCGGGTACTCCGTGTACCAGAATAAAACGGGAAATGAGAAAGTAAACAGTGAGCAACTTTTTAACCTTTCCACTGAAGTTCGGTTACACTCGGATGCACCTGTCACTCACTCAGGGGTGCAGCCAACGGCACCGTACCGGATGTCGGCAAAGCGAGGAGTTGTGAATTTCGGGAGGGAGCGGCAGAGGGACTCCATGCATCACCAGGAATCTGACACACACTCACACACAGACTCATACAGACTCACACAGATTTTGACAAGAAAGGTGAAGCATTGCCCTGATGTCAGACAGTTTAAGACACCCAGAGTTTCTCATGACCTTTTCCTCTGCTACTGCTGTGGGGAGCATCCTAAGGTGGAGGCATCGGCGCCCAGTGTGGGAGCTGCTCTGCTGGGCGGAGGAGCCCCGAGGCCGGCGACTGGCTCTCAAGGCTTCCGGTCAGATCTGTGCTTTCCTCTATGCCGGAGCGGAGCCGGAGTTATGGATGCTTAACTCGGCTCTCCACTGTCAGGCAGATGTTCTCTGTCTTCAGGCCATTCTCTCCTCTGACCTCTGTGTATCGACTTGGTCCTCCACATTGTCTTCAGCTGGACTGAGCTTGGACAGCTTGAGTTACACACTGTAAAAAAACTCAACCTGATGGCCTTGAGATGATTTTTTTCAGTAAATTGAATAAAAAAATGTACAGTAGGCAGGGTTGTAAGACTATCACAAAAGTACTTCAGCAGACTTATTTTTGAGTAAAGTTGCCTTCAACAGATAAGTGATAGCAACAGTCAAAATTGTAGATAAAATAATACATAACAGAACTTAAAGTCTTGCTTTTTAGTCTTGACATTTTGAACTTTCTTAAGCTTTTGATCTGCATTCAGATAAGAGAACCTCGGAGTCGTTCTCACATGAATTTGGGTTTTTCTTGTCTTAATTTAGCACACAAGGACAAAGAAAATTAAGAAACCTTTACCTTCCCATCCACAGTCTTCAGTTTACTGACTCTGTGGATACTGCTCTGGTGTGCACTCTGCTCAGAGTCGAGGGAACTTGAATATATCCTTAATTGTCACAAGATGTGATGGTTACAGTGCTGAATGGTATCCATGGCAACAGGAGTCATTAGGTGCCCTGGGAGAGTAGGTGGCTGTGCAGACTAAAGTGCAGTGATTTGACCCATCTATACTATTTTATATTAATGACTGTGGCGCAGGCTGCTGTTATAGGCTATTCATTCGGTGCTCTCCTGACATGACACAGTGAGCCTGCTCTCTGACAGAGAATCAATGCAATGTGGTTAAAATAAAATGGTGAATTAGGGATATCACGGATGTTTGAAATCACATTTTCCATCCCTTTCTAAAAAAAAAAAATAAATAACCCATCTGAAAAATATACAAAACAACAAAAATAAAAAAACTGTTTAATGGCCTCTCAAGGACATTGAAATCAATTTTGATTTTTGCAGCTCAGCTCAGGAACATTTGGAGGCACAGAGGAGACTGTCTTTAGCTGAACAAAGGATGAATCAAAGGACACAGTGCACAGAGTGACACACCGTGCCCTCGCTCTCATCCGTGTTAACTTACATCCGAGTGACGTGTCGACTGGCGGAGCCTGGAAATGAGCAGGAGATGAGGTTTCGACCCACCGAGTCACATCTCCACCGGTCCTGTCTTATACATAAACATGAAGTGCAGCGAGCATGTTTGCGGCCTAATCCGCCTCGGTGCATGTGCTCATCTGTGTAAGTGTGTCGCTGCTCCGCAACTCAAGAATGAAGGTCTCCAAGGTGTCTTGAATTCCTGTCTTGAATTAAATGTTTCATGGATTGAGAGTGAATGTGTGGGTGTGAAATGAATGTTGTCAATTTGCTTGTTTTTTTTGGCCTTGTGAGTCATTGTGCATGAAATGGTGAAGCAGTAATTAATGCAGTATACATATTTAAAATGTATCACCGTATAGAGCTGACAGTCATTTGCATAAAAAGAATTGGTGATGATTTTTCCCACTGAGCAAATTTACTGTATATCAACCTGCGTATTCAAATGTTAGCAACCAAACAATGTAGTTCTCCACATTTGTTAATTATTCTCTACAGTTTCCCTTGGTTTCAAACATTGATGATCTGCTAATCAATGGTGCAAAGAACAGGGTAAAAATGGTAGAAAGTATCATTAAAGAAAGCAAATATATTATATGCATTCTGGTGACCCTTTCGGCATTAGTGCATTTTGAGAATTTTCAAGGCAAATAAAGAGAAAATTGGTTGATGAATGCAAATTTGTGTTCCTGGCACCTTACTGAATACTGTCTGCGAGGTGCTTCGTCAGTCCTGACATAATTAAGTAAAGATGTTTTTGTTCTAAGAGGACACAGTAGAGGTGCAAGGTTGTTCCAGGTGAACCTTGACTATTGGGGATAGTGTGAATGTGAAAATCGCGATTTAACTTGCAACAGGTTCAGTGAGGTCAGAGTTTTTGGTCTTTCCAGGGACCTCCTGGAGCACCGAGGCCCTCTGCTTCAAAACGAACCTTATCTGTGTTTGGAATCTGATTTGGAGGCCTCCTAGCATTTTAGGGTGTCCTGGTGTCACAGTTCCAATTTGCACAGCATAATTTTCTTCTACCCTACCATCAAATATTTTATAAAAAACACTTTCTAGGTAAATTTGAATGCATTTCTTTTGGAGTATAAAGATCCTAACAGAAACATTTATGAGAGTCGGCAGCTACACACAACTCTCGCCCATCTCATCCGGACTAAATCCTGGTCTTACCACTCTTCAGAGAGTGAAATATTTATCTTGTCTTTTCCACAACACTGCGCAGCAGTTGACTTGTCTTGTTAAATTATGTATTTATTCAACACGATGGATGCATTTGAATGCTTTTTTTTTTTTTTGACCAGCCGGATCAAACTGCTGCCATTAAAATGTATGAGAGGACAGGGGAGGGCTCAGGGAAGAGGAGATGTGGAAGGATGGAGAGATGGAAGAGTGAAAGGTAGAGAAAGTGATGGAGAAATAGGCAGTAAGAGATATTATTGAGCAGTTCCCCAGAGACAGTCTCAATATGTCTTTCCAATAAAACGCCGTCTTCAAAATGAAAAGCCTCGCTTAGAAAATACTAAAATTTAATATTGGTTGTGTGCGTCTGTACACACACGTTTGTTACGAGCCGATCGTGGAAAAGACTTATTGCCATGTTTTCTTAATAGATAACCGCTTACTTCCATGCTTTCAGTAGAGTGAATCCAAAGTTATGCACATAGCTAGCTAGTTAGCTATTTGCAAACTTTGGATGGCAAATACATGTACTTTATGCCTGTGCTTTAGGCTGCCTTGCATATCTTTCTGTGTTTAACCTTGCCTCCGTTGAAACTTGTTGCCAGAAATGTGTGTTAGAAGCTTGTGTCTTTCAGAGTGTCTTGGGCCATAAATGCCAGAACAATGACCTGTAAGCTGTTCAAAGCATTGCAAAGAGCTAAGGGATGTTAGCATTAGCCACCACATTGCTTGGTAACCAGGACCAACATTTCAGCTTTAACAAAGCATAAGCTTCCTTTTTGATGTTAGAATTAAGATGCTTTACCCATTAACGATGAACAATACTACAGCTTAAATATCTCCGCACTAAAACTAAGCTGTGAGTTAGCAGTGGTCTCCATGCATGTAACCATGCATGGCTCCTGAATGGCTGCTCTCTCTTGCAGTGACACATCACAACAAAAAAAAAGGGAAAATCAGGCAAAGTTAGAGCGATGGTAACTTTACTCACCGGTTACCTAGCAACCACTTATAAAGCACAGCCGGCAAAACCTTCACTGGGCCAGATTGCTTGGCTGGAACTTCCTATTTTTAATGAATGCCCAGTTACACTTGGGAAAAACAGAAAGGTGGGAGTGTGTCTGAACGAACACCAAAACCTGCGGAGAGAAAAAGAATCTCAGAATGGCAAACTGAAAATAGTCTTTTCTCTCCATGGATGAGAAGTTCAACAGTGAGCATATAGCAGAGTAAGCGAGCTATATGGGGGCTTTCAGTGGGACTGAGGAGAGAGAAAACAGTTGCGGTGCGTTTTGATGTTGTGTACAGCCAAAAATACTGTGCGCGTTAATACGACCGGGGAGATAAACACTTCGTCAGCAGGAGCCATCTTTCCTCCAGCCTTAATCTATTTCTCATTAGTACCAGCCACAGTTTATTCACTTCGGTAAACAGAAAATACTGCAGCAAGGGTCTGGAGTTTTATTATTGAACTATCTTTAACTCAACTTCAACAAATCTGAAATCATCATCATTGGTCCTAGTAATTGTGACCAAATCATTGACTTGTACTCAACACTGATGGTTCCAACACATCTGACCACCCTCGGGTTGGTCCTTTTTGACCTTGACCTCTCCTCCCTCCCTTGGACAACACCACCAAAATGGGAATCTCGACGACTGCAGTATCTTTGTCCTCAGCCTATCAAACAAAACAATTTAAAAAAACTAAATATTTCCAGAATTCATCTGTCCGCTGCATCACTGCCACCCTCATCTGCCACTAAAATTCTTCTCACCTACAAAGCCGTCAATAACTTGTCTCTCCTTACCTCTTGGATCCTCTCAGCCATCATGACTCCACCTGCCATGAACACGTTCACCCTCATGACTGTGAGGACCAGGCTCTAGGCCTGAGGCGCTGCTACATCCTCAACCTGGAACTGTCTCCTGAACTACATCTCTGCATAACTGTCTGGTCCAGCTGAGTGACAAGTTTCTTCATTGCCAACCATCGACCACTCTTTCTTTGTCTCCTGTCTGCGTACTGCTTTATGTAAGCGTCTAGACTTGTTGCAGACTTGAAGTGTTACATAAATTGAATATATTATTATTTTAAATCAAAGATCAGTCTGCTTGTTGACTTTGTTGTGCTGCATAACTGACTCTTAGAGGTCTGCATATCTCTTGGATGATGTCAACAAACTCGATGGGTTGGATTCTCACATCAGATGAGTTCAGTCCGCCTGGAAATGCGCCGCCAGTTCTTTTTGCTTGAAGATCAGTCAGCTACAGTGTCAATGCCTCGTCACCTGCTGCGGCAGTGAAGTAATCTAATCCTCTGTTTACCCCCACTTTGCTCCGTCACAGCCGAGTCTGAAAATACCTCAACCTCATGCTTGCGAGAGAAATAGAGACATTAACTGGATTAGATTATCCTTACTGTGTTGTATAATCCACTGACAATAAAACAATGCGGTTTTGTCTGATACACACACGTGTCGCCCGTCCAATACGTCTACGTAACACGTCTGATCTGCAGCCTCATTTCCGCTGCTGTGCATTGCTGTGAAAGTATAATAAAGACCTTGAATTGGTCTGTCAGAGCTTCCCAAAAATAGAACCACAATGAAAGCGATTAAAAAGTGAAGGCAAGAAAAAACTTCTTAGTGTTTGATCATGAGAAGAATTTGCGACAGTTGGATGCCGAATTAGGGGAGAAAAGGCTTTTGAAGACAATCACGTAACGAAACAAAAAGATAGATAAACAGCCACACGCGCTCTCACACACACACACTGGTGGCTGCCGCAGACTTTAGACAGTACTGATTGAGGCTGATTGAGCGGGCGCGCTGGCGGGAGGCCAACTGTTTTGGGGGAAAATTGCGAAGATGAGTGGCACATCGCCTGTCGGCTTTTTGGGAGGATGAGATGCCCCGTGACACGCGCGGCTCCACGCACACGCGCCAACACGCCCATGCGGCGCTTGCTCTGTGACAGGGAGGAGGAGATAGCGAGGAGCACAGATAAAAGCCACGGGTCGTGCCGCGTCTGGCGGCCGACAATTCATCGGTTCGCATCAGACGTTTGCGCGATCGGGCTCTCTCATTTCCTGTCTGCACGATGGCTGTCAGACAGTTGCTGTGACGAACGGTTGATTTGACAATTACCAACTAAAAATGAGACCTCCCAGATGCACACAAGTGCTTGATGTGTCGTTTCATTACGTCGTGAGCAGCTAATTGGTGCTCTCGAGGTGTAAGTGTACTCCAGGTGGAGCGCGACTAAATCTGCGTCGGAAAATGTTTCAATCCGACATGGATGCATTTTTTCTTTTCTTTTTTCCCCACTTGCTGTGTCACTCCCGAGTGTCAACTAGAGTTGCGAAATGAAATTGCTGTTTTTAGAAGCGATATTGCTCTCCTTCTGGTCCCTTTCTTTTCTCTTTCTCCACCTCTCTTCCCACTGTCACTGTTTCGACTTGACGCAGTGAGAAACAGAGGGAAAAATGAAAGGGACCACCTCCTCACAGTCAGTGGGCGTGTGAGCGGTGTCCTCCGGGGGGGGGGGGGGGGGGGGGGGGGGTTGCGAGGGGGGGGCAAGACGTGTTTGGCGGTTGCGGGAAGCTTCCTGGCATCTGCTCAGTGTTCCGACACGACAGCTAATTCTGTTACATGACATATAAACAGTTCTGCACTGCGTACCCTTATCACAAACGCAGGCCCGGGACGCAGGCCGCTATCGTCATCGTTGTATAACACTTTGGATGCAACAGACAAAGGGAGAGGTGGGGAGAGAGAGAGAGAGAGAGAAAGGGTGTGTAGGATGTGACGGGAGAACAGAGCACAGTGATACATTGTTGATGAATATTTTAAAGGGTCCTCTGTTGTGTGAAGAGGAAGAAAAATGAAGACACGGGAGGATCTTAAGGGAATCAGGACACCAGGGCGCACTCCGAGGCTCGCTACCCAGCGAGCAACACATTCTGGACTTGTTCTCTCCATATTTCAGGAGAAAATGTCATTTTTGTTGGTAAGCCTGAGCATTTATTGCACCAGAAAATGAGACATCTCTTGCCAGCGAGAGGGAACGCTCACAAACATATTTGAGCCTCTAAGACTTGTTTTTTTTTCAGATCAATGATCTGTCTTTGCAGCAGGATCCTGCGTCTTATTCATTATCTCACTCAGTTTATGCCTTAATGGTAATGCAACGCTCTGCTGGAGCCTATTCCAGTGGATATAGGATGGAGGCAGGGATTACATCCACAACAGGTTGTCTTGGGTACACACCACTGTCACACTCACACTTTCCCATTTGCTCAAAACACCACACTGGACAGTGATGCTCCTGTTTGTGTGCCATCTATTCCAGTTCAGCAGCTTTGCCGATTGAGCAATATTTGAGGTTTTAAGCATTCGCTTTAAATCTGTAGTAAAACTGAATTGAGAAGTTACAGTGAGTAGCTGGAGTGCCGTAGCATCAATTGTGTCCCTTTGGCAATGCTTTGATATGGAGGCAAGAGGATTATTTCTTTGCTATTTCTTTGTTCGGAATATGCTGAGGGAGGTTTTCCAATTAGAAACCGTTTGAGTGAAATTCAAGTGAAAACAATACTACAAGGATTAAAAGATGTAGATGCTCAGCTTTTGCAGTTTAGCTCTCACAGCAGTAGCATTAATTAATTGAACATTAAGTAAATGGAGACAACAATAACTGTACATTTAGGATTTTAATATACAGTTTTCCAGATAAAGTTCTTTGATAAACAAAGGGACAGTTTTTTTTGGCTATATAAAAAGCTATTTAGAAACCAGTGACTAGACTTAAGAGACAAGAGTGGTCGTGTGCTTACATTTTCAGGTATCAAATACAGACACAGTTTGCTCAGAGTGAAGAGGATACTCACAAAACTCAGAATAAACGTCTCACTGACTGATTTACAAGAATCACTCCATCAATAGCTTGAACCACGTTACGACACACCGAGCCATTTAGAATGAGCTATACTCCCAGAAATATGCAGGAAAGAAGAGAATCAGATTCGGGAGGTCAGTTTAAGCCTAAATCGCATCAAGAAACAGGTTTGAAAATCCAGACCTGGTGAGCTAAATACCAAAAAAAAGAAAACAATAAAATAAATAAATAACACTTCCCGAGTTGCTGACACAATTTAACGGTAGAAAATGGGCAGGGGGCAGAGGCATCTAAATTCCCTGGACAGGCTTACACATTGGCCCACAAGACCCTGATAGTGGTGGTAATAAAAAGAGTTGTCAAAGTGGCTGCAGGGCATGGTGTTGCAGCGCTGCTGTGCTCCTGCCCATTTCCCTCCATTAACTTGAAGAACTGCAGGCAGCGCGGACCAGCGGCTACATCCACCTGGATCTCTGGGAGCTCATAAACTTGACTTCGTTATAGCCAAAGGACTGCTGCGTCCAGCCCCATGTCACAGGAAAAAAAAAGAAAGAAAAGAAACGAACTCCCACCATTTATCCAGAGCTTCTCATGATGGTGAACGAGTGTATTGTACTGTAGTCTAGAGTGCGACTGGCCCCTGGGGGCAGTCACACCTGTCTACGTCCTGTATTGATGGAGCTGAGGACAAACTGACCTCCTCGCTAAGAGAGAGAGAGACACCCAGAGATAGTGTGCTACTACCACAAGAGCACGAGAGACAGACAAGAGAGAAGGTGTTTGGCAGTGCAGAATTGTATGCAAAAGATTCATCGCAATATACAGGATACCTATGTACGTCACACCTGGGTCATCACAGGGCTCGCCTCTCTAAGAGAAAGACTTACTTTTTTTGAACTTTAATGGACCAGACAAGTGCAGAGAACAAGAATATTTATAGTCAAGTGTTCACTTGTAATCCTTTGTAGTAGCGGTCTGAACCTTCGTTTGACCCAGGTCTGATTGGTTGGAGTAAGAAAACAGATTTACAGTACACTAGCCTACACTTGTAAATTTATACACTGACAAACATTTCATGGGTTCCGCTTAAAATCCCTCATAATGAAACTGCATGTGGTCAACAAGCAACAAACGATTCATTTACTTCCTGCTGCTGTGCTTTTATGGCAGATTCCCACCCCACAGAAACATCACATTGGAACCTTCTGGAATTTCTCAGTGTGGGATCAATATCTCAGTATCATCTAATTTGTTGAGCTGCATGTAGAACCAGTACAGTACTATGTTTACATAGCCCCTTTTCTTTTGATTTTAATGTTACAAGAGTTTCTACCATATGCTCACAGATGTGAGTGGTAAACATACTGCCATAAAAACGATCAATATCTAAGGTTGATAAACTTAAAGCTTCCAAAGTTGAAAGACAGGACAGAGCTACTGTTGAGTACCCTAAACTTGGTTATGATCATTTCACTTGAAATCAGGATCTTTTGAGTTCAGAGTGAAAACATATCATCAACCGTCAACACTTCATTTCACAGTTCAGCAATTCAAAATAAGCTATAACGAAAGAGCTTTTTGGTTTTCACTAAAACTTGTAAACTTGGCGACCATTATTGGAACAATGACGCCATTTCCCTCATCATTACAATACGCTGTATAGCAGTTGTTTAATAAGCATAAATGACCAATGGCTGCATACATTCACATCAGTGACTGTAAATACATAATCCCTCTATAAAAGACTGTAAACTGTAAAGATTCCAAAGACATTATTTTTTTAGTATTTAGTGGTCTCCTAATACTGAACAATTACAGTTAGTTTAGGAGTTGCCCCTCCACAGACAGGACTTGTATTGTTTCAGTGTAAACTCTGTGTGTGTGTGTGTGTGAGCGTGAAACTCCCCATTGATTTTTCCCCTCACCAGTGTTCATGTATTTCCTGGATGACTGTAATCTGTCTTCTTGACCAAAAACATCGGGCGCAGCTCAATTACCAGCGATTCTAAGTGGAGCCCATGGATTTGTTGTTTACAGCGCATTCATCATAAGAGCACCAAAGAAAGTGTACAGTATATATATATACAGCCCGAAGTGTAAGGCGTAACATGATACAACAGTGTAGTGCAGATATTTATCTTCAGTCCGGTCCACTCGAGTCCCGTCGCTTTGCGATGTGTTATGCTCCATTACTCCCCGCTCCGCTCATATGCACGCCGTCCAAATGAAACGTTAATGTTTAATTCAATTCCATTCCGCTTCAATCAGCGCTGATTAGATTCCAATTAGTCCATTCGCAGCCTTTTAATTCCGCTCACGTCCTTGTTTATGCTTCTCTGAGACCAGCCCAGTTGTGTTTCGAGTCTGCGTGAGTGTTGTGCGTGTGTGGATGTCTCCGGGCCAGAGCTCTCGGCCCGTGTGTTTCCTCCTGTCGTTGGCGCACGGACGCCCTGCGCATGTTTAATTATTGTCCCCGTGTGAGCAGCGCTGCATGAACTGTACATTTACATGTGACGTTGTCTGTAAACGGAGTCCTGTGTTTCTGTAGGCAGTGTCAGCCCGTGTGTTTAGCTGGATACTGTACCGGAGTTATTATACAGGGTCTCACTCTGTGATTTAACTGGTTTCTATAATTTCGACAGTGACTCATTTAGATAAAAGAGGATGGCCATTGATTATTTCTCCCTTAAGATATCGAGTACAGTTTCCCGTACGTACACATTATTCATGGTGGCCGAATGCATCATTGTCATTAACTGTTTTGTTCACGTTCACAAATTGTTCACAAATTGTGACATACTGTGTCAATAATATCCCTCTGTACATTGTACAATATAAATATAATTACTGTTGCCTTTTGCTCTCACAGAGGAAAAGGCAACTAGCTTGAAGCCACTGGGGGGTGGCTTTCGTTCTGCTTGAGAATATAGTAATTTAAATAAACAAACCTGATTCAATCCTCTTGCGAGGCGCCTGACATCAGACAAGTTAAGAGGCCAAAGAGATTTAGGCATATAAGGTCTACAGCAGGGAGGTTTGTAAGTTTTAAAGGTTTCAGGCAGGATTGCTAAAAATATGCTCTGACCCTGTTTTTAAAGCACCCCAGGGCAGGAGAGAGAAAAGACAATGTTGCTTCTTTTTTTTTTTTAGTTACATTTTTCCTGGAAAATAAGGGTTATGCAGGTACCGCAAATGTGTTACCATTGGAAAATAATGAGAGTTGAGGATGTGGGACACTGGCAGAAGGTGATTATTCAGTGTCCGACGTCGTTCATGCATCCAGTTTAGAAACTACGGACTAGGTAAGGCAAGCGTCTCCTCGCCAGATCTGCGAGCACCCCCCCTCCTCCTCCTCCTCCCAGAGGGCCGGCGTGACCGCCTCAGCAGTTGGAGCCGGCGGGCGTGTAGTTGCTCAGCTCCCGGCGGATGGTGCTGAACGGCGACAGCTCCAGCTCGGTGGTGCACTCGTGCTCGTTGTCGTCGCTGGCCGTGGCGGAGGAGGGCGCGTGGCTGCAGCAGCAGCAGCAGCAGCAGCAGTCCAGGAAGGCTCGGCCCAGCGGGCGGCACAGCAGCAGCAGCAGCGCCGGCGTCACCGCCGCCCGGCAGAACAGCAGCAGCTGGGAGAGCAGGTGCAGCACGGACATGGCGCGCTCGGGCACGCCGGCCGCCATGTACGCCGACACGATGTTGCAGATGTTCTCCGGGACCACGCAGGCGCCGTACACGATGGCCAGCGCCACCACGGTGCAGTTCATCTGGCTCTCCAGCCGGATCTGCTTCTTGTTGCTGCGCACGCTGGCCTGCTCGGCGCGCCGGATCTTCCGCGCCGTCACCAGCGAGCAGCCGATGGTGAAGAGCGTGGGCAGGCAGAAGTAGCAGCCGAAGCACCACCACAGCCGCGCGCCCTCGTAGGTCAGGCCCAGCACGTAGAGCATGTCCGGCAGCGAGGTGGAGATGCGGATGATGCAGCGCTCCACGGGCGGCTCGTCCGGGACGCCCGTGTCCTCCGCCACCAGCTGCCGGATGAGGAGCTCCGGGAGGGCCAGCAGCAGAGCGCCGATCCAGATGACGGCCAGCTTGGCGGTGGTGGAGGTGCAGTTCTCGATCATCTCGTAGTACATCTGGACGTTGGTGGCGGCGCGGAAGCGGTCGATGCAGAGGGCGCAGAGTGTGAAGGTGGTCACGCCAAGGGAGGCCACCTGAGGAGAGAGGAGATGCCGTTAGATCATCCCTGCCTCAACACTGCATCAAGGCCGTTTTAGTCATTGGGTACAGTGGACACATTGAAATCAGAACACATCTTAAAATTGCATCCATTAGACAACAGATTTGTTTGTTCAGGGTCAACATTGCCACCACATGCAAATCCTGCCCCATGCAGGCAGGAAAAAAAAACAAACCAAAAATGCATATTTCATTCAAACAGCAAGTTGGTTGTAATGTTGATCCTGGGCAAACAAGTTAGTGGTCCATCCAGGATATCATTTACTCAAAATCGTATTGTGTATGAGTGCATCCTGGTGGCTGGAGGGATAGAGTTACCATGGTGAGTTTCCAGATGGTGACTGATGGTGTTGTTGAAATTTTGTTTTGCTGGATGTTATTTCCGTTCACGAGGCCGACACAGAAAAACAACACACAACCTGTTATGTTATTGGCATCGGCTGTTAGGCCCACAGGCATTACGTTTTTTCCAAAACATGCAGACAGTTAAGGAGCAATTTGTGAAATGAACGTGTGCCTCCAAAGATAGAAAACTACATAACTGAGCCATGTCTTCTGGCACTCTCACCACAAACAAAATAGCCAAATATACTTCAACTTTAAATTTTAGTCCTTGTCATTATCAACACATCCCCTTTAACAGACACATACAATAGCAACAATTGTTAAGTGAGTGTTTTTAAATCTCTGGTTTTGAGCATAGCAAAATAATAGAGTGTATGAATTGATCTGTTGGAAACTCAATATGGCCGCCTCAGTTGCCTCTGGGCGTTGATGCAACTTGCCGAGCTCTGTGACAGAGCCTCAGAGCTGCTCAAGAGACTTTTTTTGCCATCCTTTCAGACGACAGATGGGTTGAACCGCGTGCAACACCCATATGACGCCTTTGCAAGTTGTAGCCCGGTTCTCAGTCTGATAAATAAAGGAAACTGACAAAATCATCTTTTGCTGCGGAAAATGTCCGACACCGTCTTGCATGCATCTTGAAGAGACGCTGCTGGTTGGGTAAACATGAGCTCCCTTACTTCACACGCAAAGCCGATGCCTCTCCACCAGTTGACAAGTCACATAAATACACAGCGGGACACGCCATAATGGTGCCGGGCTGTAATTACAAGCAGTGGACCAACACAAGCACAATGCAAGGCTGCAGACTGTTTCTAACACTCTGCAGTTTCCCTGAATGTCTGGATGTGTGTTGGAGAAAAGAAGCCAGAGACAGAAATAGAGTGACACACACACACACACACACACACACACACACACACACACACACACACACACACACACACACACACACACAGAGCTAGGCAAGTGACAAGGTGGATTAAAAAGCTACCGTCACCACATTCATTCATTCAAATGTATTTTCACACCTCCCATTCAAAGACAGTCATACCAATTAACAAACCTCCAGTCTTCCCCCGTTAACATTTCACCTGGGAGCTTCACACCGCGGCTGATTACCTGACATTGCCTCCACGTGCCTGACGTAAAAATTAACTGCAGATTGTCACAGAGCCCGCAAATTTCCCCAGCATGTGAAAGCATCTGTTGGATTAACAGTCCTTTTGGCAGAGCGGGCACCCTACAAAACATCCCTCTGCAGCTGTGGACTATATATGTGTGTGTGTGTGTGTGTGTGTGTTTATGTCCTCACATGAACCAGTTCTTCCCTTGATTTCGCCTCAAGCCTCAAATCTGCCAGAGCAGCCGCTCACCCCCCCCCCCCCTCCTCCCACCCAGTCTCACCTGGCTTACCTTTTCTCACACTGACACATCTTTCTTTTTTTTTTTCCAAATTCTTTTCATCCTCCGTTCCCCTTTTCAAACATCCCTCCTTCCATCCTTTCCCCCTTTCCAATTCTCCCTTCATATCAAATTTAATTACAACAGCTAGCTTCCCAGATGGCCCGGGTGAGCCGCGGCTTTAGTGCTCCAATACACATACTTCCTGGACAGATATAGATGTACACACACACAAACACACACACAGTGAGAAGCTCTATGTATCCAGGCCTTTCACGCACACACTGACCCTCTGACACACATGGACGTACTAACTAGACTAATGAAGGGCGACCATATGAAACAGTGAGGGGTAAGTGGGGCAGACAAAACACCTCCAGCACTCTGAACTACAGCGGTGATCGATGTGACTGTGTTTTTGGACCGGGACCTTCCCTGTCACCGTAGTTATGCTGAATTGTTTTCGCAACGTCGCCAATAGCCGGACAGTAATTAGTCATTAGGTATTTAAGTGGCGCAAATCTATCAGGGCCGCCAGGACTAGATTTAAACCTGTTTATTTACAGCTCTGGACAGATTCATCCTCTGGGTGACTTGGACAGGTGTCAGAATTCGGCTGCACTTGTCAGAAGTCGTCATCTTCCAGCCGAGTTAGCAAAGACAGGCAACTAACAACTAGGAATGAATGCAGTAGACGTGCAGCCCTTCTTTTGAGCTAAGCTCATTTTCATCACTGTCTACAGGAGATGATGACTGGTGTAAACAACACAGGAGATAAATTATAGAAAGCCCGGGAAAGTCAATCATGCCTACGCTGCAGGAAAGAGGACAGTGTTACACTGCGGGAAGAACGGTTGTAAAAACTGCAGCCAAAACATCTTAATTCAGAGTAAAGAAACATATCTGATCATTAGTGCTTAAACTAAGCAGCAAGTCATACATTAATGCAGGCATTAATGCGTGTCAGAGTTCCACTAAACGCTTGTTCTGTCGTTGCCTTCAATGGAAAACAAAGTGCGCTGCCACAACCTTTAAACAGATTGCTCCGCGGAACTGATCAAGATTGAATTCACAATATACGGAAATGAAAAAAGAGGCTTTATCACGCACTTTGTGTGGTTCGATACGCTTGTACAGACACGACAACTGTAGCCGCTTTATTCTCTGACTCACCCTTCAGTTTGGACACAAACCTGAAATTGCTGTCTGCTGTTTGTTTGTTCAACCCACTCTATAATTTACTTACTATGACACTACACGTAGGGAATACATTTCTGCATGTCGATGGAGAGCAACAGGGTGTTTTTGACAGCTGCCGGTTCAAGTTTTATACAGTATTAATATCTGTCCTCCATTACAGTAAACAGAAGAGGCTCTAATTATGACCCACTTCGTTCTAGCACACCTGCACTCCCATGTGTCAGCTTCGCATGGATGCATGCACATACACAAAATGCCCATCCAGTATACATGGACAGGTGTGGTGAATATTTCATGGCTCCAACAACAGGGCTGGAACGGCTTTAAAGGCTGTCATGGAGGAGCAGGAATCCCAGCTTTGATCAGTGTGTTGGGGCGGAGAGCAAGGGCAGGATGAACAAGTATAGCTTTGTACTATGGAAGAGAGATGAGAGAAAGAGAGAGAGAGAGTCCGAGAGTCGGGCCTGGTGGGGTGATAGAGCTCTGTGTGTGTTTGTGCAAAGGGGTTATGCAAATGAGAGACGGAGAAACACAAGAATGGAAAAGGGAGAAACAGTGGGAGAAAGTAAGAATGAGGCAAGGGAGGGACGAAATGAGAGGGTGGAGAGTGGACAATAGACACATCAGCAGGTGAGAGAGGGTCTGGAGGTGACAGGAGGAGGAAAATTAGTCACAATCACTTTTTAATCACTAATGATGTTAATATGGAACCCTCCACCCTGTCATGTTTGCTCTAGCTGCAGGCAAGTTGACAGGCCGCTTGCCCCGGGGCTGGAAACGGTCCAGAAGCATTATCATTTAAATCTTACTACTTATTTAAAACTGTGACGCTTTTCTTACATCGAGATCTCAGCATTTCCTTGGCTCCTCAAATTCCCTATACGAGAATTATTTGACAATTTGGGACATTTATTTGTTGCCATTCTTGGCACGTTGGTGTCATGCAATCAGCCCAGATTACATGTGAAGAAATGGGTCAGTGGGTTTTTCGGTGAAGAGTGTGGATTTGCTGATTTGACCCACTGTAAAGGCTTGGAGAACGTTGTGAGATGTGGATTTTATCTGTGGTGGAAAAATATTTTAGTGAAACAGATGAATTGTGAAGCTGGAATACTTTATTATTATTATTTATTTTCAATGCATTTTTGAAATAACCCCATGTTATTATATTACACCGAATGAAAGAAAGGTCTTTGATATATTCTGCCCCAAAGTGTCTTGTACAAACCTGACAAGCAACTTTGTGTATTTGAATCACATAATGTCAAGTACGTTACACTATGTACATAGCACAACCCCTTGAAGTTTCCAACTGACATTTTATGTCCACTTGTCATGATGGACAACCTGTGTGGTACCTACACACTTTCTTTCTTTCTTCAAACCACATGTTCCTTTGATTAGACACATCAAATTAAAAAAAGAGGATAAAAGAAAGAACATGAGGGTCTTTCATCCTCAACGCATGTTTCTGAGGTTCTGGCCATCTATCGGCACAGCAGGTGAGAGAGAGACATTTTCCCCTGGTGCTGTTTTTTAATAACGGCCCATTAACTTCCTGATTAAAGGTCCTGTGAGCTGGTGGCACAAAGGCCTCGTGTTATTAATTGGGTCTTAACAAGGACTGGTGGAGCCGCACTGTGACTACAGCCAGCGTCAGGGGGTAATGGGTGTTATCAGGTGATGAATGGGCTAACGTGGGGACATCAAGACAAGACGCACACACACACACACACACACAGTCGTAGAGCAGCGAGCCGAGGAGACAAAGGGTTACTCCAGCTGCAGTCCTGTTTCTAGGCCGAGCGTGTGTGACCCAGTGGCAGGCAGCAGCAGACCATAACTCTGAGCAGAGAGACCTGGCCGCTGACAGCCGCCATCCGTCTAACAGCTGAGATGTGTCTGCCAGAGACTCAAACCTGATCTATGTGAGCGTGTGTGTGTGTGTCTGAGCACATCCTTGTTGAGGCTTATCAACATTTTTATCTCATTGTAGGTGTGGCTGGCGCCTGAGCGTGTTTGAGTGGCATTAAGGCAAGGAGATGGAGATGCAGGCTTCCCTGATGACGTTCATGCATCACCAGTTTGATGTCTCTTTGTATCAGGTCTATGTCCTGGACTCACACCGCATATTATTGAGTGGAGCTACACACAGATGGAGAATGGGACTCTCTGGTATAAGAAAGAGTCATTCACCTCATCACTTCAACAAATGATACCACTGCCCAGACTTTTCCTGCTCCAACACGCCCGATCAAAGTGGTCAGCCAATCATTAAGCTCTGCAGAAGCATGATGATAAGGCACTCATATATTCTGTTCATCTTCTAATGTTGGAAAAATGTTGGTCCCTAAGTATTTATATTTTTCAGTTCTGAGTTATAGAGGTCATAGAGTACCAAAGAAACCAGAAAATACTCAAGTTTAAAAGGCTGATAGTGATAGTTGATAGTCAACCAACCAGTCAGTGAACAGTGGCCGCCCAATACACTGGCCAGTCACTGTCGCTAAGTCCTCAATTTCTTGATTGTTTTTGTTTAATAGTTTAGAGTAGAGCAGCTCTAAACATAAAGATGACATTGTCATAAATTGGTGCTTTAAATAAAGTTGATAGTCGTTTATTAGTTAAATAACTGCTTACTAGTTGCAGCTCTACCACTTTCCAAGTCGTCCATTACCGCAATCATTGTAATCCCAAACTTCTGACCTTAGACCCCAAATCCTCCCCTCACTTCTTCCAAAAAGCAACAAAACTGCAAAGAAAAAAACAAGTGTCTTCTTGGGAAACGTCTCGGCTTTGTTGCTTTAACTTCCACGAGTCCTGACGTCACCTCCAGGTTGCCAGGCAACCGTCTGATGTAGACCGATGTGCTCCAGAGTGGACCTCATGCTAAGATGGTCTACCGGGTGAACTTTTCTATTCTGCTCTGCTCTGTGGACAAAAAGAACAGTCTCCAACAGCCAGGAACAGACATCACGAATAACTGGGCCGACTGACGTGGAATTTATTTCCATCTCTCCTTCGCTGCTCTCTCTTCTTCAATTAAGTCTGCAGCCACAACCCCAGCACAGCGTGCCAGACTCCGCTGTTGCTTTGAGCCTTTTATGGTCTTTTATGGCACAATTTCCACCCCCAACCCCCCCGCCCAATAAATTTGTCCTCCATTAAATCGTATCATGACTTGTGACAGTTTTCCCGTCGGACATCTAGAAATGTATTCTGCAGGAACACTGCAGGAAAGGTCCGGTTCGACATCATCGATCCCAGTCTGGGAGATCTCAGTCTGAGATCCATACGTGATGCAACGGTCTCCTCTACTTTCTGGTGATCTGAAAGCAATTCGTTTTCATTTCCACCACATGCTTAATTCATCCACTAAATCTTTCATATTTACATAGATAATTATCAATTTGGTTAATTGCAACAAACAGCATGTCATGTCGACGCATGGCCTTGTCTCATCATCCAAAACACAATATCTAGTCATCCATGGACAAAGAGCTGACTGAGTGGACTCAACATCGTGCATTATGTAGAGCCACTAATTATATACCCTGAATAATTTACATATCTTCCAATTAGCCATCATTCATGTGCCTAATAGATGAGCTCTGGAGTGGGTTTGTGCTCTTAATTTGTGTTTGTGTGTGTGTGTCTACAGCAACTGTGGGAGTGCATATGAGTGCATAGGAGTGTGTGTGTGTGTGTGAATGCTTTCACACTGTACGCAAGTGTGTGTGTGTGTGTGTGTGTGTGTCTGTCGTCTCCCTGAGGCCTGTTTCTAATCACAGATAGCTGATGCAGAGAGAGAGAGAGAGAGAGGGAGAGAGTGGTAAAGAGAAAGAGGGAGAGCAGCCGTGGGCAGTGATCAGATGAGGGGAGGCCATCCCACCCATCTGGAGGATCACTGCACCCTATAGACTGTGTGTGTGTATGTGTGTGTGTGTGCAGGGTAGATAGTTGGATAGCTAGAGAGACAGACATGAAGATAAATGAAAATCATTGGCTTTCCAGATACAAAGAGGGAAGAAAGCTGCGAGGTAAAGGTGTCTGGACCACGTGTTTTCAAGACGTTGCTGAGAATTTGTGATTCTGATTCGGACCCTCGAAAGTCTGCCCGTGCGAGCCGAGACGGCCAATGCGAACCTGTCAAGCTGATGTATGTCTCGCCATTACCGCCAATTCCAGCACAATGCGTCGGTCCACCCCACCTCCCTCCCCGCCACCACCTTTCTCTCCCTCACCCAATCTATCGCGCTCTCTCTTTTCCCCTCAGCCTCTTGCTTTCCTCCTTTCTTTCTTTCCTTCTTTCTCCGCCTCGGCCGTCTGTTTCTCTCCTCGCCTGCTGAAGCCCACTGTACCATAGCAGGGAGAGAGACTACAGTGGCTGACTACAGGGCGTTGTGCAGCACAGTGGGGGCCAGATGCAGAGATGATCCACACAAATGAAAGGATTCTCCACACAGCTGAATGCCGCAGAGTCAGACCTTACAAAGGAGCTGAGGAGAAGGAATGGAGGGAAAAATAGTCATACTGTGTGTGACAATACTGTATATTTTGGGACACACATCATTAAATTAAGTTGTTCTATGTTTTGACCCTTATCTACTGTATAGCAGTGATATAGTGGTTGTAGAATGGGACTGATCATAGGGTCAAATCAATATATTGTATTCCCTAACAACGTGGGTACATCTTCAGCAGATTTCCTGTGTCACATTATTAAAAAAAAATGCTGTGTTGGTCTATTTTTACCATCATAATCGGTATAATCAGCTGTGTCTTATGCTGCCAAACAATTGGCCGATACAAAAGCAGCGCCGCATGAAAAGAACGCTTCTATTATTATGACTGTAGTTCCCCACTCAGATTGGAAGGCATCCTTTTATTTAGGGGTAATGAGGCAAAAAGTTTTCAGAATCACAGCGTTGCAGCAACACAGCTCTGAACGAACCTTGACAAATGACTCATTTCTCCCTCTGGCTCATCAAACGCTTACTGCACTTACTTGTTTGTTATTTTACCCGACTTTCAAGTCTCATCCTAATCGACCGCCAGGTGCAAAAAACCCAATTACTGCCCATTAGTTTTGCCTGAATTTGCAGCTCGGCGCATCACGACCTGGAGGGGACGTCGGCAACAACAGCGAAACGGTAGTCAGGCGGACCGGCTGCAGCCCACATCTTTATTTTGCGCTGCTCCCCTTACAATTTCGCCTGCTGTGTCCTGTCACATCTCGCACCAAAAATTGCTTTCTCTTTGAGGTTCGGAGGATTCCACGCTCTGCTAAACAGTGAATAAAACAAGCATTACTGAGGGCGGCGCCATGGGAGGCTCCTCACGCTGGGGACGCTGCCACATTATCCATACCATACTGTTGATTATGCAGGCATGCACACGTGAATGCACCCCAAGTGTGAGTAAGTGAGTGTGTGTGTCTGTGCTGTGTGTAGACTCACAATGCGTGTCTTTATTTCAGGCCCAATGTTGAGATCCCCTGCGAGTGAATTTGGGTTAAGTGAAGAATAAAGTCACTCCATAGGGTGAATCTGTGTGTGTGTGTGTGTTTCACTGAATGCTCCACTGGGAGAGTGTGTGCCCCAGGCTGCATTACTCACGGCCTGTTTTGACACATGCACACACACACACACACACAGGCACACAGACACATGTGTGCGCACACACACTGTGCGAGCTAGAGGCCCCGGTGCAGATGTCCTGATAGATATGCATGGTAAAAGGAACATTCACATGCAATAACAAATACACAGAGACAACCAAGAGCCACTCCTCCTCTGCAAACACACACACTCACTACTCTGCACTACTCTGCATACAGACCAGAATTTGGCTTGTGCACGTCTGAGAGAACGCGGTTAAAGTTATTAAAAAAATACCCTGCAGTTATTGGGCAGCGCTTGTGCAATAACAGAGGGTGGGACTGTGTCCTCGCCCCTAATCCCCTCAATAATTAATACAGTATGCACTCATGAGGTGTTTGCAAATGAAATGAGATACTGTAAGTGTTGCAGCAGTATGCGGCCAGTGCCGACCGAGAGCGGTCTTGCACACTATAGCTAAAAAAAGCATGTGAAGCCTGAAGCGACCCGAGCCCAAACTGTGCTGCAATTTTAGCCCAATATCACCTGAAATGAGGCGCCTCACAGCGAGACAGTCTGGGGTTCAACTGCTGCTTGGACCGAGGGCTTCTCTGTGTATACTCCGGTTTCTCCCCACAGTCCTCACAAAACCTCATGCTTGTTTAGGTCAAATGAAGAGTCTGACTGAAGAATCTGAACCTGCAGGTGTGAGTGTGACAATGGATAGTGTGTGTGTGTGTCTGTGCTCTGTGAGGGACTGGAGACAGGTCGTATTCCCTGCCTTCACTTGATGTTTGCAAAGATATGCTCCAGCAGACCGTGCAAAGCAGTCAAGGTAATGAATGGATGGATGATCAGAAATGATGAGTGTTTCCAAGAAGAAGGTGACACTATTCTCCACCCAAGAGGCAACACACAAAAGAGAAAGAGTGTCCTATATGGAAAAAAAAAGTCCATTTCACTCTGTAAATATTAGCTTCCACGGCATGGCTCAAGACACCGCTCTTCAGCGCTCCATGTTCTGTAATTAAAGGCCTAAAAATGTCTTCCGGGGAATGGAAACTGTGACGTCAAAGCTAATCGTACATGATGAGGGCAATGTGAGGATAATAACACAGTTTTCACATCGTCACGTCGTGATGTGACAGCTCTCGCTGCCTCTGAAGTCTCTGGAGGACGTGGGAGCCTGAATGCAATACTGGTCACCTGCTCCTACTAGAGAGGCTGAAGAAAGTCAGACTCGCTCTCCCTCTCTCTGTCTCTCCCTCTTGACAGCTCATGTCTTCTGGGTTTGGCTGCGCTTGCCTCCCTCTTTTTACCACTGCACCACCCAGCCGCACGCCCGAGCCAGAACTTCATTGGAATCGATTTGGCTACATGTTTAATTTAAACCGTATATGGGTCAAGGCAATGCTTTCAAAAATCTCCTGTCTTTGTCCTCCCTTAAAGCAGGTGGTGACCAAAAAAAAGGCAAAAAAAAGACTTCAAGACCTCCTGGGCTTAGCTGGAGACCCCTGTTTTGTACAAAAGAGAACCACCTTGCAGGTGAATCTGACACTGCTGTAATTGCAGCGGGCGCACAAAGGGAAAGTCTCAGCGTGGCGTAAACAACCTGTCTGGCATCCATCCATCACACGTGAAAACGGGTAGACAAACAGAAAGGAAAAGAAAGCCTGTGTGTGCATGGGAACGAATATAGATTACCCGTAACGTGTTTTATCAGCTGTGTGTGCAGTGACAGGCACCGAAGAAAGAGTGCTTCTAAGTCAGAGTGAAAGGGAGATAGTGAGCTATTATCTTACATCCTGGTCTGTGTGTGTGTGTGTCCTGTCTGCATGCCTTGAGGGCTAGGTGAGTCTCCCTCTCTTTCCAGTAGCAGGTGTACAAGTGACAAACAGAGCCTCCTCGTTATTGGCTCAGGTGACAATCCTACAGCCCTATCTTAAAACCCTGAAACTCAACTCTATGAAGTCTCTTTACTCACAGAGGGGGGGGGGCAGAGTGTGAAACTTCATTTCCACACCCTTTAAATCCAACAGATTATGTCTATTGTCACCACAGAGGTGTGATCACATTCAGATGATATGTAAATGGACCCGATTGAGCCCCATTTGCCATCTGTCATCGCCGCAGAAAGGCAGAGCTGCCTGTGGGCTTCAAAACTCCACAAAGTAATTGTCCCTGACACATTCAGAGCAAGGAAGGGGAGGGAATCAGTTTTACCTCCACGTAGGGAACCACTTTGCAGGTGAATTCGCCCAGCAGCCAGGACTTTGTCAGCTCGTGGAAAACCACCATGGGCAGGCAGAAGAAGATGAGCACAAAATCCCACACGGCCAGGTTGGCCAGCAGCGAGTTGGAGATGCTCTTCATGTAGTAGTTCTGGCATACGATGCACAGGATGGCGATGTTCCCAGCGATGCCCACCAGGAAGATGACCCCGGACACGCAGGTGATGGCATAGGCGCCGTAGGTCTCGCTGGTCACCGGGTAGAAGGGGTTCTTGATCTCGTCCCCGAAGTCCTGCGAGCTGGGCGGGGTGATGGGGGTGGCATCCCACGGGTTCTCCTCCCTGAAGGTGAAGAACTCGGGCCTCCTGGTGTAGAGGTCAAAGGGCAAGTCGGTGGAGGTGAGGGCCAGGGGCCTGGGCACGGGTTCCCAGGGCACCACAGCACTTTTGTCGGCCTGGTTTCTCCCCCTCCTCAACCCCTTTGTGCCTCTCTTGTGCCTGTCACCCTCCTCCTCCTCCTCCACCGCCCCCTCCTCCTCCTCCTCGGGACCCCCTCCTCCATCCCCCTGGCCCATTGAAGAGGGCTTAGGCGCATTGTAGCGTCCACCTGCTGGCGTCCCAGTACTACTATTCAACTTTATCCGCTTATTATGATGACGAGCCCAGTGAGGGACAGCGTTGGGCTCCTCCACCGGTGTCACAGTCCTGCCTGAGTCGTGCCTGTTAGTATTACTATTATGTCCCATTCTCCACGTCTCCTCTGCCATCACCCTCTTCCAGGGGTGCGTGGTGGAGTTGAGGGTGCCCCTCTCTCTCATCCCGGCCCCCTGCACCTGCAGCTCCCGGGCTTTACTCAGCCTGCTCTCCCTCAGAGAACTATGGAAAGTCCTGGAGGAGTGTGCGCCGTCCTCCTTAGTTCGTACTTCTCCATTATTCCTCAGGGAGAACAACACGTGTGCATGGGCCAGGAGCACCAATAACGTCCCGGGCTGCAGGATCCGCATGGTTGCACGGTGTTTTTTTTCTTTTTTTTTCTCTCGGAGAGGGGGGATTGGTGTTTTCTTCACTAATCCTCACATGTGCATCCTCATCCCGCCCAGTCAACACCCGAGTGCGCAGCCACGTTCATGCTCTGCCAAGAAAAAAAAAGCACACACAAAAAACTTACATCTATATCTTTCCCATCACCTCCACGTCCTGCATCCAAAGTCTTGGCATCACCGTGCAAGGGCAGCGCATCACAGCCCGGTTCCAAAGAAGAAGAAGAGGAGGAGGATGAAGACGCAAATGCTGCATGTCCGCGTCCACAAGCATCCACAAAAACAAGAGCAGGATCCTCTCTCTTTGCTCCGAGTTCAGTGGGCTGGGTCAGTCCAGCGGCAGCGGCAGCAGCAGCAGCAATGCGGTGCAGACAGTGTGAGAGCCCACTAGGCTGTGATGCACAGAGAGAGGGAGCGAGAGAGAGTGATGAAGGAGGAGGAGGAGGAGGAGGAGGGGAAATCTGCTCCTCGTCCCTTATTCCTCCTCCTCTGCGTCCACTGTCTCACCTCCTCCGTGCGCTGGAAGAAAATGCGCTCCCTTGGCGACTAACCCCGATCTGTCACTCCTCATCCATCACGGAGCATCTAGCAGCCCCTGAAGCTCTCTCTCTCTCCCTCTCTCTTTTTCACCCTCCACCCCACCCCACTCCGCTCCCCCCCCGGCAGCAGACATGCCAGCCACGCCCGACAGAAACGCTAATAAATATATCAAACCAACCCCTGCTTTTATAATTTCTACGCACAGGCGGAAGCACTTGGAGAACATTTTTTTTTAAGCAGATGCAGTTTAATCTTGTTTAAAAGCAAGTGGGAGGGGCACTTGTTCTTGTTTCAGATGAAGAGCAACTGGTAAGAAAAAAAGAAGATAAAACTCTTTCATCTAAGATAATTAGGCCTGACCAAAATGGGATGTGGCTGGTAGGATGCTTAAATGCCCCCCCACAGGCGTTATTTACACAAAGCATCAGGCCTGAGAAAATATAGATGAAAATATAATGAATATGAATTCATTATCCAGGGTATAACGTTTGAAAACAACTCAGTGAGTTGCCCTCTTAGATATATTTATCATGCCAGGCGTGTCCCGGTGCTCCTGTCTGGGCCCCCTGCATCTTTCATATTTGACCCCCTCAGCCTCCTCTTGGAGCCTGGCTGTAACGTCCAGCCCTCTCAGAAAGTGATCTTGGTCTGTTTTCTGAATTGATCTGAGTAAACTGCAGGGGATATGGACATTGATCGGGACTTGTTCTACAGCTGCATGCATCAATAACTCCATATCTCCATAAAACTTGCTCTCTCACAAACAGGGAGTCAATTCAGAGGACAGTCCAGGGGACTGCAGGCACACTGAAAATTAAGATATGAGACAGGCTCAGGAGTTGATGCTGTCTAACAGAGGAATGAGTAAACGGGTGTGTTGGGATCACAATAAACAGACTGCATCTTACCTGCTCATACCCAGAGGTATCTCTGGGTCAGTGTACATAAGGTGAGGGCAGAGAATGCATCATAGACATGTCATCATGTCCATGGCAGGACACACAGTTTAGAGTCTCCATTTGACAAGCCTGCATGTTTTCAGAAGAAATCCCAGACACAAGGAGAACATGCAGACTCTACACACAAAAAAAACACAAGGGACCTTGTTTCTTTAATTAGAATAGAAGTAAATGTGAGAAGATAATAAATGGCGGTATTGATAATGGCTTCCATGAGTTGAAAACCACTGCTGTAGATTATCTGGTGTGGCTGCAGTGATTACATGCACACAAACACAGCCCACAACCTGTGACAAAGTGCTGTAGCCCAGTCAATAATTCAAGAGAGCGTTGGGTGTAAATGAAATGAGCAGATCGTAATGGCTGTTAGCTGTTAGCAGTGGCGGTTCATTCACAGGAGTGATTTGTGTGACGCTCTGCCAAACGGGGACACTGATAGATGTGGCTCCATATCTGTAGAACATTTGATCTCCCTCTGAATATCCTCGTCCAATCAGGTTGAAGTCGTGTGTCAAATGACGCCCCTTTTGTGCGTTTTCAGCCAGGTTGTAACTGGCACCACGAGTGTCCCATTGACAGAAACAGGCCCTCAATGCGTTCTGTATTTTATGGCAGTAGCGCTGGGTGCTCACCGCACCATTCAAGATGGCGAGCAGCGGCAGCAGCTCCACAGAGGTTTTTAAATTAGCCTTGTTAGCGGTCACCTTGGACATTACGGGAAAAATGGACCTCCCTGATGAAGTTTTCAGGAGCCGCCACTGGCTGTCAGTGACTTTCAAAATGGGTTGAGTGCATAGACTGTATGAGCGTCAGACCTTATCCTTCAGGCATAATCATGGACTCAAAAGTGAATGTACAGACACATCTGAGATTTATAGACACATTTCACTTGAGAAACACAAGGATTTGGCTCAAACACACACAAACACTTTCATATCAGCGCTCGCTCTCACTGGGCTATTTATATGTACGTTTCCCCCCCGAAATAAACTGCAGATCGGTTGAGACAGAGGGTGGCAGACTGAACTGGCACAGGTGGCGGACATCTAGCTGGTGACCTTCTACATCAGATGGGTGAGTGGAGCCAAGTCCAACCAGGAAGCGCACGCACACACACGTGCACACATACGCACACATACTTTCCATTGCAGCCAAGTTTCACTGGGGGGGAGAACACTGAAGACGGATGACTCGGGCTGCTCCTGCCAATATCTTAATCTGACCTGGATTCGATTTTCTTGTTTCAGGAGAAGCAGTTCTGTGTTAAAAGTTGCACCCAGAAAATTCTGCCTTAGGTATATCGCATTCAATATAATTTTAATGATCCCTGCAGCAGAAATGAGTCAAATAATATACAGTCTTGGAGCGGCTGGGAGTCACATGGTTCGCCCAGAGACACTGAAGAAGCTGCTGAATGGGGGGAGGAAAGTATTTATTATTCACTTTCTGCACCTTAACTTTGCACTGCAGCCTATGCAATGGCAATGAATTGATGGAAGACGTTTTTTTTTTCTCTTTCACATCAACATCCTTCATGCGAGAGTCGGTTGTGGCACCCGGGAAAACGTTTGGCGGCCACCCACAGGTTAAATCCATTACGTTCCACTGCGTCCCTGACCTTGGAAACACCAACAACTGCAACTTCTAACACTGTTTTAATGATCTTCCAGGCACAGGGCAGCACTTCACATGTAATTATCGCGTCTATTGTATGTGTGAGTGTGCGCGGTCCGCCGAGACCCTGGCGGTGCGGCATGCGTGGGTGGAGATAAAGAAGAGAGGTTCCCCTTGCAGAAGTACTCATGCATGGAAACACTCAGAGGTTCAGACACAGGGGGACATCAAGGGCACACACCATGCGTGCACACACGCGACGCAAATAAGGCAGCAAGTGCACACGCGCGGCGGCAGGGCTCAGACGCACACACACACACACTCACACACAGATGCAGTGCAGAGGCTTGAGGTTAGTAGGGCACACAGGCTGTCAGAGGAACATGCCTGGACCATGAAGATTTTATGGATTTTACTGTATATGCGCTACAATGAATTATGCACACACAAACACACCCGTAGACACACGCACACACACAGAAAAGCGGATATGATATTCAGATCCAGCGTCAACAAAAATGACAGCAGACCCCCGTGCACACAAACACAACAATGCACAGAGGATGAATGAGAGCATGAATTATAGAAACACTGAGTTTAATTCAATTTGATTACAGCTCCACTGGAGGACCGGGTTTCATTCTAAAGTCCTCTAAATTATGCAGCTGCCCCACCTCCCTCCTGGTGGTCTCATCTGATAAAGTTATTTCCTTAAATAAATCAACAGAAGGATGAAGATCATCTATTAATCACCCAGCCTGAAGTTTGTGGGGCCACATAGTGGTTGAGTGGACACTGTAGCACTGTCAACTCACAGCAAGAAGGACCCAAAGGGCTTGAGTCCTGAGGGGCTTTCTGTATGATGTTTACCTGCTCTCTGCATAGGTTTTCTCCAGTTTCCTCCCACACTCAAAAAACATGCATGTTTTGGCAGAGTGGAGATTCTGAACTGCTTGGATTTACACTGGCTGAGTATAGAGTGAGGCAAGAAAATGAATGATGAGTCTTTAAATTTCAGTAGGAGAGCTTGGAGTCATGACTTGTACATGTTGTAACAAATGATCTGAATTCATGTCCTTTAAGCTCTTTTATGCTGCAGACATAACCCGTGATAGATTTATATGTCAGCTGGAATTCAACATCTTACGGCCGGGCGTTGATCTAATCTGATATCGGGCCTGCCCAGGTTTTCCTGGCAGTGCCTGCAGTCTGACAAAAAGGGCCGTTGTTTCGAGAGCTTTTCACCCAAGTCATTGTTATTCTTTAAGCTTTGTTCCTTTGTTATGAATACCATTATCTTCCCATGGTGTCAGCACATCTCCAGGAGGCTCCCAGTGATGATTGGTGCCAGGCTGTGAGCATGGTAAACACATGACTCAGGAAGACTCAGCACAGGACAAATGGTGGTCCAATGCTGCCATCTGGTGTCACACTTATATAATGTATTAGATATATCGTACTTTGGCTGATGTATGGAAAAAATAGATAATAAAACTCAGGTTAATCAAAAAGTATGAGGAAAAACTTGTATATTTTGACTAATCTTTAGTACAGCTTGTGGGACAAAATGAACAAAGTACACTTAAAATAGAACATTGTTCTAGTGCTTTTCTTGATCAGTTTCTTGGCCCATCTGTGGACATTCATATTTGTCAAAAGAGTGGCAAGTAAGACTTGCCACAACTGGACATGAAGATTCTTGAAGACATTCCACCTTTTATCCAAGAGGTTTCTTCACTTCAGTCTAATTGCAGTCTACAATCAGTCTACAATCCCTGGATTACGATCCTTCTTATTCTCCCCTCACTTCTCCTTTTATTATAATTTTCTTCTCTGGTGACAGCTTCCCCATCAGCCTTCCTCGCTGGCTGTTTTTGCCTAGTCTTCTCTCGTTACTGCATTTTTGCTTCGCCCTGCCTTTTTACCCCGTTTTGATTAAACCCCTGCTGCTCGCTCTATCCCAGTCGGCCTGGGACTGAAAGCTCAACTGTTGTCCCATTTAAGGTGGGAAGGTGATCTTATTTCACATCGAGAGCGATACTTAGCCATAAAAAAGGAGCAGATGGAGAGATAGCTTTGAATGTGCTTGAATGAAACATCTCACTCCTGTAAAACAGTAAGTAGAAGGTGTCAGGAGTGACAAAGAGGCAGCTGACATGGTGGAAGAGAGGGGAGATTCATTGCTTGGAGCGATTCCAGCCTCTGCTAAAGACCCTGCCACATGTTTGCAGAGGCACTGTTACCATTACAGTAAATAGTCTCATTCCACTTAATGGAGGTACCAGTCCTATTACCTCCTATTTAATTCACTAAAACACATTGTTAGCAACATCCTAATGCAGGTATCATTAGGGTGTAATTCATGGTCCTAGATCATTCATGAGCATTCCCAATCTGTTCTAGTGGAGCAGTAGTAGTACATCATTCTACATGACACAGTTCATGTCCAAAGGCCATTTTATATGTCTTGGAAGTGTTCACATAATAACATTATTACATTATGGTGAACTGTTCAAAGCTGCTGATGCGTTATATGGTGAGTTAAAGGAAGCTACAGACAGAGCATCTGATTCAAAAACTGATTCAAATGATTCAAAAACATAATTGTGATGAATTAACGTGATTTGTTTGGGTTTTAAAGGCCAACACTTTGGCTTTCCTTAATCTAAGCATCTCTCCATCAATGAGCTGCCAGGTGACAGGGGTGGTGGTGGTGGTTTTTTAAAGCTTGTTTGGCATCTTGCGGGCTGAAAGTTTTGGACAATTTCCTGAGACAAGTGTCTTGAATTGTATCTAGGGACATTTTTCAAAATAAAAAATCTTTCACAATGAAAATCAATACAAACGTATTCCTTCTGTGCGTCTCGGTATCATATGGCCAACAGACTGGTCTGTATCTCTGTCTTTCCTCTGTGGCTGTCTCTTTCTCTGTCTCACTCTTAAGGTGCTAATTCAGATTAATATATCTTACTTTCCCCTGCAAACACTTCTATTAAAAACTGAGATGAGAAATCTGTAAGAGTTTCTTCTGATGCAAAGTCCATTCATTTCTGATAATTGGACACTAGATCATTATGGTACGTGTGTGTCATATATACAATTAGTGTTTGAGCCAACCCAATAGTTTAGATTAGTTTAGATACATTAACGCTTTTTAACACCTGCAGCCAATCAGAATTTAGTATTCACTTCGGCATAAAGCGATGTAATGATATGGTTCTTGAGCTATGGAAAAGTAACTGGTTCTCGACTGGCCCAGAAGTAACACTGGAACCATTTTGGCGGAAAGGTGCAAAAGTTGTCTGCGGTATTTCTATAATAACCCTCTCTCCATCTTTGATCATTCAGTGGCGTCTGTGTTGAAAGTTTAACCTGTGAACCTGTGAAAATAAGTTCTGAGATGTGATTTCAGATATAGTTTTTGCAACTGGGCCAGAGTTTGGTTCAAAGCCATCACCCACTGATTGGACCGATAAGGGGACTGGCCATTAGTGACTGGTCTCCCTTTGGATGAGAGTGAGCAGAGACAGTTTTATGCCTTTTAGATGGCGACTGGCCTGACAGAATTTTTAAGCCCGGAGCAATAAAGATGCAATAAAGTAGTCTGCCACTGAACTTCTGCCGGGCTTTATGTGGAAGATCTATAGCACGTCGTTTGTGAAGTAAGATCTAGATGGTTGATAGTGGCTGCTGAGCTGGAGGAGTGTTGGGTGTAACAGGTGATGGGTTGTGACAGCGCTTTGTGTGCAGTGTATAAAGAAATGGGCTGAGCACACAGTCCTGGGTAATGACAGTGGCTCCGCTGGTCGGCAGTGTGTTATCAGCCTCCGCTGCCTGAGCTCTGCCACTTCAAAGAAGAAGAGAAGGTCCAAGTGCTTTAAGGGGCTTCTTAATCATCTGATGTTGCTGGATTGTATTGAAAGCAGAGCGGAAATCGATGAAAAGTGGCCCGTTACAGAAAGTGCTACATAAGAGGGTGCAGGAGAGAGGGAGGCCATGAATCATCTGTGCGTCTTTTGTTCTCGTTGGAATAAATTAGAGGGTTTCCAGTGGTTCAAGTGACAGGTTGTCGAATTATGTTGAAAACAGCTTTTAATTAGACGAGGAGCTGTCTCTGCAGATGTCCTCTGCGTCAGCACCACTTACTATTTTCATGATCTGTTGTGTTGTAGTGGTGGCTCGAACATGCTTGGTTTGTGAGACCTCTGAGCGGAGTATTGGGTTTCACTCCCAGTTAATCAAACCAAACCATAATGAAGAAGTCTGCATGTGTAAGGGACACTTTAATGGGGGTTTATCTATCACTCCCTATGCTCAGTAATGTATCCAGTTCGGCATCTTAGCCTGGTCCTTTATTGACTAGATGCGGCATTTATAGCACCATATTTATTACATAATCACACAAGCCAAAACCTAATGATCCAAAACTGCACCGACTTTTCAAAACCTCATTTTAGACTATAAATAATATTTACGGCCTATCTAATAGAGCTTGTTTTTCCTATCCTTGGCACACATTGAGACAAGCATGTCTTCATCCAACTTAGTTTCAAGATACAAAAGATGAAGTTGGTCAAAACTAGTAATAACACCAGTAATTAAAAAATCTTGAGAAAGGTAAAAAAAACAAACATAAACAGCAAAGTAAACTGTCCAGTAACGCTGGTTTCAGTTATGCCAAAGTGCATATTAACAAGTGCAGATTAACAACAGCACCTTCTATTGGTGAGGTGATGGTTGTGCTCCCCTCTTCCAACCTGTTACTGAAGCCACAATGTTTCTGTTAAATAGCTTAAAATACGACTGCCAATTCTCTTTTGATGTCTGGCCTCTACAACTTTGAACAGAGTGGTACTGCCCTCACTGTTTCATTATTTAACTACCGTGTAACTCAATTCAAAAAGTGCTGCTTAAATAGGGGATCCTGCTCATTATACTCTGCAACAGTGTGTCTAATGCACATTCTTTGTCCCACTTTGATAAGATGCTATTCCTCCTATAATTTTTTTGAGATATTGAAGTTCTTCAGAGACGTTTCATGCACATCAAAGCACTGAAAGAGAGAGAGTGGCCATCACCTGCTGCTCGTCCTTTGTCTCCCCCACACCTCCCTCCCTGCTCTGTCACCCACAGCTCTCCTCGACATTGAAGGATCACGCTGCAGTTTTGTTTTATAAATCAACAAAGCACAGATGGTGCAGATCTCATACGCCGCTTATTTAAACACAGACGAGATGCCATTTCCTGCTCTGGCGGGGACGGTAAACAGGAGACCACACAAAATCCAATTTTTTTTTCTCCTTGGCATATTTTTGCTCTGGAAAGTCTCAGAGAAGATAAATTTGTTTTTGTCTTTTTAATTTAATATGCAGTGTTTGTGTGTGTGTGTGTGTGTGTGAGTGTGTGTGTGTGTGTGTGTGTGTGTATGTGTGTGTGTGTGTGTGAAATTGTTGGAATATCACCGATTAATTTCTTCCGCCTATCTGCATGCAGTTCCTCAGTTGAGCAGGAGGTGTCACTGTGTCACAGAAAGAGAGTGTAGGTGAAGCTGGAAGGCCACAGTGCTGATGTTCTGAAGCTTTTACTCCTCTGGTTTCTGCATAATCATCGCTGAATGCAGTGGACCGAGATGCGGACAGTGACATTTAATTTTTACTCCGTTAATGGTATTGTTGATGGCTCCATTTACTGCTGTCTAATGCAGAGTCAGTATTAGGTTTTGGTACTTTCAGGCTGTTGAATATCGTTAATGTCTGTAGCTGTGCTCCTCCTTATACACTAATGAATGGTTTTGTGCTTGTGTGTGTGTGTATGTGCGCTCCCTTAAGTTCGATCATTGCACTGGGGTTGGAAATAGCAACCAACACCAAGCTTGTAACAGTAAAGAATATACTCCTTTTTAGTCATGTATTCTCAGTGTTACACAAGAAATAATTGTTTATTAGAACATATTGCATAATACATCTTATATAGCCACTTGCAGTAAGAAATATAAAGAAAAAAATATAAGGTGAGCTAAAATTGAAAAGAAATACTATTTACTACCTTTATTAGAATTTGTACAAAACAAAGTTGCCTCAAAAAGTCTGTGACTGACAGGTATGGTCATCAGGTTTCCTTCAATGGACAGATAAGTGTTAAGGAATAGTTGCTGGTCCGTCTCCAAGATGGCAGCTGAATTGCCTCAGTGAAGAGACCTACCCAAGGACACATCTATTGTGTTATCTGTAAGCCAGCAGCTCAAAAATAACAGTTCCACATCCTCTCAATTGTGTGGCGATTTATAAACTCGTAACAATCCCTCATCTTAACAAGTGCAGCAAGCCGGGGTGAAACGAGCCAAGCTGCAGTCATAACAAAGAGAAGCGTGGACTGCAGAGATCCCGAGGAGCCGAGAGAGGAAGAGCTGGTGGCTTTGCAGCCTGGCTTAGGTGGAACCACAAACGGAGAGACAGAGGAAGGGAAGCAGGAGAGCTCGAGGAGACTGTTGCACAGTGTGGCCTCGTTTGCCGCTTCATCAATCTCGCCTCCAAATGGCTTCGCTCGCTCGCACAAACACGAGCCTGCACAGCGGGCCCGCATGCTAATCTACAGGTGAGGTCACAGAAAGCGTGGGACTGTCTGCTTGGCATTAAAGTCACGCTGCATTAATGTGGCTGGATCATGTACACCACTCTCCAGACGTGGCTGCACATCATTCCCTCCAACAAGCCGGGTCTGACCCAGACACAAGGAAAGATGCTGGGATGCAGAGGCCATCTTTGCCCGCACGCACCGTCTGCTGCCTGACAGCTGCAAACAGCTGACCGTGCAGTTCTCCCTTTGTTCTCGCATAGAGAGGTAATTATCATATGTCCTGAATATGGCTCACATGCTTAGCGTTATTGAAAGACAACAATAGGCTGCGCACAATGCAATATACTTAGGAACTACTTCCCTTAATAGGTGTTCAGTGTGTTTACCGCCTGCAGTAATAGTGTTTATGATATTAGTTTTGGCTCATGTTTATAGCTGGCCGCTTCAGCATGCATTACAGGGAAGAGACAGGATGCATAAAAATAGCAAACACGCTATTTTATAACCACATAACTTGGGCCGTATTTTGTCTGGGATGATCTATCCAGGCAATGGGCTCTATTATACTGTGTTTTCCATCCTTTCCGTTTCAAATATCCAATGAAGTTTCCTAGTTTCTTCGGGCACCTAACATGAGCTATACTTTACTCTCTGCAGTATACTTGCAATATGATAAAACCTTCAATTTTTGTTCCCGAATCTCTCAGCCACAGTTAATAGAGGTTAGTCATTTTGCTTCACAGCAAGTTCACCTGTTTGTATCCCAGTCGGACGAGGAGTTTATGTGTTCTTTCTGTGTCCATGCAGGTTTTCTCCAGGTGCTGTTGTGTCCTATCCAATCCAATCCGGTCAATCAGTCAGTTTGCCACCCTGACTTGTTCAACTGTGTGAGTTTGAGAGTGAATATTGTGTATGTGTCCTGTCTATGTGCAACCTGCTTTGGTATAAGGCAGGTAAGATAATGGATGGATAGATGCCTCAACTAAGTAGTATATAAGTAGTTCTATAAGATGTGTAGAAATAACACATTAATATGTAAGAAAAGTACTTGTATGTCATAGTTGGGGTGGCATCGAAAGTCATAAAAGAGGGAGCTGTTGTTGTTATTTTGCAGTATATGTAAATTTAGATGTAATGTTGCCAAGTATGTGTAGCTGCTAATGCCCTCTTTCACTTTTTTACTTTACTGCCCCAGGCAGTCGACTACAATGCTGGTAACGTTTGATGTAAGCAGCGGTAGTGACTGAGTGTAGTTTGATATTGAAATACATCAAAATCTGTTGAGAGTCACAGTGAAGTGATTGCTTTTTTTTGCTTTTGTTTCTCACAGCTTTATGTTGATTGCCTGCCTCACAAACATCTGCAATGTCTTTTTGGATCACTGTCACCTGAAGCCAGGTGTCATTTCAAAGCAGACAGACAGACAAGATGACAGGCACTGGAACAAGAACTTGAAGTGGAGGCGCATGCATTTTGATACAGTACCTTTTAAGAGTTTTATGAACCCGAACGTGAGTCGGAGACCAGGAAAGCAGAGATTCGGAGATGTTTTCCTCTTCAAATAAGTAGCTGGGTCTTGGATCTGGAAGAATCAAAGACCTTATTATCGTCTGCAGTGACGGAGGGAGAAGTGCTTGTGGTTGTAATGATAAGACAGCAAAGCAAATGTCATACTATTCCCCCCATAAGACATCCTTTTAGTCAAGTTAAGAGCATCATTTGCTTTGATTTTCAAAGTGAAAGTGCGTCTATTTTGTTCATCTACCAGAAATCATTACACTTCAGTCAAGTGCCTGGCGCGGCACCACCTACAGCAAAACGTTACTCATTGGAGAAATGTTTAAGCACATGTCTTAAGTGCCTTATAACATTATCAAGCATAACACAAAATCCAAACACATTTTCGGGTCTTGCTCTAACCTAAGGGGAATTCTAATGATTCAGGAGATGGATTGAAGGAGGTCTTTTTAGCCTTGCGGTGACTTAGAGAAGAAGAAGCAGTTTTACCAAAGTGCAGATGGAGACTTTAGAGAAGGATTTTAGAGTCAGCAGAGATCTGAACTGTTCGAGCAGTGCCACAGCGTAACGCAGGGCAGATTTTGTGCTTTCATTGTTGTGACCATTTATCAGCTCTTTAGCATGCGGATTTCTACATAGCCCGAGTTTGAATGGCGAAAAACACAATTACAGCTTCATAAGGTTTAAAGTAGCAAGAGCACGGTTTAAAAGGTCACAAAGACCATATTGCATCAGTTGTACACAAGTGGAAATAAGCCCAGACGGGGAAGCAAACTATCATATGAATTACATTATTAGATCGTATTAGTTCCTTGCCGCCAACACTGATTAGTAAAAGAGACTAACGGTGTGTATTGCTTTTATTCCTCCTGCAGAGTGTAGAACTACTTGTACAATTTGCCAAAGTAGTTTGTTTTTGCAGTGTCTCCAGGTGACAGAAAAAAACAAGTGTAATTCAGGGACGTTTGATGTACAGGACACAGTTTCATCTGTGCTTCAGTCGCTCTGATATCATTAAATTATCTATTAGTGTAGAGAAATGAGGACTGCATTTCTGACGCTAAAGTCTAAATGAAACAACATAAAGGCTGAAAGCGCAGAGATGATGTGACAGAGAAGTAGTCGAGAGAAAAAAAATCACAGAAATGAGGCAGGATTCATACTGTGGCATCACAACTGCAAACACACCCCTGACCCATTCACTACTGTTTGGTATGTTTTAGAACTGTAATCAAATATATGCAGCGCCGTCTGAAGATTGTATTCACACTGAGCTGAAACAGCCCAGAGTGCTCATCATCTCTCCAACCAGAGAGCAAGAGGTGGGGGGGGGGGGGGGGGAACACAACATAATAACACTCTAAAATCCTCCATTATTCCAGCTGAGACATCTGCTTCTGTAATGAAACCAACAAACAAGCATGCATAATTCAACCAGCCAAGCGACTCTGCATTGAGTAGAATTGAGTACCAGACAAAAAAAAAAGAAAAACGCAAGAGTCCAATAATTATTGCTGCAGAAAAATGATGAAGGACCACACTTACACCTAAACGGCCTTATTTACACCCATTTGTTAGGAGCAATTTGGGAGGTGAAACATTTAGTGTGTAGTCTGTGCGTGTGTGTAATGCATTGTGCAGCTACACAGCCTCTGCAGATGGAAAGTGCTTAGTTCTGTTTCTGTCAGAAAAGATTGTCATTTTTTATGACAAAAGCAAACATTAGGTTGCAATAAACTCCATCTGCAAATTAGGGCACTGGATGAGAGTAATGATGATGTTGCAACAGGGATTGAATATGGGGACGAGGCCACACACTTCCATACAGAGACAGAAAAATGGCAATGAGTCTCCAGCATTACAGGTTGCTCTGTTAACGCATAATGGATATTACACAAGATTGTGTCCATTCATTTCAGTGAAAATTGCTCGACAGGCTCCTAAGACAGCTTTTCCATTTCTGTGGTTTGCCTCAAGGAAATTTACAAAGAAACAGAGGTTGAACCCAAAATCCAAAGCACCACAGAACTTCAAAACATTGTCACAGCACAGCAACTTTACCACTCATGCTTATAGTTGTTGAAATGTCTCATGTTAAATTACCAAACCCAAACACAATCACTGCATTTGTGTGAGGATATATCTTCTGTGAACCGTGATAACTTAGCAAAGGTTTGTCCTCATCCAACTTGAGCATGCTAAGATATTTCACTGGAAGAAATAAAAAATTATAGGATAGGATCCCAGTACCAAAGCCCACTAACAAACACATCCCTGTATGACTATTAATAGCTAGAAACAGTATCTCAGATGTAGCAGGTTGAACAGAGAGGTAGCTGCCAACATGTAGCTTTAAATTAGCTGTTTTTTTGTGTTTGATACTATAAAATGCTTTGTTGCTACTCATTAGTAAACCTTTGACTAAGCTAGTTGGCTACATACACGCTAAGAACAGATATGCTATCACCATTCAACTTGATTTAAGCTATGTGTTTTATTGCTACCATAACAACACCCCTACCAGTTATGGTAGGGTTTGTAGGTATACTCTCTGGTTCATCCTTTGGGACTATGAATGTGTGCACTATATCTTGAAAAGTTGTTGTAGATAATGTGTCTGAATGACAGTCCCCTCTACACAATCACAATTTGCCAAGACAATGCAATGAATGCAAATATGCACAGACACACATATACATTATATAGGCAGGCAAAGACATTTAGGCAGAGACTCCAGCAGACGTGGACACACACCCGTTTTAACTTTCACACACCATCGCCTTCCAACAGCTTTGCATACTCACTTTCTGGCCTCACTTGTTATCTGCAGCCGAACAACTCGACACGGGGATCGAGAGAGAGAGAGAGAGAGAGAGAGAGAAAAAGAGAACATGAAAAATGGGCAAAAGGATGTCGGAAGAGAAAGATAGAGACAGGGAGGCAAAACACGAAAGGAGAAAGAGTGAAAACTAATGGAGAGAGACGATGAGCAGGGTGAGAAGAAAATGTGGAGAAAGGGAAAAAGAGAGATGAAAGGATAAGGGAAAGAGGTAAGAGTGGAGCAAAAAAACGACAATTAAAGACAACAGGTGAGGGCAAGATGAATTATGCATCGGTGTGACTAGAGGGCAAGAGGAAACTAATCTGGAGGGGAGGAGATGCCAGACTGATACAAGCTCCATTCATCTCTAAAGTGACCTTTCTCTACCTTCTCTCACTTCCCTGCTAAAACCAACAGCCGGAGGAAGAGGAGGAGAGGACAGTCAAAGTTGTGAGTGGGTAAAAATAAGAAAGAGTGGATACTGATGTGTGAATAAATGATACAGTGGCCTAAAAAAAGGTAAAAAATGAATAATGTGAGGAGGGAAAAACTGGAGAGCGAGGAAAGCGGGTCTTGTAAGGATAGGAGCTCAGGGAAGCAGAGCAGATGGGGGGAGGGAGACATAGATTGGGTGGGTGGAGGAACACCTTGACTCTGTCTGTAAAGGTGAGAGCAGGAGATGATGAAGTTGATTGCTATCTTTTTTTTTGGCTCAAGTGGAATTGTCACTCCCTCTGCTTTGATTTGGGCAAACACAAACAGCAGATGCGGCGCCAACTCAGAGAGAATGAAAGGCCCCGAAACCTTTGTTTTTCCCAGTACACACACACCAGCACACGCTATTCTCTGCCAATGTTGGAGCAGGTAATTTAACATGAGAAATTTCTGTGCTTCTCTTACTGGTAGTTCAGGCTCCATAACAAAGCTAATGTCACACGTGTTTCATGTTTTTTTGAGTTTTATTACTAAAACAAATGTAAAATGAATGGATATGGTGTCTGACATTCAGTATATGAACTTTTTTTATCTGTTAGTGTTTTATGAGTTGAGGTTTTTATGTTGCACTGTTGAATACTATAAAATTGAGGCAAGATCTGACTGTGAATAACTTACTTCCACACATTCATAAATTATGAAACAGTTCTGCCTGCTGCTTGTATGGCAAATGTGAGGGTTGGTTACCATGCTGCTATTACCTTGATCCTGTGTAAAACCATGGTGAGATCTTGCCCGGAGTTACAACACAACATGCCCAGTGGAACTTCTGAGTTTCTGGACTAAGAAGATACAATAATGCATCCGTGTGGATGTTAAAGCTTCTCAATCCTCAGCTTAAAATGCAGCGTGAGCCAAGTATATGAGACACGCTTGCAAACTAGCAACAAAATGACCTGTGTTGTACGTTTTAAATCAGGAACAGATGAGAGGAGAATTTTCACTGGAGTGTAAGATGTGTTGCATTGAAAATGTTTATTGATACCGGGCCAAGGAGAACCGAAGGAATAACCAGCGTGTGTGCTCCCCTTTATTTTGCCCTTACAGTCCTCCTGGGATAATCCAATATAGACAGTGCTATGCAACCCAGCGCCTTTGTCCTACACTCTTCAGGGTCAATAATATCCAACCTCTGACCACCACAGTTCTGTCTCTTGCGTTCATGCGAAAACATCCCCAAGTGAGGATGCCATAACAACAAGTCGTTCTTGCTCAGTTTGACCCTAATGTTTGCCTACGTATGACACCAACCGCATGTCCAGAAATAGCAGCCGGGCCGCTGGCGACTCACGGACAGTGGGTCTGATTTTCATCCGGCCAGCAAAGCAGAAAGTCGATCGGCCTGTCAATGGCCGTAAAAGGTAGCCAGTCACTCAGGTGGCTACAGATCAGTCAGTCAAGTCGGCGGAGCGGCAGAGGAAAAGTCGCCAGGCCGCTCAGCTGCTCGTCAGACTGTCAGATTTGTCACAACGGAGCAGCGCGGTAAGGAGGCAATCTCTCACCAGCGCCCGACGAGTCGTGGCGGCTCGGAAGAATAGATTGAATTTGTCAAAGTGTTTGAACGGAGCGAGGGGACGAGGGACACAAATCGCCGCCGCTGTTTGACTTTGGAGGAGACAAAAGAGGAGGACATACGTGAATTATATGGGACCCGGAGAAGATATTGGAAAGTGTGAAGGGAAGAATATGCAAACAAGGGAAAGCTTCTGACGCAATGAAAATGCCACGTCAATCTGGAGACCACACATGCTAACATCAAATAAAAGGACACAAAATCACATAGCACACGCAGGATGAAGAATAAGATGCATTGGTCGAATGGATCATTTTTTCCCCGTTCACAGGCGAAAGTGCTGTTATATTCACAACAGAGATTATACGTTTCATACAAATGTTAAGTGCATTTTAAGATGATACATGCGAGGCCTGAAAGCGCCAATGTGCAGACACACACAATTATTCGCAGAGGCTGACAAAGGCATGCTTTTAAAAACACACACACAAAAGCGTACAAGCAGACAAGCTGTGACAGCAATTGAAAAAACATAATGACATCCGAATTCCCAGGGTGAAGGCCCAATTATTTGCTACCAAATACTCATTGCGGGGCTGCAGACTCACACAGCAACACAGCTCTAACCTGTCAGCGTCTCTCCGCATGATTTTATACTCTTTTGGCTGTTTTCAGAGTTAGAGAAACCGAGGAGATGTTGCCTCGTGAGGCTTGCAGACCAAAAAAAAAAGTGTTGATGTTTTTCATCCATATCCAAACAGATCCCAGCACTGCTGCGGTTGCTTTATCTTAGACGATTTCACATGCTGCCTGCCAAGAAATCTCTACTACACATGTCTGTCTTTTGTTGCCTCTTCACTCGTAAAAACCCCTGTCTGTCTTTGAAAAGTGGAACCATTGGAGATTTTTAAAGACACGGGTGTCAATATCCTAAAGCAACAGCTACAGATCTCTGTATAATGGCAGCAGAACTATGAAATAGGTTTTGCTCTTCAAACCAAAAGGGGCCCATATAAAGCAAGCCCTAAAGATCCTTCTTGACTTTTGCTCCCAGAAGCTTCTAATTCTTCAAGTTTAGTCATACTGTAAGAAGTTTCTGATTTACATTCATGCATCTTTTATTTTACCTCAACCCAATGTGTTGTTGGGATGCAATGGACATATCCATTCTCTACAATTACGCAAATCTTCAGTTAATCGAAAGAAACAGCAGGTTGCTCTGCAGCAGTGGAGAGGAGGGGACAACAAGTAATTGAATGAGCAGAGGTCAAATCTCAAGGGTTGGGGAAGTCATTCTGGAAAGTCCAAAGGTAATGTGACATTTATGCCTCTTAATTTCTGAGGAAGGTTAAAGTCTCCTCATCCCTCCACAAAGATTTTCATCTCTTCGGAGAAACAGAAGCCTTGCAAGATGTATGGAGTCACATGATTTATTCACTGAGTCGCTTTTCATCGCCCTCGTCATATTTCACATTTATCGATCCACCTCAGTGTAGCTTTAAAACTTTGTCTCCCCCCCTTTATTTTCTCCCTCCGTCCTCTCTCTATTACTTTCACACAAACTGAAAATGCCTGTAAGAACAGGTGGATGCAGTCCCCACTTCACTCGCTATTTCCAGCTCTGGTAATTAAAGCCACTTCCTGTCATCGTGCACCTGCCCGGCACCTGTCACTGCAGACCACCTGACCGAGCTGATCCCAGAGCTGTTGCCCGTCTCCATCTGAGCTCCTGCAGTATAAATAGACCTCAGATCACTGTCTACCTCGCTGCTTTGTTTTTCTGACGACTTCCAGGTGTATTGGTCTGTTCTTCTTCCTCATTCAGCGTCAAGATTTCAGTGTCTGCTGGTGCTGCAGTCGCGTTAGATAAGAATAGATCCGTCTTTGTTCTCGTCGCACATAAAGGACATACAGAAACAACAGTGCAGTAGAATGAGTACCAACAGTGTTAACATACAACTGACATGAGATGGCTGCTCAGCATGATTTGATTTAGATGATAGCACGATGGATAGGTCAATAGCGCTGTTCACTCACAGAAAGAAGGTCCCAGGTTTGGCTTCCCAAAGACCAGTGACGTTTCTGTGTGGAATTTGCATATTCACCAGCGTTCCCCTGACACTGGTCAGACTGGGTTTTGAACCCAAACTTTCCTGCTGTGAAGCAACAACAATATGTAGATGTGAGCAAGGTTGTTTAGATCAGTCATGGGCAGCAAGGTGGACTCCTTTGATAAAGCTGCCAAGTTTCCTCTCTCCGAATCCGTCTTTCATCTCCTTCACTTGTTTTTCCTGTTACACACCTCCCTTGTCTTCCAATTCTTCTCAGCATCTTTGTTCTTCCTCCAACTTCTCTCATTATCTCCCTCTATTGCCTTCGATCTATCTTCCTTTGCTTTGGCTGCAGCTCTGTTTGGCTATTTCTCTCCCTCGCTCCCCTTCTCCCACTCTCTCTCTTTCCGACGCCTGAGGAAATCCGCAAAGGGCGAAACTACCTCCTTCCAGACCTTGACATCGATTTTGGAAAAAGAGACACCTGTAATTTTTGGTCTAACATCGCAGCCAGGAGATACAGTAGCTCAAAGCGTTCTAACCAGATTATCCCATGATGAATTGGAAAGACAAACCTAAATTCAAACAGTTTGTTCACTTCTGGCCAGGATTATACTTGATAAAGAGATATTACACACACACAAACACACACACTGACAACAGGGAAAGCTCTTCTTGCAGAGGCCAGGCGACCATCTTGCTCTCTGTTGTGAATGTTGAGTTTGTCTGCTCAGCCCTGGCAGCAAATCTTTTCTTGCATCTGTGTTTATCTGTGCATCTTACTAGTCCACAACCACAGTAGCTGCTCTACTCAGGCTGTAGGCGGTGGGCCACACACACACACACACACACACACACACACACACACACACACACACACACACACACATACAAACACAAACACACACAAACACACACACACACACACGCACGCACTCACACACACACACGCAGCATGAGAATCAACATTCATACCCAGTTCATGCTGTGATTGGCCAGCTGTCAGGAGATGAGAAAGTAACCATATTTTTTGAACTTTTTCCATTTGTTACAGAACAGTTTCCATCAGTTTTAATGTGAAATGCAAGCTTAATGCTATGAATACCGGCTGTTCATAGAAAGCGCTACAAAAGGTGTAAAGTGCTCCTCGGGGCTGTGATTGTCTGTAGGAAAGGTATTTGATATTGAAGATGTTGAGCAGCTTTGGGGAAATTTCATCAAATTTATTTGGATATGACGTCCGTGAACAATGAACATCTGTTCAGAAATCAAATCCAGTGAGGACCCGTCTGCTGTTTTTCTCCAGATACTCTGGTTTACCCAATTGTCCAAAAACATGCATGCTTTGGTCAACTGCAGACTCTAAAATGTCCCTAAGTGTGAGAGCGGATAGTCAATATGATCAAAGGGGCATGGGCTGAATTTGAAAAGACAGTAATGAATAAAAAAGGACAGACGGGAACAATTTAGGAATGAAAAAGTAAGAACAGAAGTCTCATTCCTGAAATCACCTCAAAGATGACATCGCGGAAAATCTCCGCTATTGTTCAAATATTTAATAAGACAAGACACTTAGCCATTTTGTTGAACCGCCATCCAACCAGCTGACACACACACACACACAGACACACACACACACACACAAACACACACACACACACACACACATATGAGCACAGACATTGAATAAATGCATGTGCTTCAGCTGGAGGTAACCTTCACTGCTCTGTGAAATGTCGGTTACTGCATTGCTGAGGCTGTTGGAAGGCAGAAAGAGGAGAAGGAAAAGATCTCTTTTTTTTCAGGTGGGCGTGCAGCGCGAAGTTATTTTGTCGAGATAAATAGTGCAGAAGCAGACGTGTGGAGCCTTGACAGACAGGAGACGCAGGGGTCAGATTCCAGGCCCGCAAACACAAAGAGCATGTGAGGAAGAAAAAAGACAGATATGTGAAGAAACGCAGCGTGAAGCGGACAGGGAGAGGATTGAAGAGTGAATGGATGACAGGCAGAGGACAAGAAAGTGTAAAACTTTAATTAGGACAATTTGCGAACAGATCAACGTGCACTTAAAGTGGAGAAGCGGTCAGTTCTGCAGGTTGTGACATGAAACCGAACCTTCAAAAGAGAGGAAGAGGGGAAGGATGGAGAGGTGAAGAGCATTTTGTAGTCAGCAAATGTTCATACATCACGTTGCCTCAAAGGTCGAGTTGAGGTGGTAAACTAAAGAAAGAGTGACGTGGAAATCAAAAAAAAGGGAGACAAAGAAGAGGGCAAGTTCATTGAGAAATGGATAAAAAGCACAAATAAAGAAACTAAAATGTAGAGTACCGTCAGAGGAGAGTATTATTGTGTGGGCACAAGGTGAGAGATGAAAATACGTGAAAGGCTTTTGTTAAAACCAAAGGCGTTTTACCACAATTGCACTATGTTGGAAAATGTGACCACAGAACAATGAGCATTTCACCAATCTCTGCTCTTAGACAGTTGTATGGATGTGATAACCAACCCCCCTCTATTGCTACTAGTTCCCAGTATCCATCCACAGTATCTGCACTTCCCTCCATGCTGCAGTTGACAGGTGTGTGGCTTTTGATGCTCAGATCAATCAATCAATCAATCAATCATCAGTCTACGATTGATGTGCTCTTCAATTCAATATTAAGCTTCTTACCATCTCTGTAGGCACTGGCTCAAGAGACCTCAACTTTATTGATGCATTAATTCATTCACTGATGCGCATATTCTGCAGCAACTAGTAGGAAGGATATAAGCTGCTATGTGAAACATCACCACTAGATGCCAGTAAGTCCCACACATGGGCTGCTTAATGGGGAAATTTTGAATTGTTTACCAATTTTTAATTGTGTTGTCATGAAATGGCATCATAACAGCTCAAACGCTTTTACTTAAATTGATCAACAAAGTCCAAACCATGAGACTAGTTGTGAACTGAGAAAAAGACAGAAAAAAAAGAGTTTCCCAGAAAAGTTAAAACACTAAGGGCAGGATAGGAGAAAGAGAGGTGTTGTAGAGTAAGCGATTTTCTCCTCATGCCAAAGTAAGGTCGAAATGGGCCACTTTGAACAAGTCCTTGTCTGACAATCGAATGTCATGGAAATGAATTGAAGTGCCTCTGGCTCTAGAATGAGAGAGAGAAATTGGGGGTGGCGGGGTGCAAGCCCCAAGAATACGCAAATGAGGTGAAGGAAAAAAAAGAAGAAAACAGAAGGACAGAAATAAAAGACCTGCCTCAAAAATGACGATGATATGGTATTGATGATATGACAGGGAATGGTGTGGGGGAATTAGAGTGAGAAGCAAGACGACAGCAGCAAGACACTGGGGGAATGTGAGGGTGACTTGTAACATCTGGTTCTGGTTGCGAAAAAGGTTTTTTTTCCGAAAGGTCAAATTCGTGGTAGGGCATTTAGGGATGAGTGGGGTGGCTCCGGCGCTGGTCTCTGCTGCCTTTAGGCGCATTAGAGGCGTTTGTCATCTGACAATTAACCCTGGCTGCTGCATAGAGACCGGAGCGATGTCAGCGAGACGAGCGTATGACTTTTTATCACACATTACCATTTGTCATTCTGCACAAAGGCGCCACAATAGATGTGAGGGGGTGGGATGGTTGCCGGCGGTATGACGGACTTAAATCCTCTGGAGAGCGTGGCTGTATCACGGTGTGATGTATGCAAATTGAGTGTGAGCAGTCATCACCAGCTCATTCTGTGTGTGTGTGTGTGTGTGTGAGAGAGAGACTGTGTGTATGTGTGTGTGTGAGTGTGTAGTTCTGCCTCTTACCTGGAAAAGGAGGAGTCATTATTGAGACGACACCAGTTTTTGTGTGAGGAATTTACGTCATTTTTAATAATGGCTTGTCACATAGACTTTACAAGTCTTTTGCATTGTGTGTGTGTGTTTGTGTGTACACACCGCATAGCAGCACTATTATAATCCAGCGGTTGGTCATCGTACTGTGTCGAGCCTCTGTTTCATATGCATGTATGTATGTCCCACGCAGTAGAAATGTGAGCCTGTAAAACATTATTTCAGGTTGTCACCATTCAGTATGTATTGCACCACAAATGTTTAAAACTAAACTACTGCCAACTGTGGCTCGGTGCATGAATGCAAGTGAATGGTTGGAAACTCTGGCTAGACAGATCATATAGAATAACCTCTGTCTCCAGCGTGTGAATGGGTGTGAATGAGGTCCTCAGAAAGCTCCCAATAAGAACCAGTCCGTTGGGCAGAGCTGTGTGAATAATACATCTGACGATAAATAACGGTGATTTTATGGTTCTAAGCAAACCTGCTCTCCCAAGCTGTTTACTTCACACAACTCTTGGCAGCAGGTTCGATGACAACTGTGGCATTTACTGGCATTTTCCAGTTTATAGACATCCATTGGTATTTGTGTAATGGTGTTTGTAAAGTGTGTGTTCACAACACAGTGGTTTCACGGTCCAGTTAGTGGTGATAATCCAGCCGCTGGACTCCTGGAATGTAAGATATTGCCTTAACGTTATATATTTTTAATACTCAGTTATAAAAAGTTAGATATTACATTGACATACAACCTTTAATGTTTGTATTGATTACTCTCTCCATCAGAATAAATATCCATTGTGCTACAATAGGTTCAATAGGTAATTTCTTGGATTTTAAAGGGACATTGTCTAGGAATTACTCATGTTTAACGGTGAAATTGTGTATTGCATTTAAACGAACCCCTCCCTGTTTCAAACATGTATTGCAACTACGGTAGCTGTCGTATATCAAAAAACCTCTCTCGCTGAGCAATCAGTGTCTCTACGAGCCAGCGCAGATCCACCAGACACGTTGCTGCTGTTTTTCCCTTGCCGGCAGCTGAAGTTTCAAGATGGCAGCCTGTCATGGCGCTGCCCTGCGAAGTCATAGTTATATAGAGAAAACTAGATGCCTCGTCCTCGTTGCTCGCTTACAAAGTCGCACGTCCGCACATGGCGGCCATCTTGCTACAGGCAGCTTGCTCACCCATTACATTGTGTTGGTTCTGGTACATGTACTGTTTAATAATACCCATGATAACATGAATAGAAATTTTGAGATGAAGTTTGGGGAATGAAACCTTAAAAAACGTCCCTCTAGGGTGAGAGTTTCAGGGTGATCCGGTGAGAGGCAGAGATGGTTCTATGGTGGCGACAGTGATGAATCAACAACTGCACGGCGTCGTCCTTTACGCTGCGTCCCTCTCCTCCCGCTGCGCCCCTGCACCTGGCTGTGCCCGCCACGATTGGTTGTATTAACCTCGTTCTCGGAGAGCATGTGCGCCTGCCAAAGTCTGTTTAGATCTAAGTGGCGATCATGCGGCATGTAATTTCCCACACATCAGTGTCTGTATCAGACAGCACACGTCCCCATTACAGTGATTTTCAGCACGCTGTGTGTAAACAACAAAAGTTCGACGTGAGGTAAAATTGCAGACGATTTCACTGTCTAGACCTGGCACGCGCTGGTATCTGGGCCACTTTACATTAGACTTGTTGATCTCATGCTGCGGGGGCAACACATCCTGATCACAGGGGGGAGTGACAGGCAGCATACGGTAATAACAGCTTATGGCTATTAGTCTCCTCTGTGGCCAGGCTGGAGTTTGACCGCCAGCAGCAGGATTGTGCAACCCTCTGCCTGTTTACAACAGTGAAGTAATTGGGACTGGTGTGTGTGCCTGTGTGTGTGTGTGCATGCGTGTGTGTGTGCCTGTGGTGTGTGTGTGTGTGTGTGTGTGTGGATGTGTCCTCCTGCTAGCACTGACCCAGAAAACCTTCCTTGTTTTAGTGGCCAGTGAGGGTTCAGATTATGTGTAGATATTAGAGAGGGCTTATGTGCATTGATGAGTTTAGGTATAGCTGTGTTTGGATGTAGAGTTATACACAGTTGAAGGACTTTTTGTGAGTGAGGTTTATCTGTGTTCTTCCCAACTGAGGTGGATTAGGAGATTTACAGAGATTTACATTTGTAGTCATCTCTGAACAGTAAAGGCGAAATGGCACCGACTGGGAGTAGGCGGCCATTTTCTTAAACCACTTCCCATTGTGCCAAAACATCGAAGGAATACATAAATCTAAGATGCATATTTAGACTAATTATCGTCAGAAGTGATTTAAATTCTGCTTTTCTCACTTTCCTCACAAACGATAACTCGTTAATTTTCACATGAATCCTGTTCTGCCTCCGGCTCTTTAGTACCAGAGAGTTCACAAGCCACTCTGGGTCACTGACCATTATGCAGCACATGTTAATGGATGCCAGGTTATATAACTTCTTCATATCGGAGGTGTTGACATTAGGTGTAAGTGTAAGTGTAAGTGAGAGATGGTGGTCACAGCATTTTTACAAAAGGCTGCACTCGACTGTGTGACACTGCTTTTTTCAATTACGGTTTTCAAAGTTTGTTGAATTTGAGTGTCTGTGTTTCAGAATGTGTGTGTGTGTATGTGTGTGTGTGTGTGTGCATGTGTGCGTGCCTGTGAAATGAGTGCAAAACGAAGGTGTTGCCCTATCACGTTGCAGTCTCATGACCATATGACATTTGAAGAACAAGAAAGATTATTAGTGGCTGCAGGCTGTGCATATACAAACACACACACACACACACACACACACACACACACACACACACACACACACACACACACACACACACACACACACACACACACACACACACACACACACACAGGCCTTGTAGTCTGGCTAAAGTGTTTGAGGCCATATTTCAACATGGTAAGTGGTTCTTGCGACCTTTCCACTGTGTGTAATTCAAAAGAAAACCTTTCAAATTCTTAACTCGGTTTCAAAAAAAAAAAAAAAAGAAAACGTATTAAATTAATTTTTCACTGCTGCAATGTCTCTGGGCGGAGGTTGTAAATAAGACAGACTCTCCCAAATACTTAACGAAGTCTCAACTGCCAAGCTGGGAGCATCTTTTATCATCCCGTGCTGTAGACTAACTAACGCCCCTTCAGAAACAAGCTCCTCCTCATGTGCCAGAAAGTTTGAGTAATGTGCTCCTGTTTTCAGTCGAGACCATTAAAATCTCTTATGTGGTTTTTCTCTGAAAACAGGGAGACGTTGGAACTTCTGCTTGTAAACACCAGAAGAAAGTGAGAAAAGCAGATTTTTTAATAATCCCTATCCCAGCCTTGGCCCACGGACCTCGATCGTCTGTCAGAAGGCGAAAAATCATTTAAAGAGAAAGGGGAGTAAAGCCCCCGTTAAGTGGCAGAGGCAATCAGAGAGTCTGTGTCAGCCTTGATATCTGAGCTGGTTTCAATCCCCTGTCTTAATAAGAGAAGGAGAGAAATTCAATACACTCCTAGATAAAGTAAGTCCACTGAAACCTGTTGCCAATTACCAGGCAGCATCCGTCCCTTGAGTGTTTCTGTCTATATGTGTGTGTGTGTGTGTGTGCGCGAGTGTGTATGCATGCATGATTATAAGCACAATGACACCAGCATATGCATATTCTTGTTTCATTCACAGATACACGTGTTAAACAGTAATTAGCACATGTATGCCAATCAACAATCATTTGTTTTTATCTAGCGCAGTACAATGGAAGTAAGTGTATAGACTGCACTGCAAAAAGCAATTGGAAAGATAGAGAAGATTACAAAGCAAAAGTAAAATTGCAAATTAGGTAGGACTGAGACTGTCGGCCTATTGAAAAGATAACACTCGTTCTCTGGTGTGCGGGAAGAGCGTAAAATACTGCACAATACTGAAAGAATCGATTATTGAAAAAGACAAAAAAGGCAAAGTGAATTAATAGTAAAAAAAAAAAAGAAAAAGAAAAATAAAGAACCAAAACCTAGGTAGCGATTAAGTTCCTATCCGATTGCAATTTCAAGGTGGGGAAAAACATTTTCAGTTCCGGTAAAAACAAAAACAAAAGTTTGCCAAGTAGTGGATAGGAGGCTTCTATAGGCAATATGGTGAACTGAATCATCTCCTAAATCCTCTGAGGTAGTTTTGCAACATGACCTCTGCTGCATATTGTGACCTAAATGATGATTTAATTTAGCCGTCCCGATCAACGTTTGATAGGTAATAGAGCGTTCATCGGGCGAGGCTGCACTGTATGCATATGCGTGTGAAGCACAGCAGGTGGGAGATGGTTCTGTATTGTTAATGTGAAAAAGCAACTGCCTGTATAAGTGCTTTTGTGTGTGGTCCATTGGGTAAAATAACCATTGATTTCTTTTTTGTTTCAGAGCAGCTGGGGTTGTCAGGCCCCTCTGTTCAGATCAATAATTTCTGCACATTACCACACTCACGCAGTAGCTGATCAGTGAGGGAATGAGTCACTCTCTCTGCAGCAGGCGTGCGTGGCTGAGTGCATGTACAGATAGTGACTTTCTATATCTACCTACTTCACCGTGCAGGAAATATCCTCCATATTTGTCTTTCTCGCCAAAACGTGACTGTTGAAAGTCAATGAATCTGATTAATCAAAGCGTACGAAATTTTCTGCCGTGTTGGAATGAGACAGGTTTGCATTCAGCGTGCGCGTGTCTCCAGGCTCTCTTTCAAGTGTGAGCAGTGGAAACAAAAGATTGAAAACTGAAAATAAAAACCGAACAGAAAATTGAATTTGTGCATCCAACTGTGAGCGAAAGAGCAGTGGAGGGAGAGCTCTCCAATTCTTTATTTGAATAAAAGCCAAAAGTCAAAAAGCCAAAATACTGACTATGACTCCCATGTGCTTTTCTTTTTTTTTTTACTACATTGTTCTCATTTTATTTTACTTTATCCATTGTCTTCTGTGTCAATGCCAGCCTCAACCCCATAACTCTTTCATAACCGGATATATTCAAAGCAAGTTGAAAGTGAGTCAGTCGCTTATGATTATCATGTTGATGGTGAGAGAAGGTGAAATGGTGGCTTGAATAGGTCCATGGTTTGAAACCCAGTTGTACCAAGGTCTTATTGAGTTGTCCTTTCTCCCTCAGTCCAAGATCATCCATGTCTGTGTGAACGGGGTGCGTACTGGTGATGTTTCTAGGACATTCCTCTGACTTCGCTTTATGAGACTTGGACATAGGCACCAGTGACCCCTGTGACACCACTGGGTATGAAGCAGGTAAGAAAGTGGATGTAGGGCGTGACTGTGGTTGTCCATTTGTTTGGTTGTTTGCCTTCTTGTTGAAGTGTCCTCAGGCGAGGCAACAGGGCAGAGATCATCAAGGTCTGTTTGCAGTGGATGTGAGGGATGTGTGAGACAAAGTGATCATAATCTTTGCTGTGTCCACCAAACAGTTATTCAGTTTTAATTGCCGCCTGTTTCTCTTTTCTTTCCCTTTCTTTTCTTCTTTATCCAAATAACTTTCAGGCAACATCATGTTGGGATGTTAACATCTGTCTTTCAAAAACAGAAGAAAAAGCAGATTAATTGAAACAGAACTGGGGCATTTTGTCCACTTTGTTTTGTCTGTAGACATTGTTTGGCTGTGATTGTTACAAATGCACCTTCACGCTTTCTCTTTGTGCATTTGCCAGACAAACAGCACACTAATACATGAGAAATAACTTGGAACTCATCATGCAGCATTTACGGCAAACAGAAAAGATTGAGACACCCTCAGTAACTTTGGTAAATTGACTTCATTTGACTGTAGTGCTTTCCTTAATGTGCCTCTGTGTCTTTCCACCTCACAGAATCATTCATGGCCATATTTTGGTACGTCACGTGCACGTATTCACATCCACTTGTGACAGTTTTTGCTGATGGATGTGCACATCCTCACAGTGTGTTCAGTCTGTTCTGTCCCCCTGATAAATCCTTCATGCTGTCAGGGCCGCTGGGAGCAGGGAATGAGACGGAGAGATAAATGATGTAAGGATGAAGATCAGAGGGAGAGACTGGGGGAGCGACAAACAGGAAATGAGACATCGGGAATGGAGTTGGGGTTTGGAGATAGGAGCTGGGAGAGGGGCGAGATGGATCGGAAGATGCGGGTGCAGGAGACATTGTGTCGTAAAAAGAGCAAAGTGACACAGAGATGGAGAGGCCGAATAAGAGATGCAGCAAGACGGAGGGGAGTCACAGAAATCTTGCAAGGTATCAAAAAGGTGAAGAAAGAATCATGCTGAATACAGGGGCAAATATGGTCACTCACACCAACGTGTGTAATCCCGCAGAAAGACTTGCAGTCAAGAGATGATTTTTAGAAGTTACAGCATCACCTGTGCCAAAAAAAGTAATGTATTCATGTTTTATAAACAGTTGACACCCTACTGCTATTCCTAGGACACATTGCTTATGCTGACATAACAATGAGCTAACTATCGTCTGCTCATGCTTTGCTGACGACGCCCTACTCTATCTACAGCTAGTCATTTCAGACTATTGGTTTTGGATTGTGTGCCTCCTTTATATCGTGTTATGTACCTCATGTGTCAAGTGTAGATGTAGATATACTTTTTCTCTCTTTTTCACTTCTCACTTCTTGCGCCAAGAATGTCGACCAGTCTTCTGTCTTGTTCCACGCGCGGTCCTTCGAGCTATTATTACTGTGCATGTGTGTGTGTGTCTCTGTGTGTGCTTCTCCCGTTGTCCCTACGTCAACCCAGTGATGTCCCGCTGTTAGTCTTGTGCTGTCCTGCTTGTCCCTTGGATACCCACTTAAGTCTTTCGCAGTACGCCTGTAATCCGCTTCCTTAGTTCTTCCTCCCTGTTGTCTCTTTCCAGTCGCATTTAAGATCCCTCTGTTTTTGTAATCAGCTTTTATTCCAGCTTGCCTTTCATTTTTCAAACTTCTATATTCTATTCTTGTATCTGGGGCCTTGAAACAGTTCAGTCGCAACACATCCTTTGTCTATGTCTTTGCTAATCAGCATCCTTGGGCTTATTTTATTTAATTTAAAGTGGGCGTTTCAAGTGAGTCCATCAACACAGCAAAGTAACAATGTTGAGGAAAAACTTTCTTTTTAAAGCAAAAACCTTGAGTGGTACCAGACTTCAGGAACTCCTGTCTCTTTATTGTGTGGGACAGAAGGAAGGGAAAGAGTAATAAAGTGAAAATATTTCTCATGGTGGTTTGATGTTAATATTGATAGGTTAAGAGTAAGGCATAAGGCTCTGAACATCCATGTGATTCTGCGAGATAAAATGGACTCCAGGGAAGAAGGGGGAGTAATAGCGTCACCAGGACCTGGTCCCGGGTGCGGGAAAGCTTTAATCCTCTTAAATGTAGAGTGTGTCTGCCTCCAGGACTGAGGCTGGTAAATGGTTCCACAGGAGAGGAAGCTGATAAATGAGGCATCTGACTTGAAACCTTAGAGATTTCTGGACCTTTGGAGATTTTAGGAATGCACGAAACCTGCACTGAAAGGGCACAGCATCAGCAGTGTTGTACTAGGGTTTAATGGGATATGTAATAAATGACTGTGCTGGGCCATGTAAGGCTTTATTAAGAGTTCGGAGAACCATTTGAATTCTACTGTATAACTTACTGTGCGCTAATGCAGAGAGGACGGTACAGGAGCGATTTGATGTCTCTTCTTAGTTATTGTCAGAGCACGAGCTGCGGAGGTCTGGCTGAGCTGAAGAGTCCTGAGAGACCTATTAGAGCATCCTGGTAATAAAGGGATGCAGTATTCAAGCCTGGAGGTGACAAAAGCGTGGACTAGCTTCTCTGCAGAATCTTGAGGAAGGATATGGCTGATTTTTGCCATGCTAGGGAAGGTGAAAATAGGCAGTCCTTGAAGTTATAGAGTTAAATGACAACGCCTGAGGTCGGAGCAAAGCCATTATAGGGCGCTGTACCAATAGAGTTAATTTCGATGGAGTTTTAGACCTAGTATACCTTTGCTGATATACCTTAAACCACTTTCAGAGACCACATACAGGCCTGTATAATATGAACCATCATAGCTTTGAGTCCATAGGCTCGTAATGCATATAAACCAATATAGCCAATCTAACGGGATTATGGAAATGAGTGGGAGGAAGCAGGATGAAAGCGGGTTTAGTGCCATTCAACAGAGAGGGACTTGACACACTCCGTGGCTCTTTGTGCACAGCCCTGCACCGCCGTTGCAGCCTGCTGCTGCCTGCTGCTGCCTGCTGCTGCCTGTTGCCATCAACAGATGGCGCTGTGGCTCTTCATTTGCCCAGCACGTCACTCGCTCTCAGCATCAGCAGACGTCAGGGGTGAGCCTGTGCGCCATCGCATGATTGAATATACAGACAAAAGCACACTTGAAGACATGAAGGCAGCGCGTTTATGCAACTGAGACGTCGGATTATGCAACAAACACCCCCCCCCCGCCACCAGTCATGTTAGGGCTGGAGCACTGTTTCTGTGTGTGTGTGTGTGTGTGATGGACAGATGTGTGCAAAGTGTTTATGTGCTGAGCTCTAAAAAGTGAAATTTGATTTTCTCCTCTTTTACACACTCACTCCCCCATGTTGCCGTGTCTGTCCCCTTTCTCTCTGCTCACATTTTACTCTTCATGCCTCTCAGAGAGACAAGTTTGATATTTTGGCTGCAGATCCCATCCACCAACCCACGTCCCTCCTCTCTGTATAGTTCCCCTTCTTTCTGTGGCATCCATTTTCAGCCTTCCTCTGACTCTTTCACTCGCTTCCTCCACTGCTCTCTCTCTTTTTTCCCCCTTCTTGTTGTGAGTCTTTTCGGAGAGGAATCACTTCTCTGGAATTTCTATTGTAGCATGCGCTTTTCCTCCCCCCTCGGCTGAAATAGCATCTAACGATGCACACAAATACATGTCTGTGCACCATGCAGAGACAGTAATAGGTTACAGTGCACTCTAATTACGTGATGGACCAAATAAACAAGTTAATCCACTTGAGTACAAAGACAGAGACCAGGGTCTGGTTTATTTATTGCATTAATCTATTAAACATTTGATCTTTTTTCTAAAAATATAGGGAAGTAGAAACACCTGCGGTTCATATTGTAAGTCCAAGCAAGTGAATAAGTGAATTATAAATGCCAGGTCAGGTTTATAATCTACACAGGAAGGAAGGATAGCTACTTAGTGTATTTGCTTATGTGTGTGCTTGCATGTGCTGTGCTATGCTGTGCGTGTCACTCTCCATGCTAAGCACTTGATTATGGATTGTAAATGTCACAAAGTCACAAAAAAAAAAAGCGACCTGTCCCCTCATCACCCCCACAGGCGCATCACACACACCAGCATACCAGTGTTTCCCATGCATATGATTTATTCTGGCAGCACTAAGTCTCAGAGGAATCTCTCTCTGTCACTGTGGAGGTGTCACAGGTGCTCCATGATAAAGGCGCTCTGCTGTGGGCCTGATATTCGTGCGCGCACTCTGCAGCCGAGGGGATAAGAGCAAGAGTGGGTGGAGGAACGCTGCTGTATGACTTCCAGGGCAATGAGAGCGGCAGGAGGCGAATGTAGGACGTGCGGTGAGGTAACCAGGAAACAGGCAGTGCTTCTTCTCCATCATTTCAGCTGCAAAGTGCAATTTGAGACAGAGCTGTGGTTGTATAACATTTAGCTTAACCATACTGTTTGAGTACCTGGAAGCAATTCTTTATGTTTACTGTAAAATAGCATGTTGGGCACCTTGGAGGACTTATGTGTCATAGTTAAAGTTACTAGTTGAGCAGATGGGACTGAATGGGTGAAGGTGTCCAGTATACAGAAAAGCGCTACATAAGAACTACTCCATTTACTAATTACGTGTTCAAGAACCATCTATCAGACATACCCAGGGAACAGTGACAGGTTTAGGCTTTGGCAGCTGTGAAGCAGCACTTTTAGAGAGTTGATAGACGTCACAAAATTGAGCATTAAAGAGACTGTTTTGACCTCTTTCTTTTGTTCAAGTTACGTTAGACGTTAGCTGGGGCCACTTTGCACATAAGCCTCACTACAGTTCAGTGCTAATTATTGGTACTCCAGGCTATTGAAATTCTTTTAACACCAATAATACTTTTGAAGCCTAAATCGGTTTGAAGCCTATTTTGATGGTGTATTTCTCTACTATTAGTACAGTGCTGTGTTTCCCACTGAGTTCACTGTTTTAATAGTGTACTGTATGTTTGAGCTGAGCCAGCATAAGAAAACTCAATCGACTGCATTTATCTTCAAGTAACTGTTGTCCATTTCCTTGACTTTTATTGTTCAGGCGGACTGATCTCAGTTTACTCAAAATTTTCAGACCACATTCACATACATACACCAACCAGCCACTCTCCATTGGCTACAACTGCCAGACAATGCAAATGTTACATTAGCTTCGTGAATGTTAGTGGAGTCTCTGAATACCAGTGCAACCATTTCTTTCCCACTCCAGCACACTTCCAAGGCGTCTCTTCCGATGTCTGTCTGACTTGAGCTGATTATCCACGTCTTCCTTACACGTCTTGACTTTGATTCCAGTGTTTGCTCTGTCTTTCTTAATTCCCCTCCACTCCCACCTGGTTATTCCCTGTCTTCCTCTCTTAGGTCAGGCCCTTACACTTCTTTTAGAATCTAAACCGCAGGCGGTTTAGCTGAAATTACAATAACCATAAAGACCTCCAGGATAATCCCTCTCAGCTCATGAATATAACAATGAACAAACATCCAAGACACAATGAGCGGCTGTGCCTTGTATGAACTGCATGAGAGCAGTGCCGCAATGTACAGACATAACCGTGACAAGCATGGGCACGTATTATAACAGTGTTCCCACTCTTTTCTTGAAATTATTTTCCTGGACATTTTCAGTTGCTATAGTGCACCAGACAGCATCGCATGGCATATACTAATGCATCTAGTGCTGCGACAAACAATTGGTTCTGTAGTCGATCAATCTGTTAATTACTTTCTCGATTACTCGTCAGTTGTCTGGATTATTGAATGATGCATGAATATGACAACTGTCAATGCCTATTGTTAATTTGTTTCACAAAGGCCAAGATAAAGTCTTGTCCTCACCTCAACAATTTTCAATTATCCGTCATGAAGGATGAAGATATAGAGGAATACATATACATACACTTTTATACTCTACACTCCATATAAACAGAGGAAGGTATAGAGGGAATAAACCAAAATATACCGACATTTATGAAGCTATGATCAGAAAATGTTTACTTGGTTTCTTCAAATAATTTTCCAAAAAAAATAAGATGCTTAATTGAATTGATCATTTATTAATATCGATTTTAAATTAGAAATGCATGAGTAGTAGATCGATAAGCTGTCTCAGCTCAAAATAGACTCTATGCTATTGGTGTGTGTCATTTTCTACAGTTGCACTGTGTATTTTGTGCATTTCCTCAGATTGCTTTCATGTTTACTCCTTTCCTGCCCCCAGGAGTCTGATTTAAAAAGATGTGCAGTCTGTTGCTGTAACTTATCCATGAAATAATCTCTTAAATGCTTCGAAATTAGGACAAATTTACAAACTGTGCATGCGCAAACCTTTTAAACTGTCTTAACACATGCTCACGGGGGAGAGACAAGCAGGGAGAAACAGAATTCATTTCCAGGAACTCAAGTTTCTCCACCGACTGTTTATTTTTCTCCCCCCATCTTTCCGTTTTTCAAGACTAGTTTTTCAGGTTTTTGTCAGAAACCTTTGAGTTCCTCTACACACACGTTTGCCACTGCTGGGAAAAAGAACGCTGTCATGCAATTAGCACGCAGCACGAGACCTGGGATGGTGCTGCAGTACAGTATGTTCAACTCAAAATGGAGTGTGTTTTGATGCCGAGCTCCAGAGCTCAGAGAACGCAGCGACATGAGATCCGCGCCCCCGGGGGAATACATGTGTCCTTGCTCGCTGCACACGCGACGCTGAGAGAGCCGTGTAGACGAACAGATGACAGATGTTGTGTACGAGCCGCGCGGGGCTGAGACGTATGTATTCAAGAGCGCGTTCCCTTTGAGTTCCCGTTGATTTTTTCCGCCGAGCAGGTTATAGACGGCAAATAAAAGTCGCGTTTTGTATCTACACGTGTTGGCTCGTGGACGAGGGGAGGGAGAGGAATGGGCGGAAACAAAACGGCGGTGATGGATGATCCGGAGGAATTGTAACTCACTTTGGGTTGCTTTTCCCGGAAGACAAAGCCCATCACCATATGAAAAACTTGTTTGCTCAGTAAATCCCCGATTGAATGAGTGAGTGAGTCAGCCTGCGTCTGGTCGCCTCCAGCAAGCGAAGCATCGCCGAGGTAACAACGGCGTCCTGCGAATTCGAGTTTGCTTTCATAACGGCGCCTCGACGACGATTAGCGGCGAGGCGCGAGGACCTTGGAATTCGCATTATTGCAACAGACGAAAATGAACTGGATTCTGTCCTGACTGCGGCGCAATCAACACAGCTAAATGTTTGCTCGGAGGCTGAACGTAAATTATTCACAAACCTGGCTTCACACCATTGATAATGGACTTAACCCCTAAATTCCCCTTTTGTAGAGTAAAGTCTAGATGCGTCTGCGGTTCAGTGCACACTCATGCGGTGCAAAGGAAAACATCGCCCACGGACAGAACAGCGATATATTTCTCCATAACACGCAAACATTATAACCAGAGCTGTGTTTATTTAAATATAAACATGACCGGTTTATCAGATGGAGATGACGAGGGGCTGGAGGTCACACAATGTTACTGAGTGCGCAGTGATGCATGCATCCTGTGCATTTTCACAATAAAGAAAATGGAAAATCACTATTTTAAATACCCAGGCTTTGTCAAAGCATAGTACACAAAATCATATTTTCATATTCTATGCCTGTCTGCATTAATCTTCCCAGCCCAGTCAGAGGCTTGAAAATCCATGCTGCGTACATTGCGGCTGCTCTCTATGTGGAAATGTAGGTAGGCAGGCAGCGCATGAATACCTATTGTGTTTATTACATTACACAACACCATGGCTGTTTTTGTGTGGCTGGGAGGGTCAGGATAAATAATCACTACCCCTATTAGTTGTGCTTACACTAAACACTGGCAGCTACAGGAGCAATGTCAACAATGAGCGATTACAAATGAGGCCTGAGCTGGGTAGATAATCTGAGCGCCTGTGTACAGACTTTGCCTCAGTTTTGTATTTGTGCCTGGTTTAAAAACCCACCAATAGGTGGCAGCTTTGCAAGTAAAAATAGTCTACTAAAGTGTGAATTGAACAATGTGCCTTCAGGACACACCTGCCACCTCCTAGTCTTAAGTTCTCACCTACAGGTGATATTTTGAATGTCACAGTGAAATCGTTTTAGGAAAACTTTCACCTGTTGTTTGGGTTTTAGAGACTCGTTTATTCAAGATCTAAAGGGAAGGTTCTCAAGGTTATACATATTTGGATTTAACCAGCTTGACTTGAAGTGCCCTGATGGATAGCACTGTCAAAAGCATCGATGGTCATCTGTTGTACAAATGTGGCCATGTTGCTATGAAGATTTTAAAGCTCAGTTGGATCAAAATCCAACTCAAAATCAGTTGGATTTTTATGACATTTTGGGTTATTTGTAGACTTGGATGCGACTCCAGTGTATCATTTACTTTAGGCTCAAAAATCCCATCATATTGTAATGTTTTTAACAAATGTTCCTCTCGTTTGTGTTCTCTAGTGAAGCCATTTGGTACAATAAGCAGATGGTTTCAGGCCCCCCATTAAAGCTCCTTTATCCACTGATACAAGGTGTAAACTGACGACCAGATACATGGAGAGATTAGTGAGAACAGCTAACCGAGTTGTTTCGCACCACACCCCCCAACTCGATAGCAGCACTTCAATTATATTGTATCATTAGTCTTTACCTTGTCGTGTGTTTCATGGTTGTAGAGGCTAGCTCCGCAGTAAATATTCAGTTTTATAGCTGCAGTTTAAAGTGCAGGTAAAATCCTGCAGCTCCTCCATTAAGGCTTTCTATACAAAAACCCCCCCAAACATCCATTACCAGTGGGTGCATAGGCAATTTCTTGATGCAAGTAATGTAGCCAAAGCAAAATGGAAATCAATGTCTCGTCGAGGCTTGGACTGATCAGAATATTTCACTTTAAGCTTAACAGCAATATAATAACCGTATTCCTCCACAATGACCCCTATTTTCAAGCAAATGATAAAAAGCACTGATAAAGACAAAAGAGGTGTGCAAGGAGTCTTTAAAGATGTAAGAGCCACAGGGCAAACGCAGTCCCACACACTTCACGCGGTAATTGGTCTGTCAGCGTGCAACTGAGGCTCCTTATGACCCATAATGGCCGTGCTTACCAATAGTTTGACCTTGGGCTCCAGCAGTGATGAAAGAGCCTAATTTCTGTGGTGTGGGAGGCCACAGTGATGCATGGCATCATTTTGAGACTGCTCCGAGATCCGAGATGCTCTTGGGACATTCGGTGTATCGCTAAAGGTCAATTCCATAAGGTCACGTGTTGACAGAATGCACAAACATCCATAAATATGGAATATATGGATGTTATAACCATGGGCGTGGGGGGAAATCATGTATGTGCATTCTCAAACTTGCAAATGGTAAAGTGACATGTTTTGCAGAGAGTGATTTGATGTAACAGCTCACACATTTACATGGGCAGTAGATAGCTATTGATCTAGGTGACATGGTGGGGAGAGGTTAGCGCAGTAAGGAGGATTTGGGTTCAAATCCCAGTCAAACCAAGGGACTTTCTGCGTCCTTTTTTGTCTTCAGGAGTCAAACTACATTGAAAACCAAACATGTTTCGGACTCGATATTAGCCGCTCTCAGTTGAGAAACTTTCCGGACAAGGATCTGACGCCATCCTGGTTAAAGGCGTGACTTATTTGATTTGCCCGTAATGCACCGTAGAGGGAGAGTGCGTGTGTAATCTGTGGCATAATTAGAGAGTATTAGCAGGACTCCGCTGGAGGGGAGATGGGGCGATGGAGGGACAGTAGCACAGACAGAGCGAGAGAGAGAGAGAGAGAAATGGGGGAGAGACAACAAAGGGAGGCTGAAGGTAAAAAAAAGGTTGATAAGAGAGTTAAAGAGTCACCAGAGACACCAGAGGAGAGATAAATGAGGTGAGAGACGTAGCGAGAGGCAAAACGAACGCTGCTATTTTTGTCATTGTTTTGTCGCAAGAAACGGAAGCGGCTTGCCCGTGTGGCGCTCAGCTCCTTTCTACTGTAGATTAATGTGTGTACAAATACTGTGTATGTGTGTGTGTACATGTGTCAGCATGTGTGACACCCTCTTGGCTCCTGACACCAATCAGTGAATAGGACTGGGATGCAGGCGGCTCTATTTTGGGGTCTGGAGCCACGTCCGTCAGCCATTGTGAGGAGAGGAAGAGCTGCTGCTTGTTAGCTTGTTTTTTTTGTTTTTTTCTTCCACACGTGCCTGCATTTCTTACGCTCCCTGTGTGGCACTGTTTTATGTTAAATTCAAAAGTAAAGAAAAAGACCTGGGCGAGTTGAGCTGGAGAGGCGGATATTAAGAGAAGTTGGGGTGGAAGACAGAAGGAAAGAGGAGCTGCAGGAGTGGTGTGGCAGATTTCTATCGACCGGCTTCAGCCTCACGGTGTTGCTTATGGAGAGAGCACTGATCATTTGTTCTAACTTATCATCTGTCGTGGGGGCAGGGGGGGCAATAAGTGTGAGACATCCTAGAGCTCTGCTATAACTGGCACAGATAAGAAAGAGTATTGCCTGTCAGGCTCTGTTCTCATCGCCCTCTGACCTCGGTCGGCGCCTGCTTAGTCACATGTTCGCACTGTCAGATTGTGTGTCAGTATCCGGGTTGAGGCTGCTATGCAGACAGTGTCTTGAAGGGGAGTCCATTATCTTTCCCACTTTGTCGCCAGTATATCAAAGTACATGCACACACACCATTTTCTCTCACACTCGCACCTTGGAGCATTTTGCAGTCTCTAGTCGGTGTAAGCATTCATGTTGTTGGACTCTGCCTCGGGGTCTTCTCGCCGAACTCCTTTAATTTCCTTAATTTGTGGTTAGCTTTTTTTTTTGTTTGTCACTGCAATTACCTCTGAGCTTGGTGTTTTACAAATCATCATGGACACAAATGTCCTCATCATCAGATGTGGATAAACTGTTTGCCATCCTATGCTAATCTCAGGTTAGACAGACATCATGAGTCAAGAACCAACCATTCATGGTGCCACAGGTGGTCAAATTACTGTAACTTTTCAATCACTGTCACTTTAGAGCGTCACATTTAAACTTCAGACTGTTTTCTCAGATATTCTCTGTCTTCGGTGTTGTGTTATTGGTTGGAGTGTTCTCGAGTTATTATTCTTGCAGGTTAGAAAATGAACGAGGCAGGCGAGAAATAAACAAAACCAGGCGACAGAGACTGGAGCAACGAGAAAAAAGAGAGAGAAGAAGAGACAAAAGAGGGAAATAAATAGTGACTATAAAACAGGGATGGAGCAAAACAAAATTGTTTCCACATTTTGAGAACAGAGAGTCGCATAAACGCGAATAAGCAAATAAGCTCTCACCATTCAAATTTCACTGCTGCTCAAGAGATCCACAGGGATACATGCTGTACCTTCGCTTTCTTTGCGTTTGTTCACATGGGACAATGGAGGAAAACATCGAGTGAAAATAAAACCAAAGTTTGTTTTAAGGAAACAAGGTGAGTGGGAGGGAGAGGATCTAGGGAGGAAGAGAAATGACAAAGAAAGACAGTGAGTGCGAGGGATTGAGTTCTCCTGTGCTACTTTGGAGGGAAGTTATTACACCACACACACACGCACACACACACACACACACACACACACACACACACACACACACGCAAACGCATGCACTGTCACATTTATGCTTGCATTGTTGCGATCCGCTAAGACAGAATAAATTACTCTGTCCCACAGCATTTCATGCATGAGTGTGTTTACTCACGTGCAAACCCGCATGCACACACACTACCACTATTTGTGACTTTAATCAATGCAAGAAGGAGGACAGATATAAAGTAAACAACACCTGTGTAGAGACGAATTCTGAAAATGAGAGATTTTCTCTCTTTATCGAACAGAGGAAGAATGAGCACGTGACATGAATGGATAGACGGTTTCATTTCACATAAAGGTAGAAAAGAGGCACCTCTACCACTGCCAATCTCTCATAATTGGTCCACCAGGGGAAATTTTTAGTTTCTTGACTTCATGAGAGGACAGGAAAATAACTACATCAAGAACATGACAGTGTATCAGGCGAGGCTGCTTATACCTAGTGCAAAGTTTTTGCAGCTTTTTTTTCTTTTTTGTTCTTTCTGCACCACAAAGACGCTCTCTCAGCTTGTACTTTCCTTCAAGGATGTGTAATCAAAAAGCATTTCTTTCTTTCCTTCTTCATTTCTTCTTGAGGACTGTTTTTTCTCAAGTGAGGTTGCATGTTTTGATGGCTCTTTATCTGCATAGAGTCACAGGCCCAAGAATTTATGAATCCACCTGGCTTCATGTGGTCTCTTGTTGGACTCCAGTCTTCTCCCGATGCCTGGAGAAAGCATTTTTAAGTGGACTGGAGACTCTATATTGTCCCCAAGTGTGAGTGTGAGATTGAAAGGTGTGTCTGCATGTCTGTGCATCTATGAAAAATAGAAGCAAAAGTCCACTATAGAACCATCATTACTAGATTACTTTCACTTCGGGACACAATCCCTCACGTATTAGTTCCAGCAACAGTTTAGTCTGTTCGCAAGTAGAAAGAGTGAATTTGTCACCAAATTTGTCACTTTGCTCACGAAATACCTGGTGATTGCGGGGTGATAATTTGACAATGAAAAAGAGGCAGTAATAAAATGAAGTAAGCAGAAGTAAGACTGAGGTTACAGTGAATGCAGAGAATCTTACTCATACAGCATTAGAAGAAAGTGCAAATAACTGGGGGACAAAAAGGAACGAAAACAAAGTAATGATGGAAAAACATTGAATGAAAAAAGGTTGAAGTGTCTTTACTTTCTTTTTACTAAGGTTGCACATAGTTCGATTAGGTTTGAGAGTTCAAACTGAATGAACAGAAAAAGACAGAAACAACAATCTGTGACAAAGAGCCATTAACAGGCACTCTTTTCTGTGATTTATTTCTAAAATTTATGAACAAGACTCACAACAGGGCCTTACATGGTCAGTCTATTTCAGTCCATTATGCAGTTTGTGATGCAGCACTTGTCCCTGTTTTCCTGTATGATTAACCATTGTATTTTCCAACTATCCTCTCCTGATTGACAATAGTGAAGTGGTTTTATTTAAGTTTTAACATAGTAGCCAGCTCACAATACTGGTTGGGACTACTTGAAGTGTAAGGACATGATAGAGAGGGTCATAATAAATACAGGGATGCAGAAAAAAAATCTTGGAACAGTTACTTTTTTGGGGCTTTTTATCCACGAGCACTTGCTTGTATTTCACGGTAAAGAAAATAAAAATTCTGAACTGACATGGACTCTCTAGGATCCTGTGTTTGTATGAAACACACATTTTGTCTCCAAGAATACACCACATTTTACGCTTTTAATTTCTATTGTGTTGTTAGGTTATTAAAATAGTCCTTAACCGTGCTGCAGGTCAGTGCATAGACACCACATGACTAACACAGCAACAAGCAGCCTCAGTGTGCTTTGTGCCTCCGAGCTGTTCCTAAATCAGTGTAAAGCACAGCGTACGCCGGCTAATTGTTTAAATACCATATAGGAGGAGCGCTCTGAGACAAATCATCCATGGCTGTTTTAAAGGAGAGACGACGGGGAGCGTGGTAATGGAGGTGGTGTAACTTGGATGGGAACAACCCCTTCCAGATTTTTAGTTGAATGCAGCTCACGGTGATTTGTGAGGCCGGGGCCTGCATGGGGCCAAAGTGTTGATGGCTGTGTACTCACTCTGTGCTGCTGTCAGGCGCTTCAGCAGTTATTGTGCCAGCTGTGCTGACCTTGGAAGATTTTCGTTTTATTCCTCCACACAGTTAGCTCTTATATGAGGCAGGGGCTTGGGGAGTTGTGCTGCAACTTACGACTACTCTGTGAGAACCCTGAAATCTCCTCAAAATTCACTGAGTACTTAATTCTTAAAGGTCTTAAAACGAGCGTGCCAAAGTTTACCCAATGATAGATTTATTTTTTATTCATTTTTTTCACTCATGAAGTTCTGCTCAAGCACATGTTTGAAGCATATGCTTCTGCATGTTGTCTCCATGGTTGCATTGCTTTACTCCTCCCAAAGTCCAAAATCATGCATGTTTGGATGGATTAAAGACCCTAATCGAGAGTGAAGGTGCACTATGATGGACTGGTGAGCTGTCCAGGTTGTATTTCCTCCCTTTGACCAATGTGAGATTGGTATAGGCACCAGCAGGCCCCTGGTACAGTGTTAAAGTACAAAACAGGTAAGATAATGGATGTATGAATGGAAATACCTTCTGGGACATTCGTCCCAAAGGGTCAAATCAAATACAAGGCACATATAGAGAGAATAGGAATGAAAGATGGTTCTAGCATAATAGTCCCAAGATACTGGTTGAAAACACACAATCACCATCATGAGCAGTCTGCAATCACTAAAAGCCGATGTAGGTCATTGATTGGGGCATTGACTGGTCATAGCTAATCAGGCAAAAATTTGAGATCAGAGAAGATGAGTCCTCATCACTTTTGATGATAACCTAACCTTTTAAGCTGTCAGCAGGTTGACATTTATCTTCATTCTACCTCAATTTGGTTTAGACATTTAGGGTCTTTGTGAACATTGTTGCCACCCTGATGTTTCATCGACCACCGTAATAGGCCTAACATTTCCATTTGCCCAATTCTTTGGTTCACCTGACTGTTACTCACTTTAGGAGGGAGGAGAAGAGCCTTGTGTGGCTGCTGGTGCTGATGTAAACCCTTGATATCTTGTGTGTTGAGCAAAAAATGCCAAGGATGGTGTCAGTGCAGCTCTTTCAGTGAGATATTCCATGTTTTTCTCTGCTTTTTACCATTATCCCTGCTTTTTTATCATTGTCAGCAAACATCCTTGATAGTAATTGACAACAAAAGTAGTCAATAGAGCTTTTTGATTTTTATTACAGCAATGATAGATAGATAGCTAGACAGTAGATAGGTATATAGATAGATACTGTAGATAGATAGATACAGTAGATGTACATCATGTCAAACGGTGTTGATTTAACTTATTCACAAGTTTTGCAACTGCAGAATACTTTTCTCTTCTAAAGATGGTTCGACATCATCTCATGCGGCTGCCCTCTCACAGTGAAGCGGAGCCACCGACACAAACAGCCTATCGAGCGCATTAGTTTGCCTGCAATCACGGTCAAACTCCATCGGTTCTGGCTGCGTTTCCTGTGTAACAAACACCGTCTTGGCATTCAGCTCTCTGGCATTTCTCCTCTTCACAGCAGCAGGGAGCCTCTCTTGGCTAATGATGACAAACGCACTCAATGGGTACAATGCAGCGGTAACTAAGAAGGCGTTTCGGTGACACATTTTCTTCAATGGGGCCAACACAGTTTTTCTGCCACGTGCAAATGGCTCCTGTGCGATATGCAGCACCATATGTATATACCGTGTCTGCCAGACTGCACAGAGGAGGGAAGGACTCTCTGAAGAGGCAACAGTTTGGAAAAAAACAAGAGGCGAGATGGAAACAAACACTCCACAAATACTTGTTCGTCACTGTCTCTGGATTGGCGTGTGCCATTGCCTCCCTCTCACGCACACGCGTCTATAGGTGAATGCTGACGGTCGGTCGTCTGCTACCATCTATTCTCATTATCTTCCTGTCGGAGTCTGTCTTCTCTCTGTCTTCTGCTCCAGCCGTCCCCCTGATACGGGTCCTGAGGGCGCTCATTGTTGCGTTTCTCCCTTGTCAGAGAGAGAGACGTAGCAGAAAGAAAGACAGAAGGAGAGCAAACGAAAACAAGAAAGAGAGAGAGAGGGTGAAAAAAAAAAAGAGGCTTTGACCGTGGTCGCTCTCTTGTTACCGGGCAGGAGTTTAGAGGGCGGAGAAAGTCGACACGTTTTGGGGACATGTTTCAGTCTCAGTCTTGCAAAGACAGACAGACAAAGAAGAGGGAGAGAGAGAGAGAGAGAGAGACAGATTGTGTCTCGGTCCAACTGAGAAAAGGATGGATGCAGAAACAGAGGAGAGAGAGGGAGAGGGACTGGGACTGGGACCGGTGCACCCTCATACATTTTGATGACACTAGCTGCTACCCCGTTGATCCCTGTGCCGTGACATTGCTGAGACATGGCGTGATGACACACGCGCGCGCTCAAAGACACACACACACACACACACACACACACACACACACACACACACACACACACACACACACACACACACACACACTAGATGTAGCGGCTGTGGCTGCTGCTGCCTACCTGACAACCCGACATGGCTCTGCCTATCAGTGCTGACAAGGACATCCATCTTTTGTCCAGGAGAGAACACATACACACATACACACACACACACACTGCGACCAGGCGAAACACCAACTTAGACATGCCGCATAGACACAAGGCGCTCTCACATCGACAGGAACTTTTCACAATTCCAGAGTTCTTTTGGAAATGGTTCCCCTTTTAGAGTTCTGGAACTAAGTAGCAGTAAGAAGGAACTAAGAAGTTCCCGAACTCAGAACATTTTAATTTTGCATTCCTATATACTGTGAGATACACGCCACTGTGCTTGTGTAAATATATGTAATATATATAAAAATATGTCTGCTTAAGAATGCACTGAATCAATGATGCCGAAAACAAGATAATAAGACAACCAAAACTACTTAAACTAGACGACCAGTGAGTGGTATGACACTCACATCCTTAACTGCTGATCTGCTGATGCTGGTAATACGGAGTTAGCAGGTTAGCCAGCATTGGCAGGTGCACAGCATGACATCACTTCAGAAGTCCAATTGGCTGGGTGAACGCACACTATAAAAAGCCCACTTGGTAGCGTAGTTCCTGGGAACTCTCCCCAGCTGGTAGTTCCTGGAACATAGTTCCTGGGAAAGAGCCGTACGAAAACGGCTACAGTTGGAATGTGGCAAATAGAACAGCAGGGCATCCCCTGCACACACACACACACACACACACACACACACACACACACACACACACACACCTGGCTGCAGAAACTCTGAGCTTTCATCAGTATCCAGCCAAAGCCTCCCAGCCAAACCGCAGCAGCCTGCAGCGGCGGCGCACCGGCAGAATCTGCAGATAGATGGGCTTTGTTATCCATCTCGGGGGACTGAACCGTGGTGCTGCCTCACGACCTCTCTCACAATGGGAGCAGGAGTCAGTGAAGTGAGGGTGGAGGTAGGGGGACGAAAAAAGAAGAAAAAAAAAGAAAAAAATCAATTTGTTTGAGGTGGTCTTTTTACAGTGCGCCGCTTGAAATGATCAATCCCACAGCACAGGGCCGCAGTTGCTATGAGATTGAAGCTGGAGTGTGTGTAAAACTGGCAAAAAAAAAGAAATACCTTTGAAGTTTAAATGCCCCACCTGTTGTCTAAAATATCTTTCAGATGGGATTCATGTATTTTCTTTGAACACCCAAGTCATTCTTAACTTTTAACCTTTGTGCTGTTTAATGGCCACTGAAAAGGTTGTGAGTAATATGGGTGACAAGGTGAACAGGTGGACTGTGCTGTTATCTCACAGAAAGGAGGTCTGTGGTTTGAATCCTGAATTCCTCACAGCCCCAAAATATTAATGTTTAGGCTGATTGGAGACTTTAAAATGTCTCTATGTGCACAAGTCAGAGCGAATGGTGTGTATGTGTGGGTGAGTATGTATAGACTGCCGATTTCAGAGATCCCTTGTCAAGTATCTTCGAGAGTTTGGGTGAGCTTTAACACTAGCTCAAAAGTCCAGACTATCCTCAAGGGGAACTCCAGTCTGGATTGTTCAGTTCTTTGAGGGTGAAAGCACCCTCAAAGTTCCTCAGAGAATTGATCAAGAAGGTTATACCTACCTCTCCTGGTGTGTGCTCTCAGTATGTATTCCTCATATTTGTCATACAGAGGAGTGCTTGGATATGAGGTACAGGTTTGCCATCTTGAACTACCCACAGTAGCCTGTCCAACTACCAACTCCACCTGGGCTTCCTGTGCCACACGTCTGTTTCTGAATAACTAATACTTTTTTCAGTGGAGAAGATAACTGTAGGTTTATCTAAAATGACTGATCTGAGGCTGTTTCATCTTCCACACCTCAGCCTCCCTGCTGCTTTTGCCTCTTGTGACAGTCAACTTGCTTGCATGAGATGACAAAGGTGTTTAAGAAAACGTAGAGCGTAGAGAGTATATAAGTCTATGTATCACCATGGAAACACGGTACAGTAGCTTGAAAACCTTTGTTAAAACCCTCTCGGAGCATCTGGTCAGCATCGGGGCTTTGCAGGACCGCGTTTGTATTTGTGCTCAAAGCAGAAATAACAATTAAGTGCAAACACCGGAGGCACGGAAGTGTGTGTCACACGCATACAGTATGTGTGTCGCGCCGGTCCGTAACTTCACCCTGGCCTGCGCTCATCTTAATGAGGCTCGCTTCTGCTTCATTGGCTGTGTCAAGTTTGCAAGTTGAACTCTGGTCATGCCTTCAGAGTGCATTATGGTAGGCAGACACATGCACACACACACACACACACACACACACAAACACACACACACACACACACACACACACACACACACACACACACACACACACAAGGCCAAGCACATAAACAAATTCCTAAGGACACATGCAGATGGCGATACACCCACATACACACACTGGCCCACATATATCGGTAAGAATAACAGCATTATGACTGACGGGCAGACACTGGGTCGCCAGCATCAGACAGAAAGACAGTGATTGATTCAGGATGGTAATGCGGTTGACTTGGCGACGGGTGGTCCGGTATGAGAGAGAGCGAGACGCTGATGGACTGTCCGACTGACTGAGGACACAGATAATGAGATAACAGGAGCTAATGAGCAGGACAATGGAGTCGGGGGCGAGAAAGTACAAATGTGAAAAATGGAAGGAGACATTCACATACAGTGTGTGTATGTGTTTGTTTGTATGCATTATGCAAACCGGCTTGATTAGATGAACCACGTATTGAATTACAATGACATAGGCGGTTTCACTTGTTATACTACATTATACCATGAAATGCTCCACATGTTATGCATGCAGGCAGACCAATAGAGGTATTTCTGAGAGTAAGAAGGTCCCAGGTTTGAGTCCTGGACAAACCAAAAGCTATTCTATGTCGAGTTTGGATGTTCATCCTGTGTCCATGTGGATTTTCTTTGTATATTCAAGTTTTCATACTAGTCCAAAAGCATGTATTTAGCTCCCTTGTATGCGCTAAATTACCCAAGGTGTGAGCGCGAAGGTGAAATGATCCCACACCATGTTACACTATATCATTAGTGTGGTTATAATTATATCAAATCATACAAATTAAAATCTATTTTTCATCCAAAATCTTCAATTCAGAAACTGAGGAGCTGCATTTTATTCCTGCAAAGAGGAGCAGCGCCCAGGACACATTGCATGCAGTGCATGTCCACACACAGACGCACCCACAGACGCACACGTGAAAATAGTGGACTACATTTAATCACTGGAAAATCTCAAGGATTCTGAGGGAATAGACAGCGGAAATACAAAGCAGGATGTGATCCGGCAGGATTTGTGCTCCAGCCCCTCGTCCCTCACAGCTGCATAACAACTGTTGTCCGGCATCAGTAGCTCTGAGCCTGCAGGAGGCTGCACATAAAACGTAGCTCCGTATTTCATCGAGTGTAGTGCAAAACGGGTCAAGCTGACTGCCTCACAGGACTGTCCTCTCACTCGGGCTCCATACATATTGCATCTTTTGTATACATAAAAAGCAGGAGGTATGTTAGTTTAATACCCAGCTACAGTATATAATATTTACTCATGCTGACCTGAACACTGTTAAGTAATATGTCCTTCATTTCTGACCCATGTATATTTTAAATCATGCACAATTCAAGGATATAAGAGCCCGTGAGTCACAAAACCCATGAATATGTAAATTCCTAACAGAGGGGGTCAATATATCAATATATAAATGTTTCAACATAAACAGAATTTCTTTGAAAATACCATAATCATCTGGGACTCTCGGAGAGGCAGAGGTTCTCATGCCTTCGCAAATACTGCGTGAAGTGTCAGGGACAGGTGCACGCAGGTGTCTTCCGTAGTTTGCCCCGCTGATCTGGCCCACTTCATAACACGGCGAGCAGGTGCAGCAGCAGCTGTGACACACAGCACACGGAAGCAATCAGGATGCTCTGAAACTGCGAGTGTGAAGGCTCTACATTTGTGTCAAACATCACACTCTCTTCTTTCTGGGGGTCGTAGCTCAAATCTTAAAAACCCAGATGTGACACGTGTTCTCTTATGTACCGGAACTCCACACAGAAAGGTGTGGACCAAACCAGAAAGATTCGACCAGGATTATTGAAAATGAATATCTGCAAATCTGTTTAGAAACCACAGAGAAAGGCTCTTCCCATGTCGCCACAACTTTCCATCACTTTTCGCCCTGTGATCGCTAATGGTAGTCCTCAGTTCATGTTGAGCAGGTACAGCCAGCCAATAATTTGACGTTCCTATAGTAAATGTTTTCAGCTGCAAACTCTGAAAACAATGGGTGTGGAGAACGTGTTGACTATGTTATAACGGCATACAGTTGGAGGTCTCATCTGTCTCTCTGCTGGCTGCCCCAGCATATTTATTATTTGTCCACGCTTAATAAATTTCAACCTGAGTACTTCTGGAGGGTTCCCGGCATTAAATCCTCTTTACTGTAATAAAGTGCATTTACAAGCCTTTACAAAACAGGGGAGACACTCGGGTTATTTTTTTCTCCATAGAATGGAAGCAATGCGAAGCAAGTTTTCTGTCAGGATTCATACAACCTGCAGGTCCTGTTATGACACCACTCTCCAAATCTGGAGCTGCCAAGTTGGCAAACATAAATGCAGTTATATTTACAGTGAATTCGCAGGGAATGTGCTTAGCGAAAGAAAACAGCATTACTCACCGCCAGTTTTTTGGGCTGACACCTGGCTTCAGCCCAGAGCTTGTTTCTGTGTCCTATTAACCTTCTACTAATGGTCTGAGCAGAAGGTTAAATTAGTAGATGTCTATTTGGTTGCCTTGTAGTCCAGAAAGCAGCTGCCAGTACAGTCCTAACCCCCTGCAGCATCCTTGGAGTTGCAGAGTCGTGGGAAACCGCTCACACTTGGCACAAATAGAATCCAACAATAGTTGTATTTCCATGACAGCTTTTCTTGAAATAAAAGCTATATTTATTAAGAAATCTCATTCCTCAAGATGGAGATGACTGTCCGAAACATTTAGATTTTCCATGGTTTTATTAGATATTTTTATTAGGTTTAGAGTGGTTGAGCTGTCTCGTAATGCACTTTAATTTCTTTAAAGCAAACTGGTCATGTGACCACCTATATCATGTCTGGTGGAAATGTAAAAAAAAAAAATGTTTCAGCCATATTTTTGCAATAAACTTCCATAATGACATGTCTGGATAACCACCTCATGAGAATGCTTAAATGTCATTGAGATTTTTGAGAGTTTCAAGATTGAGGTGTTTCTGCTCCCATTTTCACAACAGACCTCAGGTGACTGATACCGACATCCTGGTTCCAATCCTGGGCCTCCTCACCAGCCAGTCAGATCTGGATGAGAGGCCATCAAGAATCTAGAAGATGTCCAGTTGGACTACGTAGGCTAGACTCTGGTGCCACTGTGAGTCAGTGGGTGAATGCGACTTGTGTAGAGTGCTTTCAGTGGTCATAAAGCTTTGAATAGCACTGTACAGGAATCAGTCAGTTACCATATTTTTTTGGCTTAGGGAGAGCTGGAGCGATGCTTGAGTTCAAAGTAAAACAGCATAACAAAAACAGATCATATAATAGTTGTGTATTTGTATCATTTTCTCAAGAACTTGAATTCTCCTGCGCATTTGTGTGTCTGCGTGAGGGAGAGCTGCTGTTTTGCGAGCGTGCAGGTTGTAATTTATCCCAGCAAGGACAAGCTGTGTTAATGTCTTTGTGCAGAGGCGCTCCACGTCCAACTGAGACTGCGATGCAGCACAGATGTGTGGTGCTTTATCCATAGCCACTCATCCATCAGAGGTTACTCTCTGGAAGACTGGAGATGTGCAGGAAGGTGGGCCTAGCTGTGAGTGTGTGTATGCGTATGTGTGTGTGTGGGAGAGAGAGAGAGAGTGAGATGTGTGTCTCGAAACAGACACAGGAGCCTAAGTAACAGCGATGTAGATGTGGGGAGAAAATAGCAGGTAGATAAAGAACAGGAAGAGAGAGAAAGACAAGGAGGACAAATTCAAGCAAAAAAAGGGGAAACTCTGCTCTGATAGTATGGGCTGAAGGTGAGAGTGAGACACAAATATAGGCGGAGTGGGAGACAGGAAGTTAAGAGCGTAGAAAAATAGCCCCGGCGTTGGTTCTGATATTTAATCTTGGCAATACATCATTAATCATAGCCCACTTGGAGCAGACTGCTGCGAATAAAGGGAAGAAAACTTAGCAAAGTTCATTCAAGTGTGTGCATGTGTGTCTGTGTAAGTGTGTGTAAGGTGCAGTTGTGAGAGCAAGAAAGATATATGTGTACAATCATAAATGCTGAAGAGAAGCCTTTGAGAAGCTGAACATTATGTTTTTTATATCTGAATGTATATTACAGTGATCAGCATGTAAGCAAACAAAGTGGAACCTATCTAAGTGCTTATATAGGGAGAAGACTGAGAATACACCCTGGACAGGCCTCCAGTCCATCACAGGACACACACACACACACACATACACACACACACACACACACACACACACACACACACACACACACACACACACACACACACACACACACACACTTACACCATTCACTTGGACACTCACCCCCAGGTAGCAGTTCCTGCAATCCACATAAACACGTGTTTATATAAGTAACCAAACTTTCATTTTGAAGGTTTCGTTACTTATTAAAACTTCCAAAATGAAAGTTACCCCTTGACTGTATTTTGTTTGTTAATTTCTTTTCTTAATTTTTGAGCCCCCCCCAAAAAAAAAAATCATTAAAAAGAGGAGATAGTTTTGTTAGACTGAATGACTTTTCAGGCTCATTGGTTGGATATGATTGAGCACAATAAATAAATAATTAGCCAGAAAGAAATATGACCCGACACTGGTTATTATTCCCAGTTTTCTTACACTGTCTCGGACCGGACAGAAAACGGAGTGTGCAGATAGAAAAACAAATGTCAGGCGAAACTGAAAATAACAACTGGATGCACAGAGGTGTGACAATGTGTGAATGTCAGCGCTGACAGGGGCGCACCAGATCAGCCACAGCCAGCCGCAGCTTGACTGCTCCCGAACTCTCACAAATGTAACATCCTGGTGATTATGAGCTCAGCAGCGGCGTGAGAGAGCCACTCCGCGAATAGACCCTCATTAACCTCCGCCGGACTACGGATCACATTCAACTGCTTTTTCGCTCGGGAGTGCAAACGCAAAGTGAGTGAGAAGCGGCATCTGAAAAATGCATGAGTGGCTGTGCCTTCTCCTGTTTGGGAGCTGGAAAGCTATCAGCCCTCCTCTGCGGGCCCGCGCAGCGATCTATGACGCAGATTTTGACTCGACCGGGCTGTTTTTACACTTTGAAGTCGGCGAATAAAGAGTGAAGGATGGTAGATAGGAGGAGGGGGTGGGTGGGGGGACTGTGATGAAGAGAGAGATGAAGGAAGAGCTGCATCGTCTCGTATCCTCTGCGAGGCAGCTGGCAGTCCCGCTCCTGAGCAGAGAGGGAGAGATTTGTAAAACATGGACATTACAACAATGGCTGGAGTATAATCTGCCCAATCCCATTACTGGCAGGAACCATCTAGCGAGACACATGCTCACACACACACACACACACACACACACACACACACACACACACACACGCATACACACACATACAGATGAAAGGAGGAAATCTGTCACTCTGTGTGTGTGAGAGAGAGAGAGAGATGTGGGAGGCAGGAAGGATGGAAGGAAGGAAGAACAGGAGAATGTGCGAGAGAAATGACAGAGATGAAAGGGACCGTGTGTGTGTGTGTGTATGTGTGCGTGCTATAGGTGGAAACTTCAGCATCCCTCACTCCATGATGGAACAGTATCAGGACCCTCAGAGTTCAATAGAGTCCTCAGAGCGTGGAGCTGTGAATTGCTGCGTGGTGCTGACTGGCAGTGCCGAGAGGCCTCAAGCACTGAAATCTGTTAAGATGTTAGATTTTAAGCGCCGCTCCTCTCAGTGAGTAATTGCTTCCATTTTGACTTTTTGATTGATTTCTGCATTCTCCTCCATATAAGTGGCTGTCCGTAAAAGCCTGGATACATCTTCAGAGGAGATGACTCTTTTGATGAGGAACAATGATGATGGTTCAACTTTCTCAGACCAAAGTTCTGTTAAACATGTCTGGGTTTGTGTAACCATTGCTCTGCAGTTTGAGGACTTGATCTTGAAGCAAAACATTTTTATTTAACACTGTCTCCTCACAACAAGAAGTTCCTGGGTTCAAATCCATGTCCGACCGAAAGCCTTTCTCTGTGGAATCAGTACAGTGTGCCCTCCCTGTGGCCTTTTCTCAAGGCTCTCCAGTTTCCTTCCACAGTCCATAAACATGCATGTTAAGGTTGATTGGAGCCTCTAAACTGCCCTTAAGGGTGAGTGAGAATGAATGGCGTGTGCGTGCATATTTGTCCCTGTGATGGTGAAGTGTGTGTGTGGCAGCCTTAGGGCTGACTCTCACCGGATGTGCTTTTTCCGTGTGACGTGTTTTTAAATTGCCTTCAGTAGGCAGTGAACATTGTGTGCGCCCCCGCCTGCACATCACGTTTCTGGGAGCCTCTGGAAAAAACAAAATACAAAAAACCAAACCAAAAAACAGCAGTTTTGGATGAAGGAATATGTGATGAATAGGAGTCATAACAATGTCTTGAGAAAGAAAGCACGGGCTGTCACGTTTAATGTCAACAACCTGATCCAATACAAACCTGGAAGCGGTGTCTATGCATGTGTGATTCAATGGTCAACCTTGTTAAAAAAATATAAGCAGTGCATGGCACCACATCTGGTTCGATTTAGCCCAAATTATCACTGAACATATGAAATATGGCATCATCGCCAAGTGTAATATTGGAGTCGCCGGGGCTACATAAATCACGGCGGTGTTGCAGAGTTTCTCTCGCCCTCAGCCTCCGGTTCTCCAGGCCTTCTTCCTCATGTCTGCAGCAGACTGTTGCAGTCGCGCAGCATCTTCGCTGGCAGGCGTTCAAAGTGTTACTCCGGGTTGTTTTCATGAGCCGCAACAAATATAGTCTAGTCTAGTCTGGCCTGGACGAAGGAAAACAAAAAAAAAGAGAAAAAAGGAAAAGGAAAAAGAGAACTAGGGAGGTGTTTCTCTCCTCTGCAGAGGCTGACAGTTATGACGTGAAGTGGGTGTGAGATATCACAGAGGCGAGGTTACAAGGTGTGCGCGTGTGTGTGTATGTGTGTGTGTGTGTGTGTGGTGGGGGTCCTAAATTTCTATAATACACACACAGAACAAAGTGGATCGATGACACCAATAGATTAAGAAGAAAAAAAAAAGTCGGGGTGGGTTAGAGCCAGGTCAGCCAGTCTCTGCTGTGGCAGTAAAACGATTATCTATTCATAGAATTTATTGCCGAATTCATAGAATTTATTTCATTTTTACATTTATCCAAGTGATTTTTATTAATTCTAATATTACAATAATATTTTATCTTACTAATATTTCACTTTCTATTGCTTCCTCTTTTTTTTTACTGGCAGAGTACTTTTAGCATATTTTAGTACAATAAAGGCTGTTTTGCAAAAGAATCTTTGCTGTAAACTTTGATGTAAAACAAATCCACAAATAAAGTTGTTTCCTGACTTGAAACGCTCATTGTAATGACTTGCTGTAAGCGGAATATGAAATACGAGGACAATATAAGCATACCCAAGCATCTGAAGAGATGATATACCAACGAATTTGCTGGTACGACCCAGGACTCTACCCTAACGTAAACTCACTGTGCAGAATGCTGAGATGAAAATAGCGCTCTTTAATGCGTCTCCGGCTAGCAAAGATTGCCATTAAATGGCCATTTTAAAACACTTTCTCCATCTTGCCGAGCTGCAGCTGCTTGCTGATTTACAAAATGTGCGGCTCAACATCTCATATCAGGGGGTGCAATTTGCAGCAGGGCCGTATATCCCGGGTACTTGCGGGCTACACAAGCCTGCGTGGCATCGCTGCACAGCCCAGAAGGAAGTGTGCCTCTCTTAGCATAACAGGATTAACAACCAGTTGGGAGGTCAGAATTTGTGCGTTGAAGCACCCCCACTAGGAAAGCTGAAGTGTTGACAAGCTGAGCCAAAAGCAAATTGAAATGATCTCGGACAGGGCTGAGCTGATGATGGAGTCGCTGGCTCGGAGGAATGAGCTATTACGCAGCCTCTTGGAGGTTGTGGATCCAATCAGTGCTCATCTGGAGCACCTTCCCTCTCCTCCTTCTGCGAGCAAGGCATCCGGAGGGGGAAAACAGCTCGAGGAAGAGGCTTACAAGCCTATATGACATGTTTTTGTTATAGCAGTGCGGAGATACAGTGAGTTGTCAGGGAACAAAGTATCAACACCGGACTTTGTGTTCCCACTTCTTGCTTGAAATGACTTTCCAAGACTTTTCCACAATGCTTTTATTTGCCACAGTGCCAGAGGCGTGTAAGCTACATGCATGCGCCATCATTACATATTAGCAACATGGCAGAACTGAGTCTGAGACCCCACAGGGAGCTGGTTCTGTAAGAGAACTGGTTCTCAATTCCCATCCCTACTCTGATATGCATAGAAATTCGCCACCCATGCATGTGCAAAGCCCCTAATCATCTGCCCTTAAGAGTAGAGAGATGCCATTGCAGACCTGTATAATGTTCCAGGAGAACAATTTAGCTTTTCACTTCTTTTCCATGTTCTCCATCAGATTCCAACAGATCTGCATCCATCCTGCACTCATCTTATTAACACTCTGACATCATAGGAAGTAGGTGGTGGAGGTGGTGGTGTTTGTTATACTGTGCGTTTGTCATTTCATTTATTCTGTGGGAGTGTTCATCCCTCCGATATTAAAGACATGTAGCCGCACACAGAGCGAGGAAGCAGACAGAGCGAGTCTTCCTCCATGTTTTCCCTCTGATAGAAGATCGACAAAGACGTGACTGTGTGCCTTTAGCTCCTTCATGCAACAAATATATTCTCATGCTAACAAGCCGACTGCACCGCACAGTGCTATCACAGGAACAGTGCTGAGGGGGGATAAGAAACCAAAAGTAGTAAAACCTTCAGCCACAAATCTCCTGGGTGAAAGACGTCAGACCTCAACATCATGCTTTCTTTTTCTTTTTCCTCCTTAAGCCAGCCTTCCTTTGACCTTCTCATGCTGGAATAAAGCATACAAATCAATTTTTCTCTCGACGTGTGTCCATCAGTCAGATGGGATATTGTAACAGTTGGTAAGAGCGTGGGAAACTGGGGAAAACTCACGCAGGTGTGAGGATAGCATGGAAAGTTAACACAGATAGGCCGTCATTGTGACTGTGATTTGGGAAGTGAGGTGACAACAATATTCTCAGAGCACCGATGGTGCCAAAAATGCATCTCATTTGAAAAGTCAACCAGACTTGTTAGGTTTCCTGCATGAAATGTGTCCTCATGTTGCCACTCAGTCTGCACGTATGTTTGTGATGATGGTAATAACAATCTCAAGAGGATTTAAGCTCTTTGTGAAGGAAATGTAAAAGTGTCACAAAAAGCAAACAAGTCATCTATGAAACAAATAAATGAATGGATGGATGGAGTGGATGAGACATGGGAATGCGCTCAAAAAGAGAGAGAGTAGGAGAGAGGGAGAGATGCTGGGCAAACAGATCAAATTATGTCAACAGAATCGGATGTAAACAAAATATACATGAAAAATACACTTGGCTGACCAGGCGTGGCGGATCTGGCGATCTCATTATCAAAGTCAACACGTGTTGGATCATCACCTCAGCCACTTCCTGTCATGGCGGCAGCACCATCACGTGCGTCGTCTCAGTAAAGTCAAACATCCACAGTCTTTTTTCCTTTTAGGCCCTCTATGAAACACGTCCCTCCCTTCTCCCTTATCACTCTCATTACGTTTTATTTCCATTAGACTCTCTCTCAAGCTTTCCCCACCGCTCTCCCTGTCTACTTTTTCAATGTCTCCACGTCGAAACATGCAGAGTCATCTCTCCCAAACAAGGAGCCGTCTCAGCCTTTAGAGCCCAACCTCTCTTTTAATTGACACAGCTTCTGTCGCAACCTCTCTGAGAGCGAGTTCACCTTTCTCCTCCGTCTGTCTCATTATCAACTTCATGACTCACTCCGACTGCCTGTCCTGTTTTCCCTGAAAGGACCTCATTTTAATTTAAAAACCCCAAACTTTTCTAAAATAAGGCGCAAGCTCTGACCTGCTTTCATTAACCCCGGAAAGGAAAAAACTGCTGCTCATTAACGGTCATTAAACAGAATTTCAGTACATTTTAGGAGATTGGAGAAGACAAATCTTGACTAAAGCACAGTTGACGTGTTATTGGTGCTGACAGATATTTACAGCTTAGCGTCTTTCTACACTATATTTCATAATAATTAGAATGATCCTTTAATTAGAGCAGTCTTTGGTAATTCCCTGACAATGCCCACCGCATCTGTCTCAGCGGGACAGTGACTTAAGTTTGCTCAATCTGACATTTCAGTCAAATGTAAAGAAAAAATCATCATATTGACTTATCTTGTTTTTAACCACTTACGGTATCCAGGTTTATGTTGCCAGGGGCAACAAGAGGTGTCCTGGGTATCCTCCTAGACGGACATAACCAGAACATCCTCATTCTTGCGGCCTTATCTGGTTCTTCTTGATGCAGAGGAGCAGCAGCTCTACTTTGAGTCCCTCCCATTGTCATTTCAACAATTAAAAGCAAATTTATCATCCTAACCCTTATATCGACGCTTACATGTGCATGTTGGACGCCAGTCCATGTTGGTTACTTCTACTGTGCTTCTTTCACAGTCCAAAAACATGCATTTTTAGGTCAACTGGAGAGTTTGAATTGCCGTAGGTGTGTGTGTGTGTTTGCTCTATGATGGGCAATAGACCTTTCCAGGGTGAAGAAAATGGATATATATAAAAGAGTGGACAAGAGTGGCCGACACTCACATTCCCTTCACCTATTATTATTCTTATATTTTTCTGTCTGGCCTCCCTCACATCTGTAGACCAACACCTTAGCCTGCTGTAACCCAGACGTAACAATTTGACTGCTGTACGAGGCAGTGAACTGCTTCGGGAGAAAGCGCTTGATGTTTTTTACTCGGGGCCAAGAAAATCCTTTAACCTCAAAGATATCCTCACACCTGTCTGACCTGAATTTGCCACTCGGTGTCTCCTGTTGTGCTGTGTGGGATAAACCCTTTTTCATGTTACTGCTTTTTTCTTTGAGGCACAATGCTGATGCATTTCAAAACTTTCTGCACACCCAGGCAGGCGCTTTGACTCGTGCTCTCTCCAGTGGAGCTGCGATATTCCCTCAACTTCACATTTTCCAAATGAGTGCTGTTGCATTTGCATTGTAACTAATACGAAACAGCTCCGGGGATAGAAATGTCTATTTGCTTCAGCCAGAAAACCTGAACAGGCGTTCATGGTCCCCAGAGGATGAATTTTGCTGACTTTGGTCCAGGCTGGATTGGGACAAATAATTGGCTGCGGCATCCTCATGAGCCCCTCTGAAATATGCATGTGTCCTGTACCAGCAAACCCCTACAAAGCTGACTTGTGAGCACGGTGGAGACCTGCACCCATGCACACTCACTCACTCTTGACTCGGCTCCCTGGTGATCAGCGGTAGATGTAGAGCACACAGCATCCGCTCTCAAGCAGTGTGCAGCTCCTTGTTCCTCCGCTGCCTCTCGACACGCTGGCTGCACAGGGAGAGAGAGAGAGAGAGAGAGAGAGAGAAAGAGGGAGAGAGAGAAAGAGAGATGATTCCTGTATAGCTTGAACAATTGTTCGGATTGTCGGCCAAAGATGTGCAAAACCTCTCAAAAGCTTGTATGTTGAGTGGTTGCCTACTGTAATAATTATTCAGATCTGCAGAGCATACCAATCATGTTGGTATTAATATACCAAATATTCCATTGTTATTCATTTTAAGGGTTGCCATGGCGAAAAAGTAAAAAAGTTAAATGTCCCAAGAAAACGTGAGCTTCTTGCAACCAAGGGAGTAAACAGAGAGAGTTTAAAGGTTTGCACATGCATAGTAAGAGATTTTCATCTTTTCATTCCAGTCCTAGTCGACAGTTGGGTATGGCCACAAAGATCGTCCATGCAGAGCTCTGCAGCACTGCAGCACAAGCTGTTTATTTATTCATTTATTAGCTGTAATAGGAGCGTCCTGCCATTATTCCTAATCTCCTTAAAACAAACAAAAGACAAGCATCTCGTTGTGGCAGCTATTTACATAGCACTCAGAGATTAGACTGCACATATTACAATACGCTGTCTTGCATTTTTAAAAGCCCCTCACATGCTTGCTAATTTTTATGGACAATATTAACCATGACGCCCGCTTCTCTGTGACAAGAAATGTTTTTCTTTTCTTTTCTTTTTGTTTTTTTTTTGCTCCAGACCAGTCCGCGGCCTCTAATAAAACTTCCTGACCAAGCAGGACCTAATTACGCTGTGGTCCCTGTGCAGCTCCCTCTGGAGACACTGCAGAGCCGCTACCCTGCTGTGTTTTCTGCATATGTGTGATGGGGAAAAATTTCAAACCGAGTTGTATGTACGGCCTAAGAAAAAAGAGCATCAAGTGCATCTGTGCCACCTCCGCTGTTTTTTTTGTCTTTTTCCTTCCAACTTTTCTCCACATTATCTTGGTTATATTCGCTACAAGCTGGTCCTGTCATGATTAATGATGTCTAGGTCTGATTAAATATCAGACCCAAACACTAACAACCCTGCTCCCTCCTCGTTGACCTTGCTATCTCCACTCTGTGTTTTGCTCCTGCTCCGGTCTCCTTCGGCATCCTCTCTTTTGTCGTTCGCCTACAGAACTTCCTCCCTCCTTTTCCCCACATTTTGTTTGCTCGCTTTCGTCATCCCTCCATCACTGTGTGTTCTGTCTACTGACTCTTGTTCACGTCTCCATCTGCCCGCTTTATCTCTGTGTAGTCTCCTCCTCTATCTCAGCATATTTGTGTCCACATTTGTCTCATTTCATGCTTTCCCTTTATCTCGCTTTGTCGGTTTCTCCTCCTTTGTCCTTGTCCTCCCATTTCTAAATGATCAAAGCTGAGGAGAAATCCATTACGCCATGACAGACTTTCTGAAAGATGAGTAGCTCGGGCGAAAATGTCAAACCCGATGTTGTGTATGTAATCAGCATCGCATTGTCCCACATAGCAATAAAGGCTGAGTCCTATTTGTCCATGCAAGTTCAAATGGATAAGTTGTTTTGTCACCTCTTAAAAAGTCCATTAATGACCCTCAAAGTAAGGAAGTGCAAACCGGAGAGATTGGCTGTGTGTGTGTGAATACATACAGTAGTGTACACAATGTCTTTGAGGTCAGATTATTGCAATTTCTTTATCTACGGGGTTTATGGAGGTCTATGGCTGGTGCAGTTTATAATGGCTTTCTCCAAGAACAACAGGTAAAGAGCAGGGTGAAGTGTCAGCGATGAAGTAATTACCGGCCCACTTTGTGGCCCAAGTTGTTGCGCAAGGTTAAAATCTTTCCGGGTACAACCAAAGTCAACCAAATCTACAGGTAAAAACAAACATTCAACATTGTTCAGCTCCATTTGTACAACAGTACCGAGGCTGCTGTCGTCCACCTCCCTTAGTATGCAGCAGAGGCCAGATGATCTGCATAAACTGAGCTGCATGATAATGGGGCACTGGGTCAGAATCAGCTAATGGTGTCATAAGGAAACAGTGTGTTTTTATGCATGATTTTCATAATGGAGATGTGAGATTGTTTAAACAAGCTCCATATAGTAACAAACAGGAGCTTTGTGCTATTGTGACACTTGCATGACAAATGAAACCTTGCACGGATCAGAACATGCATAAGGTTTGAGACCACGATGTTGCAAAGACAGTTTGACAAAAAAATCTCAGGTTCCATGAGTCAGGTACTCAGACCCACAATAGTGGACTCTTAAGATAATTCAGAAACGCCTATAGAAGACGACATTTGTGTGAGAGCATGACCTCCTGTGTGAGTGGCTGTTACCTGCCTCGGAGCTTTCAAAGGAATTGTCACTGACAAGTCAAAAGCCGGAAAGTTCTGCTGAGGATATATTTTATTTCTGTGATCTGAGTGCAGTTTGACTGGAAGATACAACTACAAAAATGTACTTGTTGATAACAAGTTTTAGGTGACAGTGAGCCAATGGTTGACACTGTCACTCCACAGCAAGAAGATCCTGGTTCGATCCCCAGAAACTTGCATGTTTAAGTTAACTAGAGATCCTAAACTACATCGAGGTGTGTGTGTGTGTGTGTGTGAGTGAGAGAGAGAGAGGGGGATAGAGAGAGGGAGAGAGAGATAGAGAGCCAAATAGCATGCATATGTGTGCTCACTGCCTTTAAACTGTGTGAGCTAGATATAGTCTCCAGCAGCTTCCCATGACACAGTACGAGGAGGGTAACATAATCAATGAATGATGAGTGCTAAAAATTGACCTATGATTACTCTTCAGTGCCCAAACTTAAACATTAACCTCTGCCAGTGATAATCCTTATTTAATGAGTAGCAACTTGACTTTGTGCAGACCTTTATAAAATGTCCCCTAAAAAGCTAAAATGCCATGAGTGCCTCCTGTGCAAATGCACAGTTAAAACATCCCTCATGTACACAAGATGATCACCATTCTCTCTGCATCAAGTGTGGAGCCATTTCACTGCTTGATAGTGGTTTTATTACAGCTTGGTCTGTGTGTGTGTATGCGTGTGTGTGTGTGTCCTGCATGCCAGATTGCATCAATGAACCACCCACACTGCAGGCAGAGCAAGCTTGGAGTGTGAGACCGTGCAATCGCTTCCAACACATTTATAATTCAACATACTGTCACAGCTTTACTCATCTCTCCCCCTCTTTCCCATCCTCTTATCTCCCCCTCTCTCCCTCACCTGCATCCTCTCCTCCATCGCGAGCGCCCTCTCAACCCGTCGCGCCCGCTTTCCCTTTTCTCATCCGCCGCTCTAGCCCCCCCCCCTCCCTTATCTCCACCTTTCTTTCTCTTATTTTTACCCCCCCTACCCTCCACCTCCACAGCCTCCTTCTCCCACCCTTTCTCCGTCATATTATTTCCTGGAGCGAGGCATGGCATTAGCAGTCCATATGCTTCGGCGGGCCAACATGCAATATGTTGGCACATGACAAGATTGTGCACCCGGCCACCCCCCCCCCCCCCCCACCACCACCACCACTGGAAGCTGTGGAGAGCGAGCGTCAATACCATTCAGCAGCCGACCGTGACGGGCAGCCATCCGCCACATGATAACCACACTGGTCCTCCCCCCACTCCCTCCACACTCTTACAAGGCTCACGCTGCTCTTTTTCGGCATGTCATGCATCCATCTTTCGTGACCAAATGTGCAACCCCCCCCCCCCCCCCCCCCCGTTACGTCCCAAAGCGACGAGCAGCGTTTGAGGGATTGGATGTTTACTGTTTGTTTTTTTCCCACGTTGCATGGTTTCCCTTCGGAACCCTTTGTCGCTCTCCCGCTTTAATTTTCTTCCGTGAATTTCTCGTTCGCTTTTTAATTCCCACCCCATCCCTCCGTCGATGTCGCTCTCTTCCGTTCTCTTGTCTTTCCGCGCTTTCAACCACCTCTGCATCGCTCCTCACCTCACCAGCTCGCTCTCTCCCGCCGAGTTTCATATCTCTTCCTTTTCTTCTCCGCCGGCGTACGCCTGCCATATTTTGATACGTCTGGTGACAGTTTTTGTATTCAGTCTACATCCTGTCGTTCCCCTGCCATCGCACATACAGTATCTCGGTGAAGCCGCAGATCTTCCCGGGATAATCCTTTCACTCAGAAATCAAGTGCCACTGGAGAAAAAAAAAAACAAAAAACAGAATTCGCTCATTTCAAAACTGATCTTATGTTTTTTCCTCAACACTGGACATGGCAATAGGATCCCTGGTTCGAATCCTGGTCCGACTGAAGGCCTGTCTGTGAGGAATGTACTCATTCTCCCAGGTTTTCCCCGGTTTCCTACTACATGTCAAAATCAGGCATGTTTAGGTCGATTGGAGACTAAATTAGGCCTTAATGGACTGGTTAACTGGTTCTCTGGCTTCCCTCTATTCCTCTCCTGAAGATATGGACCGGTAGATCTGTTCAATAACAATAGCCTACAAACCTACAAAGCAGGTAACATAATCAATCAATCAATATTTTTTTTGAACTTTTTTTTCCATTGATGATTTGATAGTACAGGCTGGCAAGTCATCATTAATCAACTTCTCTTTTCTAGTAAGAGTTGCAAATAGTCAAGGTTTGTTTGGCAAACAAGAAACATTTAATTCTACAACACATTTTTGGTCTGGGGAAATCTAGTGTGCTCCAAAAATAGCCAAGAAGAATAAGTGTAGCAACATGCATGGCCACAAACAATTACAATAATGAAATCATTTTAAGGTACTCATATCCTTGGAAGCAAGTAGTAGTAAGGCTGGGTTTTAATATCGAAATGCTGTATATGAACCTCCACGCTTACAGATTTTCTTAATTGGATGCTGTAGTACTCCCACAGTACACTGGCTATGAATAATTTGGCGAGGCTGCCTCATGAAAGAGGCTTTTAAAAGAAACATAAAAGAAACTTCTCTTCATTCAATTAGGTCTGTTTTTAGATTTAACTAGGTCTAACCAGGTTTAACTGAACTAATATACTTAGGAATTGTACAGTCCAGTGTTGTATGCCATTGCTCTCTACTCCACAGTTTCACCATTACAAATTACTTTCATTCAGACCTTCAGTTTCTATAATTTCAAGATGTTTCTGGAAAATGTGGTTGAGTTAAATGATAGAATATGAACTATCTATCTATCTATCTATCTATCTATCTATCTATCTATCTATCTATCTATCTATCTATCTATCTATCTATCTATCTATCTATCTATCTATCTATCTATCTATCTATCTATCTATCTATCTATCTATCTATCTATCTATCTATCTATCTATCTATCTATCTATCTATCTATCTATCTATCTATCTATCTATCTATCTATCTATCTATCTATCTATCTATCTGTCTATCCATCTTGAATGTGGCTCTAACAGCCCAGCCCAGTCCCTGTGCTCATCCCTGGATGAGCTGCAGTGACTTTGAGCCAATAAAGTCCTGGACCTAAAACTTCTGGTGTTTTTTCAGTCCAAACAAACTAACTGTTCAACAAAGCAGCAATTCCCTCTCCACTTCCTTTGCGCTAAAAGCAAATACAGGTGGTTTATGATTTGAATTGACTGAACTATTTCCGTCCCAGCGTGTCGCCGCCACCTGCGTGACTCCAATATTTTGAGTCCTTACGCCCCATTCATTTTCAATTTATTTTATTTATTTCTTTTTTTCTTCTTTTAACCAGTTCCTGTCCGATCATATCCCTCTCAGCATCTGCCCATCTCTCGGGGAGCAGAGTGCCACAGATAAAGATACAGAGTTGGAAAATTCCAAATAATGCAAGAGGCGAGTGGGCGCCGTATCTCACCTTGTAAACACGCTCCTATCAGTGACATGCAGCAGTGTCACTGTTCACGGCACCTTATTTACCCACGATCCGACAGAGCACACGCTGGCTTTTACCATCACAGTCGGAGGAAGTCTTGGGAAGACAGCGAAGACGCTCACTGACAGGTGCAGGTGGCACCTGGAGGGAAATTCATCTCAGCGATCCAGGTCATACGATGCCGCCTGTATAAACATACATTTAAGCTCTACGCTTGTAAATATCCCTATCGACATTTTATTGTGACTTTGTGAAGCAGGGATTAAAGAATATCTCTCCCCGCACTGTCACTCATTTCAGTGTGTCTCAAAGTTGTTTAACCACAGAGCTCATACACACACACATACACACACACACTGATTAGAATATAAACAATCTAGTGCCTATGCCTGCTGGAGGCAGACTACATTAAAAACTCATGTTGCACACACACTGTTATAAGCCTTGGTGAAAAGGAGGCAAAGAAAAATGGGGTGTTGGCTGGTGTTTGGGACACACACACACACACACACACATAGAGGAGCCAAGGCTGACTTCTAATTCTGAATGGAAAAATTAATTCTTTCTTATAACCCTCGCTGCTCTGCCGGTGGGACGTGTCTGACCTTTGCACACAAACACACACATGCACGCACACACAATGCCCATAGCTCTGGGAATCCACATTGAGTCATCTCCCCTCTGAGCTCCACAGGAGTCATTCACTTCAGAGGGAGCGCTACTGAGAGGACAAGTGTGTGTGTGTGTGTGTGTGTGTGTGTGTGTGTGTGAGAGAGAGAGGGGGGGGGGCAGATAGAAGGAGAGAGAGAGGTGTTTATGAACGGGAAGCGAGGAGGGCAAAAGGAGTGGAAGAAACAATGAGAAAAAGATGAAGAAAAATCAAACAACAAAAAGACCGAATGAAAGGAGGGTAAAGGGGCGGATGTAAAGGTGAATGGCTCCCCTGCTGTAAAATGATCTGATGTGAATAGTGATGAGGACATGGGGGGATGAGGTGCTGTCAATACACAGCACACATACTCTCACATGATGCACTCTTTCACCCCTCATCACTTTCAAGGCTTCCGAGTTTATCCATCTACTCGGATGATGCAATTTCATGTATTTCCAAAATAATATTAAATGGTTGAAATGCATTTGCTTTCTTCTGTAATTCCTTACTTTTCCTCTGATCATTTTTGCAGAAAACACATGAAGTTAGATGGTTCAGTAGATCTTACTAGAAAGTCAGCACACACGCACACACGCGCGGGCACACACACACACACACACACACACACACACACATTGTTTAGTCTGTTGCCAGGACTAACAAAGTGACCTTCATTGCCATTGGCAGGTGGAGTAAACAATCTTTGCAGTCAATGACAAATCTTATTAACGGAACACTGCCACCTTCGTGCCACCACAGGCAAGACATTGTCAAGAGGTTCTCATGACCGAATGGTTGGATTTAGGATCAATTAAACCAATTTTCTACACTCTGCCATCTGTATTCAATGTGATTCGTCCCAAAATGAGAAGCACAAGTCTAATATGACGCACATGGGTTGTGATGATAATTGTGATAAAAGGAGTCTAATGAGTGTGCTCCCTCTATGGGGTGTCTGCTTCATATTCAGAGGTGAAAACAATACTCCATTTTCACACAGAAAATGACAAAAACACTTTCTTCTGAGGCATTTTCAATCTAAGTTGGTCTTATAATGTAATGTAATGTGAGGAATGAGGGCAAACAAGGGAGCAGAGAACTCAAAGAATGGAAGAAGGGGAAAAAACTTTGGGAGTAGAAGAGGACTTTCTGTCTTTAGACCATGCAGAGGTGGGGAAACTGTCTCCTCTAATGCACTCTCCATTTATCAGAGATTATCAGTCAGAGCCACACATACACTGGCACGCACACGCAAGCAGGCAGCGTGCAGCGACAAGTGCACACTGTCACCCATTTCAGGCATCATTACTCGGCAGAATGTTCCAAATTTGTTGCAGATACAATTTTCCACGCTTTAACCAGAGGAACGAGCCAAGTGGAAATAAACAAAACTTGTGTCTGTAGCCTCAAGATGTTCTGCTGCGCTGCAGCAGAAGGCGGCGCAGGGAGGGCTGGAGGAGGGCATCGCTCGGATCACAACACGCGTCCCCGTCTGAGCATTTAAGCTCTGGTGACTGTGCGGCACTGGCTCATTGTAAGATAATGTCACACTCGTGATCCGATGTGAAATGTTTACAAGAATCAGATTAGTGACACACGCCAAGTTTCCCTGTCACCGCGCAGTCAGTCCTGGGGAGCGCTTCCACGGATAATTCTGCTGGCAGACACATCTTCAGCTGTGTTTCTGGCTCGTGTCTATATATCTGTGTGTGCGTGTGTGTGTGTGTGTGTGTATGTGTGTGTGTGTGTGTGAAAATTTGACCACCAAATGTGCTGGCAACTGCCAAGGCCTTCGTATTCCTCAGAGTCAGACAATATCATTCTGCTTTTCCAGTGAAAACTCTGCGCAGCTGCTTTCTCTTGTAGACGTGTATCTTACAGTTTTAGGCATTCTTTTAGTAAATCGGATTTTTTTTATTGTGTCATATGTCAAAAATAGAAAATGGAACAAAAATACCTTATGGTTCAAAGTCATCTAAAAGTGATCTAAATGTGAGGTGATATTGTGATATTCACCTATGAATTATCTTAGCTTGTATCCATCAAATTTGTAGGAGTTTGCTGTTGCCTATCTCCAGCACATAAGCAGTAAAGGTACACACACACACACACACACACACACACACACACACATCCTGGCTTCCCCCCCAAACCAACCAGAACTGAAGAAGCCCTTCGGATGAAGGACGAAACGTCTTCAAACCCCAGAAAGAAGTCCAGTTGCTCGACTAAACTGAACATTGGATACCATGACCTGGATGAATGAGAATCTCCACAGACGTACACACACACATACACACACACACACACACACACACACACACACACACACACACACACACACACACACACACAATCTTTCCCTCTGAACCTGTAAACTCCAACCCGAGTTGTCAACATTTACTGCAAAACCTAAGCCTATGTTATGAACCTGAACCATAGTCGTAACCCTAACCCTATCTAGTGGTTGAGGACATGAATTAAGTACCAAAAAATAACAGGTTTCAACCCCCAACCCCCCCCATGGCTGAAGTGGCCCCGAGAAAGGCACCTCACTTCACCTCGCTTTCAGGCTGTTGGAGTGCCTGAAAGTTAGAGCACAAACAAGTTTGGTGAGGCAAAGTTTGTAATTCTTACTAACCTTTTCTCTGTGCGGCCTTTCTGTCTAAATAGGAGCGATAACCTCAACATCCTGAAATTCAAAACAAACTAAAAGCAGAGACACTAATTTCTCTGAGGGCCTTTAACTTACCAATATTTTTTGTTATTACCTGGATGTGGATGTTTTTAATTGGCATATTTGTATGTGCGATGGCTGCTCGCAGGGACTAAATTCTCTTTTTGTGATGCGGGTATTTAATTTGCTCTGTTGCGCTCTCATGAGCGATCTTAACAAAATATCTTGAATAAGTAAAGAGTTGCAAAGTTTCTGAGTGATTGTAGATGAAGCGTCATTTCAACTGAGTGTCACAAGATATTCATTGGAAATAAAGCCTCACAGGTTGTAGCACAGATGTTCCGCTTGTCTCCCCAGTCTCACAATCAGTCAATCAATCAATCAGTCAATCAGCGTGTGTGTGTGTGAGTATGTGTACATATATATATGTATATATATATGTGTGTGTGTGTGTGTGTTTGAAGAAAAAAGACCATAACATCAATATATATGGTTTCACACAGCATAGTTTACATTCTTCCACTTTAATGATTTATTCAGGAGCTGAATCTATCTTAACCAACATGCAGCTGTATGACAGTTATGCATTTGGCCCCACTGAATTTTTCATACTATAAAACAGAGTGAAAAGAGGGCTGGAGGAAATATAAAAAGAACATACTGTACATGCAGCAGGAGAGGCAAAACAAAGGAATATGTGACACAAAGACTTCTTCGACTATAAGTGCATCATATAGATGTTTTGAGAGAGGGTTCCGATCCTCTTGATTTTCTTACGCTACGTCCTTGTGTTCTGTGGATGGAGGAAAGTGTTCCTTTTGTCCTCTCCTCTCTTCTTTCTGCGAGCCACTAAGCCACTGGACACAGTGTTTTTTGTTATTATCTGTCAGTATCTTTTTCATTCTTCTCCAGACTTTTATCTCTGCATTGTTCCCCCTTTGCTGTTTTATCTGACTCCACTTTTACGCACAGAGTCTCCCACGCAGCGTTATATTAAAAAAGCGAATTTTATCAGAAAAAAACGCATTTTATCAGAAAGTCTGGAAACCTCTGTCTGTTTCGGTTTCGCCACTGTTATTCTTCTTTCTGAACTTCCTTTTTTCTCCCCAACTTCAGTATCCCTCATCCCCATACATCCCTCGTTTTCATGCACGTCATTCAGCGCTGAGTCATCCTCTCTTGTGCATTCAGTAAAGGTCTTTTTGGTCCCCATTTTTAAAACAATTTCACCTTCCTGCGTAAATCCTTACACCACCTGTCAATGCCAACAAGGAAATTGAAAGAAATTTCTTTGCTTACAGAGATGATGTGACTAGCTCTGTTTTGCTTTCTTTTGTTTATGAGCACAGCTTTTTCTTTTCAAAGCACCAACATGCTGAGACAAATTCCTCGGAAAGTGCAAGTTTGCTTTGTCATTCCATTTTCTTGACTTTATCCCTCCAGTGTCACATAGGGTCATAGGGCGAAGGCAGGGAATACACTCTGGACTTATCGCCTGGGCACACACACTCACAATTCATTCTCGTGGTCAGAACTCGACATCTAGGCGTAGACATCCATGTTTTAAGACTGTGGGAGAAAGCCGGTGGGACAGGGAGAACATGCAGTCTCCATACCTCCATACAGAGAGCAGATGACAGCGCTAACCACAGAGTCACCATTTTGCCGACTAGTCAAGATGTCCGTACAGCTGCAGCACGAAACAGGAAACATCACATTTGTTCTCAGTGTAAGGCCTGTAATTCGACCTCTATGTAATCATAAGAAACATGCACGTTGTAAACGTTTAAACACAGAAAATGATCAAACCTAGTTACACAGTGGGGTGCCGTAGCTAAACAGGCTCTCAAGGATATTCTTTCACCCTTCTCTCAGATGGATCCCCAGGCAGTCTCCAGCCTGGGTCTCCAGGGGGAGTCGTCTAGGCAGGACCCTAATCAGATGCCCGGACCGCCTCAGCTGGCTCGCCTCAACATGCAGCAGCTCCACTCCCAGCTCCCTGCAGATGTCTGAGCTCTGCGTCTTATCTCTAGCCCAGCCACCCAATGGCAGGAGCTCAGTATGACCTCTCTGACACCTAGTTCTGTTAGCATATCACAGATTGAAAGGAAAATTGAAAGTTTTGCCTCCTGGCTGGCTCCTTCTCTGCAGTCTCGCACTGAAACACTGACACCCTTTCACCTGGGGCAGCAGCTGTCACCCGCACCCAGAGGGAGCAGCTCACCAGTTCCAAACATCACGGTCTGGTGAAGCCGACGCTTATTCGTCCATTCATTCATTTTCTTGACCCGCTTTGTGTCCAACCAGTGTCTCAGAGTTCTGTGAGCGCCTTGCCCAGCACTCATAGGGTGACAGGGAGGAAATACACCCTGGACAGGTCGCCAACCCATCACACACACAAACACACACCTTTACACTGAAGCCTACTGTAGGAATGTAAGTCTCGTAAGGGATGAACTCAAATTTCTTAGTTGACCTCACGTTTTCGCTGTGAGTTTGTCAGACGTGAAGTGGTTGTTTTAGAGAAGACATCCAAAGGCAAGGGGGTCAGGATTTATGTTATGTGCAAAAGCACACCCAACCTCAACACTGGTGTCAAAGAGTTTTGTCGACCCTTTTTTTGTACTTCGTGAATTTTGTTTTCAGCTCTTTTCAGACTCACAACAGCTAGTAGACTGCTACAGTATGTAGCATCGTTGAGCGAGTGGAGGTGATTACAGAGGGAGGCAGAGAGAGGGAAGGTTTCTCGGGGTCTGGATAACAACACTCAGCCAATGATCAAACACGCTGAAAGTAAGAGGCACTTTGAAACAGCAGAACAAAACACAAAAAGCCGTCGCTTTGACCTGCACTTGGTATGATCCTTCCCACATACTGTACATCTGCTGTCGGTTGGGAGTATGATAACCTGGTGCAGTGTTTGTGCATGTAGGAAAAGTTCTGTGCACTACAACGCAGCGCGGGAGTAGTTTGTTTGATGTCGTGACTGGTCTGGAAGTGGACTAAGTGTTTTGTCTGCTGGAGTGCTTTCTACCACTGCTTTTTAAGAGATACCTGCCCTCCTCCACCCTCCACCCCACCCCCCATCCATCAACGCGTGTGTGCACAGTGTTTGCATGTAGCAGGAGCCACTCTTCCCCAAAAAGGTCTTTTCCCTGCAGTGAAAAGCAGAGAAAGTACAAGAGTCGTATAAGCGCTAGAGGGGGAGATGGGAAACTGAAGAAGGTAGAATCAGCGAGAAGAACAAAAACATGCAGATTATGTGAGGTGAGATTTAAACAGGAGCAAAAAGCATGCTGCAGTTCAGCAAAGCAGTTTCAATAGGTCTATATGAAATGGTGGTGCTTTTGCTGCTTTAAAATGTCATTTCTAATGGCTAGGAAAACACTGAAACACTGCATGACTGTGCTGCAGCACACTTTGAAGACTGCTTGCTAATAAAATAACAGCAAAAATCATAGAAATGACAGGAAATGTGACTTCAAAGAATAACTCTGGGAACAAGCGGGACTGTTTCAGAAAGCTTATCACCCTACTTGTCTATAATTTGATTTGATTTTAACACAACATTCGGCAGTTATCAGCAGAAAAAAAGTTTTAAGCAGAAAATATCTCATGAAACAACCTCATTGATCTGTAATATTTTTGTTTGGAGTTATGTTTTCACATGTAGGACATATGCATGCGACTAGGTGTGCACGCAGCCTGTTTGGGGAGGTGGGGCGCTGACCTATAATTTTATAACTGTTGCCCTCAGTACCCAGAACTGGTCAGTTAAGGAGCAAAAGGCTGAAATGGAAAGATAAAGAGGGGAGCCTCGTGAATACAAACGCTGCTTATGCAGAACCTCACCTTTAGATCCGCCGCTGAGCATATTTGTTCGTCACCCTCTGAAAACCACCGAGGACGTGACGTGCCCTTGTTTCAATTGTTGGGTAATGTTATTACCCATTCACTGTATATATTTACCCTTTAGTTCCCCCAATCATCTCCGCCGGACCACCGGTGAATGTTAAGTAGTAATGCTGTGATAATGCTACAGATTCTTCTTCAGTGGAATCCTTCTCTGGCAGATATCCGTCCATTTTTGTTAACAAAAAGATTAAAATTAGTAAAATGTGCCACATTTCAGCTCTACATAAAGCATATTGTATGAAGGGAATAGCTTTGGGGCTGAATAGCAACCACCAACTCTCCATGTTCCCCCAATTTGCCATCACTTGTGGATTTCTTTTGCAGCCTCTTTGTTTGATAAGGTGTTCTTCCTACAGTAACTTATGGTGCTTCACTATGGAACTTGAAATCTCCTGAGGGAAACTAAAGAATCAATAACATTTTTTTTTCTATTTATCTATCCATCATATAGTGTGTGGCCCTTCTGCTAAGACTGTACCCTTACCAGTGTCAATTTGTTTCTGACCTGTGGCTGACTATCCACAAGAAAGATTTAAGAGATTTATTTCCGTTCACAGTGGCTCTAAGAATAAGAAAGCAGGGTTTTTGCCTGTGTGGAGTGTGCAAGTTTTCCTCATATCTGTGTGAGCTTTGTCCATCTTCCCCAGTTTCCTTTCACAGTCCAAAAATGTGCAAATAGGCCAGTTTGAGACTCCAAATTGCCCTTAGATGTGAGTGGGTGTGTGTGCCCTGTGATAGACTCTTGACCTGTGGGTGTATTCACTCCCTTCTCCCTGTTTCTGCTTAAGATAAGCATCAATAGACCACTTACAACACTGTTGGGTATAAAGTGTATAGGATAATGGATGAATGGACAAAATAGCTGTACTTAATTACCATCTCTTGTGATTAATAATTTGTTTCAAAGTTTAGTCTGAGCCCTGAAAAACTGAATGTAATTAATGTAACTATTAAATTGAAACATTGCGGCGATGAAAGCTCTCAAACTATATGTGTAAGTGATTGGATTTTGTCCAATTTAGAATTTTTCTTTGTCATTACCAGATGTTTGTGGAACAAGTTGAGATTTTGATCAGTTTCAGATAGGCTCGGTACAGGCATGCCTGCCTTCTGTAGCCGGCTGGCTCTGACCTGTGCTTTAAATTAAATGATTTCGACTGCACACCGAGACAGCTTGTTCCCTATTACCATCCGACAGAAGTCAAACCGCCCTCTCGGCACAGAACCCTGTTCACTCCTTCTCCACGTGCTGAAAGGCTGTGTAGATGTGCGGCAATGCACCGACAGGCACTGAATCCGAATGATTTCATCAGTGGCTTACAGAAAAATGTCTGTGTAAGCCCGAGATGTGTGTACGTGTATTCACCAGGAGGCAGCGTGCACGTCTGTGCGTGTCTATGCAAATGCACGGGTCACTCGGGGAACAGTATTGCTCCAATTTAACACAGCAAGTAAAGGCTGGAATTGGGGCTGACACTGTGACATTAATTTGAAACCGAAGGCTCAGTCTAAAGGATGGGTGTAATATTCATTCTGCATACCTGTACCTTCCCCGTAGTCAAATGGAGAAGGCTGTGTTAAATGGAAATTGATGCAGGCATTAGAGATGCTGAGTCTTTTTTTTCTTTTTTTTGGTCTCAGAAGCTGCAGCAGGCAGGATTTTTACAACTGGTATTTGTAGTCACTCACCCACTCACTGGTGCCTGCTGGATGGTTTGTGCGCGCTCACCTTGCAAACCCAAGCTGGTATCGACAAATGGCATAATACATCAAAGTCTTAAGTAGCTTTGCCTGTTTTCATAATGCATATTGTTTTAGTTTTTCACTTTTGTTATTTCACGCCATTTAGACTTAAGGAGTGGTGTACAGAGACGGTGTGCCATTAAACACATGGGTGTCAGCTTACATTTCTCTTCTCTTTGACAGAGTAGAGACAGTGATCCATGTGGGGAGGAGGAGTGGGTGGAGGGGCGAAACACTCTTTCACTCAGACTGCTGCTTGGTGTTTTGGAGCCTGTTGCCTGACAGCAAGAAGGTTGCAGGTACTGTACAGTCCAAAAACATGCACGTTTGGAGTCTTTAACTGCACCTAGGTGTGGGTTTGTCTGTGTGTTCCCAGTGATAGACTGGTCCCCTCTGAGGTAGACACCACTGAGTAGAAAGTGGGTAAGATAACAGATGAATGAATGGTGAACAGAATGCCTAATGACAGAGAGTGGGTTTCCAAATATTCCTATAACTAGGCGTAAAGTCAACAAATGGTTTAAGTGTGCACCAGTCACCATCCATTGTACAGTGCATTGATACAGCAATGTACTGTAATGGCACACTGATTGTTCATGCTCCACAATGGATGGCCTGATGAGAAAGTGAGGGGGGTAGGGCTATCAAATAACTGGTCGATGTTAAAAGAAACTGCAGAGATGGACCAAATGGTTCATCCTGTTGACCGTCTCTCACAGATCTGTTTTTGCATTTATGCAAAACACTACTTGTCTCACCTTTACTTGATTGTGCTCTCATAAACTCTGTAGTTATGCATAAAATCCACACATAACTCCATCTATACACCCATTGTGTGTGTGTGTGTGCGCGCGCACATATTGGCGTGTGTGCTCATCATGAGCAGCGGTTCTCCCCATCACTTGCCCAAGGCGACACTTATTTCAGCTTCCTTGCCAGTCCAATAGTAAACAGCCTGCTTTTTTATTCCTAAACGGGGGGTTTGTTTTCATGATGATTCTCGCTCAACTCCCCACGTACCAGTTGCAGAGCTGTGGAGCATGAAGAAGGTGTTTCCGACTGTGGGGCTGTGCTAAAATGGAGGTTAAAAGAGAGGAGAGCCTGAAAGAATTAGAGGAAACTGAAGGAAATGGAACTCAATCGGAGCTCAGCGTTGAAAAACGTGGAGAGGGATTTTTGATGCAAAGTTATTAAGGTATCACATTTTTAATGCAGTGTTTGCTCAACTGAAATTACTTTTGTCAAACAGCACACGGAGACGATAAATTATTGCTCTTAAATATTGGCAACAATGTGTCCTGGAGGAACGAAATGGATCCAGTCAGTTACGGGCGGTCACTCAGTTTGCTCGGTCTGAACTTTACCTCATTCTGAATTCTTCTCATTCTCCGGACTAAACGTTTGTGGTGTTGCCTTCCCTTTAAAGCAGCCCAATGTGGTCACGAAGACGACTCATTAAATTTGAAGTGTTTCTCACTTTGCTAGCAACGCCGGTCCTGCATGTTCTGAATACTGAGCAGCCATTTTTGCCTAATTCCCCAGCAGCCGTTTCAATACACCAAAATACGATCTGCAACGCATCACGCCATCTGTGCTTAATATTTTTACCTTCATGGGCGATAAAATCAGTTATGACTCACTGTTAGTGGGAACAGGGGGATGACCCAGCTGGTAATGTGTGAGATCACCCTGATCTCGGAGACGCCCTGCAGGTGTCTCTTCAATCAAACCTCAAATATGTAACATTTATATTAGAAATAAGGCCACGGCACAAGTTGTGCAATTTGAATAAATGCACTACTGCAGACTAAGACTACCACCATGCCAGTCGTGCACCTAGGAACGATGGTATTGAGATGCGTACATCACGTGACTCATTTAATTCTTTGCAACCATCCATTATTTCACCTGCTTTGTACCTTAAAGCTGACATATGCTTTTACGAAACCTTTCACTTCGTCCTGAAAATGCACCTCTGTCTGCTCTGGCTCCTCTCAGTGCCTTAAATTCCGGTTGCAAAGACTGACTGCTCCCACACAAAAACAACCAATCAGTGTCTGGAGGAGTCTCAGCTCTGCCTGCATACGCCTGTGCACATTTACATCACACACTAAAGGGAAATTTTAGAGTCTGCAACTGTGGGGTTTTTGGACTATGAGAGACAACTGGAAAATTTAGATTTTGAAATTGAGATATTATTTTTCAGGCTGCTTTCAGGTTTCACAGTTGATAGAGACCCACTCCCACGCGAGTGTCTAAGTAGACATATATTCACAACACAAACTTAAATAACACAGACAAAACACTATTGGCCTGGGAATGACATAGGATTGTTTGGTGGTGATCTACGATCGCAATTCTCCATTTGGAGCAGCGTGTCAAACACGCTTTTAAAGAGCTGGTGATAAAATGTGAGGCTCGGGGATTGGTGAGATGAATCCTTCTTGACAGACGTTTCCTTGGCACCAAATCATTGGGCCAGTGAACACTGGAAAATCGAAAAGTAAATTTATTTCTCTGTGATGTGGAGGGACTTGGGAAAAACAGAGAAATCACATAAAAGAAGGAATACCTATGAGAAAATTGTTTGCATGGACTGCAAGGCTAAATATAGAGTGCAAAGGTAAAGTACCAAACAGCCCTTTAGGTCAATAACAATAAAAAGGCTAAATTTTATGGTGATAAATAGCACTTGATGAATGCAGCCATTAAGAAGTCTTTGTTAAAGCTTTTTCTTCTGAGAAAAGCCACCGGATACAACATTTATTCAGTCTGATTGCCTGTAATTGTTTCATTGTTCCTGCTAACGTCCTGACCCTCGCTGTGACATTACCATGCATAAGTTCACTAGGCCTCTCTGCATTCGCTCTGCCCCCCCCCCCCCCCCATGAGCATCTGGGAGCAACTTTGTAGCAGTCAGCACCAAAAACATGATTTGTTCATTATGGTTCAGTCGAGATTGGTCTGAATCAGAACGGTGAAGACTAATAAACATAAAAGTCGTCTTAATCTGCCTAATACCTAACCAGTGTTACGGGGGTACCAAATGAGGAAAGCCTGTTTGTATCAGTATCAATTTGTATCAGCATCTCTACAGTATGGGGGCAAAGTAACAAAACATTTAGTATGATCATCATAAGTTTCAGCATCTTGAGAGGAAAGTTGTACCATTTAGAGATAACTTAAGGAAAATGTGGCTAGGACAGAAAATTATTCATACAAAGACCTGAATATAAACAGTTCAGGGTTCAGGATAATTGTTCTCAGAAAAAAAAAAAATCATCAACTGCCACAAAACATTCCTGCTCAAACAAAAGCTACAGCCTACAACTGAATAAATGTGCTTGACTGACACACAATGATAGTTACCATAAATATCACTGTCACTAATTAGCCTGTTATCCACTTGAACTGAAATTTCACCTTTTTCACCCTCATCTGGCAGTCATTGAAAAAAACTTTTGCTATGTATTCTTTAAGAATGAATCACACTTCATTCAGATCAGTGGAAATATCTCTGCATGCCCATAAAGCCCATAGTTGTTCCCACAAAAAACAGAATTTCAAAGTGGAGACAAAGAAACAGCTTTTATATTTAGAAATCAACACAATCGAAAAACACAAAAAGGCACGTTTTTCACCTCTGATATCGATGGAGCGTTGCTGTTACCCTCTGTGCTGCTTTTTCCCTTCTCTTCTGGCCATTCTTGCCACATTCATCACAGCTATACAAACTCTCAGAGGGGCATTGAGGGCTGTGAATGAACACTGAATAGAAAAACATTTGCATGTGTGGTTTTCAGAGGGGTTATTCAAAATGAAAAGTTTTATTTATTTATTTATTTAATAATTGCTGTAGGCACATTTGCTTTTTGTCTTAATCCAAGACCTAATACTTGTCCAAAAGAGGAAGCTTGCTTTGGAGCTGCCCAGTGTTATTATGCACTCACATGTGCATGAAATGTCCATGTCCATGAAATGGGTTTTGTTGATTCATTCAAAAAGAGCCCATAGTAGTCACATTTATGGATGTGGTTCAAACCACAAATGGAGGTCATGCACATGCAAATACAGCTGCATCATCAGATCATGAGAACCCAAAAGAAAAGGACAGCAAAATGTTATGGTGCCAGCAATAATCCAACACAAAATCAGAAATCATCCACGCTGTGTCAAAAAATAATCTGTTCCGCTCCCAGCTGGTTACATTGGTGTTTTACTTTATTGTTGACATACCTCAACAAAATGCCACAGTCTAAAAACAATGTGTGTGTCCTGTGATTGACTGGTGACCATCCAGGGTAATACTTGTGTGACTCCTTTAAGGTGCAGAGCAGGTAAGATGTGTGGATAAGAGAGATGAATGAGTGGTAGGCTGGTAGAGGGTATGTTTTCTGGACTTGATCAAAAATGCTTCCAGTAAATGCACCCTGGGTGAATTATCTTTATCATTAAGTGTGAGGGGCTAAACAATACTGTCTCGTTGAAACATTGTTACATCATAATCCTTTTCAGCCGACTATTTCTGTATTTCCACTTTATCCCCCATTTCCTTCCCACATCACCTCGTTTTGCCTCTTCTCCAGCCTCCTCCTCTCCCTTGATCCTCTTCTTTTCCTCCCTCCTGAGGTTGCCACCATGGAGAGCCTTTGCACTAAATGTAGCGCAGACGAGTGAACAGTGGGCTACCTTTCTGTACTAAGCTGACAGCCTACCCATCCTCACAAGTACACACTGAAACACACGCAAACACACGCACACACATACACACACACAGATAGACAGACATTTATCCACCCACATACTACAGACTGTTCAAGGACTACAAAAGAAACTGATTCACAGGGACACTGCATTGTCAGCCTCCACAATAGACCTGATGAGCCTGAGACCTCACAACCACACATACACCTACACGTACACACACACACACAGACAGACACACACATTTGTTTTACATTGTGTGCATCATTGTAGAGGCTGAGTGGGGTTAGGCTACATGCCTCATATGCCTTTGGTGGACTTGTGTTAATAAATAATGACGGAATTTTCTGTCTTGCACTGTGAGATGTTGTAACACTATAAGCAAAACTGGAGAGTTTTGTAGACTGTACATGCTGGTAGCATAGCGGATCCTACCATGTATTCTGTTGTATTAACAAAGCTTTAGTTTGCTGAAAAGGCAAAGTTGTAGATCGAGGGACTGCAGACTGGGTCCGCATCCAGAGGCTATCCCATCCAGATTCTTTTCAGTTTGACAAAGTTGACATTTTCACAATACATTTTGCAACTGCACAACGAAACGTGCGAGAGAGTCAAAGTAAGAGAAGTGGGAGAGTCAAAGTCGCCAAATAAACAGCAGACACCCTCTTACATGGTTATCCTTTCCTCTCGGAGCTGCTTTATCTTGGATATTCTCAGATGACGGCACAGGTGAAAACAAAACTAAATGCCACCACAAAACCAAAGATACAGCTACATTTGAGAAATGCTACTCAATAAAATCCAAAATAAGACTGCAAAAAGTAACCAGTCCTGAAGCCAAATTTCATCTATACTTTTTTCGTTTCATTTTTCTGGTCATTTTTTCTTTTTTTTGCCATACCTGTATCATACCCTCTAACATATTGACAGAAAATTTGAGGTAGAAGTTATTCAATGTTGAGTGCCTGGCTGGCTTGACCACCGAGCCAGCCAGGCCCAGCGTGTCTCTCCTGCAGCTGTGAGGCTGAAGAGGGAATGAACAGTACAAATGTAGCGCAAGCCGGTGGGAAAACGCAGTCCTTCACAATAGCCTTGATGAGGTGTGAAAAAAAAGAATGCAAATTGACCCTGAGGTAGAGTGGAGCAGCTCCTGGCATTTAGCTGTGAGATGCACAGAGTGCCTGACAGAGCCGTTATGTAGACGGCGAAATGAACAGAAATAGTCCGATGAACGAGACAGAGAGTGGAGAGAGAGA